>JAPPVO010000017.1:40670036-40718542 GCA_030407325.1 Camellia japonica
CAAAGGCACGCAAATGCATAGAAGAAGGATAGCAAAAGTGGAGACAAATGAAAGGAGTACCCTTAACAATTCAAACATATTGACAAGAAGATTCTAATAATTTTTTAATAATGCACTCACAAACTCAAGTGTATTGAGACACGTCAAGAGAGATTCTCAGATTTAACAATCAATACTTGCATTCTTGGAAGGACTCGCAATTTAAATAGAATTGATTAAAAGCCATTCTCTCTAAATCCTTAAGGCCATGTTTGTTTGGCCTCTTAGAAAAGGGAAATGGATTAATAATCCATGGGACTTAGCTAAAATGTTTTTGGACTATCAGTCCAATTAGACTAACAATCCCCCCAAAGGGTGGGATTAGGATACCCACTGGAGAGTTGGGATTGGTAATCCAATCCTCTTGAATTAAAATATGTTTTTATTTTATGTTTTTACAAACGATTTATTTGTGAAATAAATATTTAAAAAAAAAATGATTACCAAAGATTAGGAGTATGTTTTTTTTTTCTAAAATAATATGATTTTTTTTTACTAATTTTTTTTTAATTTAATAAATTTTTAAATAATTTTTAAGCAAAATTTATATTTTTAAGTATCTAAGTGTACATAAAAAGTATTAAAACTATTAATTTTATATTTTAATATTATCTATAGTATTACTAATTCGGTTGCATATAAACAAATATTTTTTTATCTTACATCTCCAATTTAATATCACCATACTAATAATCTTCTCATTCAATGTTATCGTATTCTTAATTTTCTCTAGAAAAATAGCTTGTAGCTCGAAACTCTCCAGGCTCGAATGGCTCGTTGTTTTGATTTCAAATTTTTTTTTTTTCTTCCTCTCTTATCTGTGAAACGCAACAGAGGGAAGGAGGGAGAAAGAGAGAGAAGAGAGAAGAAAGAGAGAGAAAGGGAGGACGAGGCTCGTGCTGGTTCTGCCGTCGTTGCCTCCTCTCACTCTCGCCTCATCTATCGCCTCTCTCGCCTCATCGCCTCTACGAAGGACAACGGAGGATGACGAACGACAACCCATATCGCCGATTTCTATATGTGCCGACGAGGTTGGTGCTGCCGCCGCCGAGGCTCGTGCTGGTTTGCTGCTCTGTGTGTGTGTGTGTGCGCGGGTTTGATTTGTGTTTGTGTGGGGTGTGGGTGATTTGATTTTCCAGATGTGTGTGTGTGTGTGTGTGCGCGTGCGCGTGTGTGTGTGGGGAGGGGGGGGGAAGGGGGTGTTTGATTTGTGTGTTTGATCTCCAGATGTGTGTGCGTGTTTCTTCTCTTCTTTCTTCTTCTTCTCTTTTCTTCTTCTTCTGAGTTATGAAGAAAAGGGGCAAAAAAAAAAAAAAAATTCCGAAACGACGCCGTTTTGAAATTTCGGGCCGCTCGAGCCACGGAAAATTCGAGCTATAAAATGGAGTTGTTTTCTCTATCTTACGGCAAAGACTTGCAACATGACCTAAAGTCATCTGCCGGTCTACTTGCGGCAAAGACTTGCAATGGATTGCAGAGAAAAGTACACACAAAAATATGAAGCTTAAATTCATTTAGATGTCCCATCTGGTCTTACGGCAAAGACTTGCAACATGACCTAAAGTAATCTGCCGGTCTACTTGCGGCAAAGACTTGCAATGTATTGCAGAGAAAAGTACTGGTCTCACCATAATCATAATGAATATGGATCACAAATTATTATTTTTATTTAAATTTGTATTTGTATTTTTTTATTTTTATAAAAAAGTTAGCACGTAAAAAGCAAAGAAAAAGAAAAAGAAAATGCATTGTCTAAATTCATTATAGGCATGTGAACATTAGGCTGGACAAGTATCTATTCAATTTGCTATTATTTAAATTATTTGAACCAATTTATCATAGAATAAACGGTTTTAATGGTTCAAACAAATGAAAGCGAATATATTTTTTTCAACTATGCGGCCTATTTCCAATGAAAAATATTTGGGACTTCTTTTTTTAGAGATTCTTATAACTTCTTTTGGATCTCAACCATTGATATATATATGTGAGACCCACTTATATATATATATATATATAAAGTTTACATTATTAATAAGTGAGATCTAAAGAAAATTGTGGGGGTTAAAAAAAAAAGTTTCAGTTATGGTTGATTTCAAATATATGGTAAAGACTTGCAATGGATTGCAGAGAAAAGTACACACGAAAATATGAAGTTTAAATTCATTTATTAGAAGTCCCATCTGGTCTCACCATAATCATAATGAATACCGATCACAAATTAATTTTTTCATTATTTGCATTTGTATTGTATATATCTATATATATATTTTTTTGGAAAAGTTAGCAACTAAAAGCAAAGAAAAAAATGCATTGTCTAAATTCATTATAGGCATGTAAACACTAAGCTGGACAAGTATCTATTCAATTCGCTATTATTTAAATGATTCGAATCAATATATCATAGAATAGATGATTTTAATAATCCAAACAGATGAATGTGAATATATTTTTTTCAATTCGTCCAAATTTAGATAGATAGTAGATGAGAGGCCACTCAATCCAACCCAATTAGCCAACACCACTAAAAAAATATGTCATGCTTCATACTTTGTGTGTAAAAAAAAAATATATATATATATATATATATATATTTATTTAGTAATTATATTTATTGTTTATAAAATATGGAAGTTGAGCTTCTATTTATATTATAAAAAAATCAAAAATAAAAAATTTTAAACCCAAAATAATAGAAAATTATTGGAAAATAGTCCAATAAAAGACCCAAAATAATTAAGCCCAAACTATCAAACCGATCTACATCTATCCACCAACTCTCATAGTCTGCTCAAACTACATCCGCTAACTAAACATACTAATGCAAATTGATTTTTCCCAATTTACTTAAGTTCAGACAAATGACAGATGAAAGGTCATCGGACCTAACTTGATCCCTGAGCACCCCTAGTGATCACTCTTCAAATATTTTCGTCACTTAAACAAATATAAATAAATAAATAAATGGTTAATTATGCTTTCAACCTATATAATTTGACTCTAGTTTCACTTATTCTCTATTACTTCAAATAGTGTAATTTGATCCCTACACTTTAATTCTAATTTTAATTTAGTCATTCTATTTAAGTTTAAAAGCTTAAATTAATGATTTTGAAACGCTAGTCAACCTCTTAAATACATCAAAAAAATTAACTAAAATTTAAGTAAAATGACTAAATTGTAACTACACTTTAAGATCAAAAAATCACTTTTTTTTTTTCTTCTTTTCTTCCTCCTCTTTCTCTTCTCCATCGTCATCGTCGTCTTCTTCTTCTTCTCACATCTCTAAAGCAGTTTTTTCCACATGGATCATACTAGTTTGGCAACCTATTTGAAAGAATTAATTGTCTCACCCATAATTAACCCAGTACTTATCATCCATGGAAGTCCATAGCTCGAATCAGACCCTCCATGGATTCTGGAAGTGATGCCCAATTGGAGCGCATGTATGATGGAGACTGTGTGTACCGAATTAGCAAGCAGATGTTGACCAGAACGAAGTCGTTTTGGAGATTAGCCAGATTCAGTTTATGGAGTTGCTAGTCTTCAGATTGAGGTTGAGATTGAGAGAGATTAGGAGATTATTATCTGTGATAGGAAGCTCTCTGAACAGTATTGTTCAAAAAATTTAGATCAGATTTTAAACAACTTTCATTGGAGACTAGACAAGCTTTTTCAATACATGTGCATTTGTTGATAATTTTGAATTTCAATTGCATTTTGTTTTATATTATATCAAACAGTTTTCTTATCGCAAATTATACTATAGTTTGTTTATTGTGTCCATTAGGTCCAAACAATTCTAATTGCATCAATTTTAAGGTTGGGTTTAGTTCTTTTTTTTTTTGTTTTTTTGTTTTTTGTTTTTTATAAAAAAAATCTTTTCAAATTTAAGTACTAGTGAACTCAACTGACTTAAAAAAATAAAATAAATAATAATTTGAAAAACTATTAAACACAAATAAATTGACTTTCTCTGTTTCTTTTTACTTTAATTTATTTATTTATTTATTTTTGTCTTTTAACACTTTTATTTATTTATTTTTTATTTTTTTGAGATTCTTCTAAAATAGATGGATTTGAAAAGAAAAAAAAATTGACTCAAATTTTTAAATTTCACTAAAGTAAAAAAAATTAAAAAATTCGAATATGTCAATTAATGGACAAAATAGTTAATTTATTATCCTGGAATTGATTTAGAAGTTGACTTCTAATCTAAAATAATTCATTGAGAAGATTGGTTAAAAATCCACTCTAACAATTGTCTAAGATTCAGTGGTTTTTTTTTTTAAGTGATAGATCTACACTTTGTGAAATAGTTTGGTGAAAAGTTCTAGAAGACATTTTGTTTCTAATTTTACCCATTACTTTATTATTATTATTATTATTATTATTATATTATTATTATTATCTATTTGACTTTTAGTTGGCTACCTGTTCAAATTTATCTATATGTTCAATTTTTTTTTGTCTATCTTTTCAATTTTTTTTTTCTATCTATTCAATTTTTTCTATGTAAATTTTCTATCTATCCAAATTTTATCTATGCAAATTTTTATCTGTCCAAATTGTACATGTTCAATTTTTTATATGTTCAATATTTTTATCGGTATAATTTTCTATACAAATTTATCTGTACAGATTTTCAAATATTGCACTCAAACCCTATCTATTCAAATTTTGCAATGAACAAGCCTTCCTTAACCTTACTTCTCAATTAACTAGTGTTTCTTGAAATCTTTGTCACTAGACAGTTAGGTCAAGAATTCTCTATATACTAAAATACTCAACACTCATATCTGATTCATACCAAAATGAATGATCTGGTTCAGCTGCTGATTATTGTACTTTGTAGATTAACATTAAAAAAAAAATAAAAATTGAATATTGTATTCATACCAAATGAAAATCTGATTCATACCATTAGAATAGTAGAGAGAGAAAATAATATGTATTGTATATATTCAATCAATCAATACAATAGGAGAAGCCTGTATATATAGGCCAAGAAACCTAGGTGTATAGGAAACCTAGGTGTACAAGAATACAAGAATCCTAAGTATAATAGGAATAGATTACAGCTAACATTCCCCTTTCAAGCTTAATGTGGTAAGGCAGATAGCAACTTAAGCTTGGCGAGGAGATCAGAGAAGCGTCTTGGAAGATGAGCTTTGGTGAAGAGGTCGACAGCTTGATCAACAGAGGTAACAAAGAGAAGACAAATAGTACCCTTAGTAACATGCTGATGTAGTGGCAATCTATCTCAATATGCTTGGTGCGATAATGAAAGACATCGTTATGTGCAATCTATATAGCACTCTGGTGTCACAATAAAGATTGGTGGCAGTAGAATGAGAAACTTCCATATCAGAAAGAAGCCAATGAAGCCACACAAGCTCTTGAGTAGTGTCAACAAGAGCATGATACTCAGCCTCGGTACTAGAATGAGCAATAAGAGTTTGCTTCTTACTACGCCAGACAATGAGAGAGTTGCCAAGAAAGAAGTAGAACCCAGTAGTGGAACGATGGTCAGTAGGATCCCCTGCCCAATCTGCATCAGAAAAGACATGGAGCTATAGAGAAAACTAAGCGAAGTAGTGAAGACCATGAAAAATAGTGCTTTTGGGATAGTGAAAAATGCGATTCAGAGCATCATAGTGTAGAGAACGGGGGGCAACCATGAATTTGACTGACAATGTGAACAGCATAAGCAATATCTGGACGAGTAACTGTGAGATAGATAAGACTGCTAACTAGCTGACGATATTTGGTGGCATCAGACAATAATGAACCTTAAAGAGGTGTAAGACGAGTCTGAGGATCAACAGAAGTAGTGACTGTCTTGTTGTAACGCCCCTAAAATAATATCATAAATACATCCACAAACATATATAAATGATAGCATAAATCAGAGTCTTAGTCCTTTCATTACATAAAGTTAATAAATACAAAGAGTTTAACGTAAATAAATGCCCTATTGGCTTACACCTTTCCAAGCCTTGACTTGGTTACAACAAAATGAGCTTCGCTCAATACAAATTTAGCCCTAGGCTATACAAAATAAAACAAAATAAGAAACTCATGCTTCCTAAAGGTCCCACCAATGCTATTGCCTTGGTGGATGCATGCCATCATTACCTGAAAATGTTATTACCATAGGGTGAGCCACAACCCAGTAGAAATCATCTAACACAGTCTATGAAATTTAGCAAAGGTATAAGTACACTATGCATATACAACGTCAGTGATAAAGACATCCACATTTTTTATAGTCATAAGACACCAAACTCAATCCTTAAGCCATTTCCCTTTGTAGACCGCCCGAACTCGCTCCGTTGCGATGGCGCGAATTGGGTTCATAGCTACTACAGTTCGGACTCCTGTCACGGTTCTGAATCTAATATTACAAAGTGCAATGTAAGACTGATAAATCACCAAAGAGTCCAAATCCGGCAAATCGTTTTGGAAAATTGATTTTAATCAAGAAGTGCCAAACATGGACTGCTTTGCCAGATTTCAGAGTCGTCACCTAAATATTTTGTTTTGGGAAATTTAGGAAACCCTGACTCGTGCCTAAGGCCACGTGTTTGTCATCACCAAAGTTGCCTTGGCTCGGGAACTTGGGTACAAGATGGAAGATCCTGAAATGAGCACCCTCGCTCGCCTGATCAAAGATCGGCCTCTACTAAACATGATATGTTGTTTTTGAAAACACATGTGTTCTTATTTCGATTATTAATCTATCATTACTACATGATGTGCACAGTATACAAGTATAGACTAAATCACTCAATTTGGAACAAAACATCTTATGCTTGTTTTTCGAAAATGGTTTGGAATTGCTACTCGCAAGTAGGTTAAAGCGCGGATTTGCCACCAAACAAGGTGGGCTTAAAACATGATGATTTTGCCACCTTCAAGTGGGCTTAAAACTCACGTTTTGATGAATTGTTCCAATTCAAGCAATGAAGCCTTCATCCACAGGCATTTATGCAGTTTATCAACTAAGCAAATAGCCTCATGGCAAGCATGCTATCATGGTAGTCACTTATACACATGCAAGGATGCTAAAGCGTAAAGCCTTACCGAGTACTCCAAGCCAAAATAGAAAACAAGTAGAAATCAATGCATGATCCTAGCTATGTCAACAATGCCTAATACAACACATGCAAAATGTAACTAAGTAGGCTTGGCTATCTAAGATGGCATACGAATGCGACAATTTGATACATGTATTCAAATAGGAATTGAAATACGTTGTAGTTTGAATGATGCGCCGAGCCTGGTGCATGCAAGACAAATGAATGATGCACGCATGCAAGCATAAGTATGCTAATTGAAACATGCCCTAATCTAACCACTAAAGGCGGGTAAATAAAAGGGAGAAAAACGTTAGGTTGGAAGACATTCACACACACACACACGCACACTTATTACAACATTTGCCCTCTCGACGGAGGGTCCGTATAAAATGAAAGCTAACTAGCTACGCTAAGTAAGCTAACTATTACAAACCAACTAATTAACTAACTATTCTAGCTAATTAATTATTACAGACCAAATTGAATAATTAGCTAATCTAAGCTAATTAGAATATTACAAAGCACTAAGCTAAATAATTACAGCACAGGTAATTAACTACAACTAACTAACAAAAGCGATAAATGGCCTCGCGGGCGAGGGAGATATGCATGCTCGGTTGCGTCCTCTCGGAAATCCACCACCTTGCCTTAAGACGCCTCTGTTTGCACTCTTTTGAACCTTTGAAAAGTACACCGATTCCCATATTGCTTCTTTCTGATCTCAAGAACACCTTGAGGGTTGAAATTCCCCCTGTTACTGCAACAGGGCACAGACAGAGGCAAGACAGTGTATTTGCAAGGAAATGTATGCACTTCCACACTCCTTATCATATCTCAAGCTCAAAGGAGTATGGCACTTGACTCTCGAGCCGCCAACCAAGCATTTTCAACGTATGGTGGCCAAAGGATCAAGCTTGCGCAAAACTCAATGAATGCACAGAGAAGACTCGAAAGGCCTCCACCCTATCATGCACAATCAAGGGCGTTGGTGATCGAGAAATGTGACACGTTTCATCACTTCAAGTATGAAACGTGTCTCATTCCCCGTGTTTGGATTAATGTCCGATCCAAACACATGCAATACAAACAACATTCTTATCTTGATATGTTTTACTTTGATTCGTTTGTTTACACATTTTAGATTACCAATTAGTCCCTTAATCGGTTAAGTCCAAAAGTAAGAGTCCTCTAATTTTGAAAGAGTGAATTAGTGGGATGCCATGGCACATACTCCAACACTGAAATGGCATGACAAATGATGCTAAAACATTGTAATAACTCATGCGATACATGCTAAGAGCCAAGAACATTAAAGCTGGCAAAGAGTATAACACAAGAGGCATGCAATATCAAGCTTAGACGACCAAACCAGCCCAAAACAGAGCTACAACATGGCAAATCAGTAGCAAAAACATGCTCAAACTAAGGCTCAAAAGAGTAGAAAATCATGCTCCTTTGGCAGCTCACAAATAAGGCACAAAAGCACAACTCTCAAAAACTCTCAAGGAGTGAAAGAAGTGAGAACATGACACATGCATATGCTCTGAAATAACATGTTAAATGATGCCAAGACATGCAACCATCACAAGTATAGCATGCTATGGTGCTCAAAACTCAAGAGTAGCTAAGGCACTTGCACCATAGCCATATCAAGCAAGCCCCAAAGGACCAAGATGACGCAAAATAATCCTAAGGCAGGTCAAAACAATGCTAGAAACATGATGAAGTGTAGCCAAAACAAGCTGGCATGGTAAGCCAAAACACTACGCATGCAAGGCCAATGAGTGGGATTACATTACAAGTACCAAACCCAAGCAAGAGATGACTTCACCAACCAAAATCAGAGTTGTAACATGAAAAAATAAGACCAAAAACATGCTGAGATGGTAGCTCAAAAGCTAATACAAGCATGCATACAAATTAGCTCATGATTAAGGCATAAGGCACAATTCTCCAAAAGCATTGAAAGAGTGATAAATGCAAGAATATGGTAGAGGTACATGGTCTGAAATAACATGCCAAATGATGCTATGCCATGCAAAAAGCTCAAATATGACATGTTAGAGGTCCCAAAGTGCAAGGCTAGCAAAGCCAAATACACTATAGCTATGCAAAGCCAAGCATGCATGACCAAAACCACTCAAATCAGACCTAGAGTATGCTAAAACATAGCCAAAAATGTGCTGGAGTAGAGCATACACATGTTAGATCAATGGGCTAAAACACCAAATACACTAGGCTAGTGAACCAAATTGCACTACAAGTGCAAGGAGCATGCAAGAGGCAACCAAACCAACCCAAAACAGAGTTATGGCATGGAAAATAATGGCTAAAAACATGCTTGAACTAAGCAAAAACAAGGCACAAAGGCATGCCACTTTGCAAGGCTACAAGTAGGATTACACTACGAGTGCAATAAGTATGCAAGAGGTGACCAAGATAGCCAAAAAAAGAGTTATGGCAGGTCTAGAAAGTCACAAAAATGAGCCTAAACAAAGCCACTAAGAAGTAGAAACACATGCTCTTTTGATGGGCCATCAACACATGAAAACAAGAGAAGAGGAGGGGGGACAACCCCCCACCCATTTGGGACCTCAAAACCACATTTCTACCACTGAAATTCCTCTGAGTTTTAGTGGTAAGAAGGCCAAAAAGAGATGGTCCCAAAGTCTTTAGAAGATAACAAGAAGCAAGGCAAAACAAGCCACCAAAGGGGGTAAGCCACCCCTAACTCAATCAAGGCCTCTAATAACCTTTTTAAACACTTCAAAATAAAGGTTTTTGTAGTTGAGAGTTAAGCCAAAAGTAGCATGCAAAGGTGGCCAAATATGCAACCAAAACAAGGCTTTAAAGAGGGAATAGGACTCACCCTTGAAGAACAACAACAACAACTTCTTGAGCCAAAAACCAGCTTTTTAAAGCTCCCTTAAGACCCTCCAGCACCTCAGCCCAATGATGGTGGTTTTGGAGAAGAGGTTATGTGCAAATATGCAAAGAAAATGCAATTCTAAGCACTATAGAGCACAACAATATATATATATATATATATATAGAGAAATCTAGAGAGAGAGTAGAAATTTTTGCTCTCAAAATTCTGAACCCTTGGGAAGGGGGAGAGAGCTTCCCTCTTATAGAAAATGTAAGCAAAAGCTTGCATGAATCCCTTCCTACATGTGTAGAGAGGATGCATTCTGTGCCTAACAGCTGGCACCAAAAATATATGCAGAAAGTGCAGAAAGGCCGCCGACCAGTTGAAGGGGTCGACCGACCACCCCACCTGGTCGACCGACCACCCAAGGTGGTTGACAGAGACAAAAACTGGCTGGTAGGGGAGAAAAAGGGTCTACAAAGAGAGGAGAATGTGGTGGCAAGTTGTAGACCACTTAGGCTGGTCGAGCGACCACCCACCCTAGCTGACCGACCACCAAAAGTGGTCTATAGGGGAGAAAACTGGCTGGCAGGGGAGAAAAGTGGTCTACACCCCTACTTCTCTCTCCAAGCAAAAGAGGGCACCAAGGTTTGGCTTAAAACAAGCACAAAACCAGGAGAGTTCAGAGACTCAAGGGCAAGGCGCGCAACCGAAAACCCCGGGGACTCCAAACGAGCGCAAACATGCGCAATCATCGAGCACTTAATCGATGACGTCCAAGTCTTTAGGACAGTCAAAAATGGGGTGTCTACACCCTTCAATTCATTTCATTACATAAGCCAATTTCATTGTTTCTCAACAACCCAAATGAGACTACAACTCATTAATTCTATAACCACATTATCAACATATAAGCACTTCAAACTTTTCTTTCACGGATATTTTGTCCGCGGGCAGCCGTCAAACGGGGCCCATGTAAACGTAGGCTATACAAGCGCTACAATTGCTATTTTACGGATATTTTGTCCGCGGGCTAGGCACCCATGTATAATTTCGGGAGTATCACCCAGGACACTCCAGCCAACTTAATTATGATGGAGTCCATCCCTTTCTCCTCCCAAACAATGGAGTCCATCTTCTTTCTCCTCCCAAACAATCATTCATATATATGCAATGTATTTAAACACAAAATCAAACAATGGAGTACATCCCCTTTCCACTTCCACATAATCATACATGTACAATTTATATAAACATAATCATATTCAATGACAAACAATAAGAGATTAGTTTCAATTCACCTAATCCTCATACAATTTTTACAACACTCATAGCTATCCTCCACCGATGACCCAGTATAGTTATTTCTAAACAAATATTCAATCTCATGGCAGATAATTTCTTCAACTTCCAAAGCATAAGTTAATACATAACCAATCCCACTATTCATATCAATACCCTTTCAATTTCACATTTTCAATGTCAATTTTAGAAATTTATAACAAATAATTATGATAGTCACTTTAGGGAAAAAATTTCCTTTTTCCAAATATAGCCCAAATATCATTCTCAACCATTTTGACCCACCAGAATCTCATTTTCACAACCCTACTCACTTATTTCATATTCAACAATAATCCTTCTTTCCATATTTTACCCAAACCCTAGGTGTGCTTACAACACCCTCAAATCATATCATTGTTACACAAGATACAAATAATTAAGCTAAATATCATATGAATGTGTAGAAAAGATCCCTACCTCAAAGGAAGAAGACGAGCCAAACAAGAGAGAAACTCCAAGAATGCTGAAACCCACTTCTATTCGATCAAAATGTAGATCTTGAGATGCTCAATCTTTTTCTCAAAGGCACAAGGGTGAGGAGATCGACGGATCTAGATGAAATATAGGAGAGAAGGTGACTTTTAGAGAGAGAAAGTGTAGATCTAGGTTTTTGGAAAGTTTTAGAGAGAGAGAGAGAAGTGAAAAAGTGATTCAAAACATTATCTTCATGGACTGTTATACACGCAGCCTACTCGAGTGTGGAAAGCGACGCTCAAGCGTCAGACACAAAGTTCTGCTTGAGCGTGAAAAGTGGCACTCGAGCGTAGAATACGTACTTCTAGAATATTTGCAGACGAAAGGCCCCACTTGAGCATGAGATTGGACGCTCGAGTGTTCAATGCACACTCCTAGTATTTATAGACTTGCAAAAATACTGAGACTTGACAAATCCCGCTCGAGCGCAAGAATGGTCGCTCGAGTAGAGGAGCAAAATTTGTGAAGCCCGCTCGAGCGCAAGAATGCCCGCTCGAGCGGAAGAGCCAAAATCTTGACAATAAAGGCTTGGACAAACAAGCAACCAACCAGTTCCAAACGCACAACCACAACCCGAAAGCCAATTCTAAAGGGATACAAGGGGAACAAGAGGTAAACGACAATATGAAAACATTAAACCCGAGTCCGGGATACCATAAGAGTCGGGTCAAAATTGGAATCGCTATACTGGCAATTAGTAATGCTAGCACGAGCCAAGAGATCAGAAGTATACTTGGCTTGGGTAAGAAAGTAACTAGATAAATCTTGAGAAATTTCCAAGCCAAGGAAGTAGCTAAGCAAACCCAAATCTTTCCTCTCAAACTAGCAACAAAGAAACTATTGGAGACTAGAAATACCTGTGGGGTCATCTCCAGTGATAATCATATCATCCGCATAGAGGAGAAGGAGAATAGTACCACACTTCGTTTTACGTATAAACAAGACAGAATCATGGGCACTGGAGGAAAAGCCAAAGTCACGAATGGTAGAGTTGAACTTGGCAAACCAGGCACGCGGTGCTTGTTTCAAACCATACAAAGCACGACGAAGTTTGCAGACTTTGTTTAATGGAATAGAAGAACCAAGAGAAGGTTGCATATAAACTTCCTCAGTGAGATCACCATTGAGGAATGCATTCTTGACATCCATCTGATAAAGACTCCAATGGCGAGCAGCAGCTACTACAAGTAAGCTGCGAATGGAAGTAAGACGAGCAACATGGACAAATGTTTCTTCATAGTCAATACCATACTCTTGAGTAAACCTTCGGGCGACAAGATGAGCTTTGTAATGCTCAATGGAACCGTTAGAATGAGTTTTGAGCTTGTAAACCCATTTGCCACTAACAGTACTCTTGCTAGAAGAAAGTTCAACCAAATCCCAGGTATGAGTTTTATTGAAAGCCTGTAGTTCATCAGTCATAGCTTGTTGCCATAGAGGGTTAGAACAAGCTTCTTGATAGGAAGTAGGTTCATGAGAGGAAAAGGCAATGGAACCAACAATATAATAACGAAGAAGAATAGAGGGTTGCCTTACCGTATGGAATGATGCTTTGGTGGAGGGGGAACCTCAACGGGAGAAAGTGTAGGGCCATCAGCAGACATAGGATCCTCAGGATGGACAATAAGTGTAGGCGGCTGTGGAATCATGGAGTCAGAATTTGTATCAAAGTCATCAGAAAACAGGTCTATAGAGAGATCGGTAAAGATCGATGAGTGGGTGGACTGTGGTAAGTAAAACTTGGAAAGATTTGAGAACATTTTGTGTTCCCAGAAGACCACATGACGGGAAATATGAAGTCACTTGGAAATAGGATACCAACAACGATACCCTTTATGTTCTATACCATATCCCGGAAAACAACAAAGACGAGAGCGAGGTTCTAGTTTAGTGTGTTCATGAGACTGAAGTAGAACAAAACAAGCAGAACCAAAAACTTTAAGAGTGGTGTAGTCAGGAGGAGAACCATACAAGCGCTCGTAAGGGGAAGTATTAGCTATGACAGGTGTAGGTACACCATTTATGGTGTGGATGACAGTGAGTGCAGATTCCCCCTAAAACTGTTCAGGACAAGAAGATGAGATGAGAAGAGCCTAGGTAGTGTCGAGAATATGACGATGCTTCCTTTCGGTGCATCTATTTTTTTGGGACGTGCTTGCACAAGAGCGATGGGATAGTGTACCATTAGCCCAAAGAAAAGAAAGAAATTCATAATCCAAGTACTCTTTAACATTGTCAGAACGAAAGATTTTAATAGTATAAGAAAACTGAGTGCGGACCATGGTAGAGAAATCATAATAAATCTATTTAAGTTCAGATCGATCTTTGAGAAGAAAAAACCAAGTATAATGAGAAAAATCATCAACAAAAATCACAAAATATCTTGACCCCTCCATGTTCGGTGGGGGAAAGGTCCCCAAATATCTGAATGCACAAGATCAAAAGGAGCAGTAGACATAACAATTGACATCTTCAAAATGGACACGACCTAACTAACCATTAGAAACTAAAGTTTTCAAACAACTAAAAGAGACATGTCCTAAGTACAATGCCAAAGGTAAAAAGAAGACATGGCAGAAGTAGATGCAGCAGAGGAAGCAATGAGAGCAACAGTAGATGATGTGTGGAGAGCATCAGTAGATGATTTGTGGGGAATGCGAAGATGGGTAAGCTTGAACCGAGATCCATTCTTACGGCCTATCCCAAGGATCTATCTCGTTTGAGGCTCCTGCACCAAACAACCATTAGCAGAAAAGGTAACGGTTAGACCAAGTTCACATAACTGGCGAACAGATATAAGGTTCAATTGAAGAGTAGGAATGTGATATGCATCAGAAAGAGACATAGTAGAAGTAAAAATGTGACTAGTGCGACGAACAATCATATGAGAACCATTAGCAATGGGTATGATGGGGACATAAGATGATATTAGAAGAAAACATAGTGGAGTCAGAAGTCATATGATTACAGCATGCGGAATCAAAATACTAGGGAGTATCGGATTTGGCAAGCACCTCTTGGATGATGGACTCAATATTACCCATAGAGAATGAAGGAGTAATGAAATCAGTGGAGTGGTGAATAGAAGAACCCTCAGAGGTAACAGTAGCAGAGCGAGAACCTTGGCCAGATTTGGACTGATACCCAGAACGAGAAAACCCTTTCTGGGATGAAGTATTGGACGGGGCTCGAGGACACTTGCATTGGAGATGACCTGGAGTAGTCTTATGGCAAGTAAAGCATTTGCGAACCTGGCATTGAATAAAAGAATGAGTTGCTGGCAGGCCATGGTTGTGACAATACTGGCATAAACTAGTAGGCTATAAAGATGAGGAACTTTGTGATGATGGCGTAACAAGAACAAAATCCATATTCTGAGATTTGAGAGTCCCAAAATGAGTCTTCTCTAATAAAAGTTCAGTAATGGCTTGCTCTAAAGTGGGCAAGGGCAAATGATGGAGCAATGAAGCATGCACGAGCTCAAAAGTGCTATGAAGAGCCATAAGGAACTGTAATAGTCGCTGATGATTCCGATAAGTAATAAATAGCTGTGCATCCTCAGAATATGCCCATGTAGGCTCAGAAAGAGCTAGCTGGTCCCAAACAGACGACATATGGGATAAGAATTCATTAATAGACTGACTGGGTGCTTGGTGCATGTGATGAAGAATCTGCAACAGTTGATATTGATGAGCATGACCAGTGGTCTGATAACAATCTCTCAAGAAATCCCAAATTGCTTTGGCAGGGGAAGTAATTTGAGCATCATCCTAGAACCGACCAAACTAGAGATGAATGGAGGGAACTGAGGTAGCCCAGAACCATGTGATAATTTGATAATTCTTACTCTCCCATTCGTCAAGACGGTCATCGAATGCAAAGTCAGTCTCATCCTCCTTCTGGTTGGGTTTGAGAAGAGCACCAGTTATGATCTGCCAGAAGTGTTTCCCTTTGATGAAGCTAGAGAGAGCTTGGGCCCAACTAACATAATTTGACCCATCAAGGAGAACATAAATAGAGTGGATGTGTTCGGTACGATCCATAATGCTCAAACAAGGCAAAAAAAGAAGATGGTGCTTTGTAGAGCTTGATTTTGCCAAAATAGAACACACCGGCGGATTTAGGAGGCCGAAAACACGTGAGATATGGTTTGAATGGGCTAAAAACACGACCAGAAAGATGGCAAAGCGGTTGGTCAAAGTTGTTTGACCAACCAGGGACAACAAAACTAGGGCTGACGTCGCAGCACGGAGGGCTGACATAAGAAAAGCACGGCGCACGTTAGCAGAGATGTGCGTAGCGCACGATAGCAAGAAGGTAGTAGTGACACACAGTCAACCAAGGCTGACGTCAGCGATAACATCAGAACACGCAACTCACATTAGTAGGTGAGGCCACATCACAAGATAGCGTGAGATAGGTGCAGAAACGCGTAGAGGCGTGTTGGAAACGGCACAACGTGTGTTTGATCTTCTAGTGCTGTGTGGAGGCGCGTGTAGCAGCAGATGGAGATGATTCTGATGGCGTTGGCTTCGTCTTAAAGAGACAAAGAAGATGGTATAGTCCAATCATCGAAATAGGAAAGGACGAGATACGTAAAAACCAACGTGAGAAGGAATTAATCTGCCAGACAGGAAAGAAAGAGAAAAAAACGTGATGAAGAAGAAGAGAAGCCTAGGAGAAAACCCTTGGCTCTGATATCATGTTAGAATAATAGAGAGAGAAAATTTATATATTGTATTTATTCAATCAATCAATACAATAGGAGAAACTTGTATATATAGGCCAAGAAACCTAGGTGTATAAGACTACAAGAATCCTGAGTATAATAGATAACAGCTAACACATACCAAATTGAATATTATATTCATACCAAAACGAACAATCTGATTCATACCAAATTGAATATTGTATTTTTTATTTTTAAAAATTTGAATTTGATTCATACAAAAAATGCAATATTGTATTTTTTATTTTTTAAATAAAAAATTGAAGCACCGAAGACAAGTTCATCAGAATCATTATTTGCATTCACATGTAACTTCATACCTGGACATGGATTCACAGTAAGAAAACTCAAAATACAAGCAATATGAAGTAATTTCTTCGCAATATGCAATATCCATAGAACACAAAGCCAGATCCACACTATAGTTATGAGATTAGATCTGTACCTTGATTTAGAAGAAGAGAGAGAAGACACAGAGGGTGTGTTCGGTTTGTGTTTGTAGAGTAGTTTTTGAGATAAAAAAGTACAAAAACTTGTTTGGTTTGCCTTTTTCTAAATATTCTCTCTAAAATAACTTTTGTTTTTTTTTTTTTTGGTAGAGTAGTTTTTGAGATAAAAAATACAAAAACTTGTTTGGTTTGTCTTTTTCCAAATATTCTCTCTAAAATAACTTTGATTTTTTTTGTAGAGTAGTTTTTGAGATAAAAAAGTACAAAAACTTGTTTGGTTTGCGTTTTTGTAAGGTAGTTTTTGAGAAAAAAAGTACAAAAATTTGTTTAGTTTACCTTTTTTGCAAACATGTTTCAAAAGTAATCCTGGAAATTAGATAACCAAACACATTTCTGAGAGTTTTTTTTTGGAAAAATCAGTTTGGTTTGGTTTGATTACTCTTAAAAAAGTGTTTGTAGAGTATATTTCCAAAAAATTTCTTCCCAAATCAAACCAAACAAGGCCAGAAGCTTCGAGATTAGAGAATCTGGTTCAGATTATGGTTTAGGATGGGGTAGATCTAAAATATAGCTTCCTCGCTTCTGGCTCGCCATTGCACACAAGTTATACCAACGGCAACTATGAATCTGCAGATTTGGCTGCTAAATGAACGGTGGTGTAGTACAACGGTGGACGATGGCGGATCGGATATGAGATTGGAGGGTTTTAGAGAGAGAGAGAGAAAGAGAAAATGAGAAGAGATGCAAAGGTTTTAGAGAGAGAAAATGAGAGAGAGAGAGGGTCCAGATCGGCAGTGACAGAGCCGGTTGGCGGCGAAGATGAAAAGCGACGACGGAGGAAATTGACGGTGATGGAGCTGGTCAGCGACGAAGATGAAGAGAAGAGAGAGAGAGAGAGAGAGAGAGAGAGAGAGAGAGAGAGAGAGAGAGAGAGAGCTAATATGGGTGGTTGCGATTCTATTTTGGATAGTTCGATTTGCGGTTTGGACCTGCTCGTATATATGCGATTAGGGGAAAATTGAACTCGCAACCGCTCGCAGTGCGGGTTGCAGTTTATGCGGATACAGTTTGCGGATGTGCGGGGAGTTTGCGAATTGGACTTTTTTCTTTAAAAATTTATTTTTGGGCCTTTTTTTTCCCGTTTTGTAAATATTTATTTTAGGCCATTTTCCCCCCATTTTCTAAAATGCTCAACATTAATAATTAATGAATTAAAACTTATAAAATTAAAAATACAATAAAATCAATTCCTAATACAAGCAAATCATTCAAAATCCTAAACTTTTAAATAAAATCATAAATTAACACGAGTACATCTTTCAAAATTCTAAACTAAATCATCAAAATCATTCATTGCCCAACAATACAATTAAAGTAAAATCATTCAAAATCCTAAACTTACCTAAAAGTAATTCTTCATTAACTTTTACATTCATAAAAATGTAATAATAAAATAACAATAAATTGTTGTCAAACTTAATCCAATTCAACCTATTAAATAAAATAAAAACATTTGCAAACTCACAAACTTCATCATAAATATTAAAAAAAAAGTGTAAGTGTGGGCGGGTTCTTGCGAGTACGGGTAAAACCCGCAACCCGCAATAATGTCAATTCCAAACTGCATCCACCCGCATTGTGTTTGTGAAACCACCATTTGTATGCGGATCGGTTCGGGTTATGCGGGTCAGATAACCCTATACCTAATCTTAAGAGCTAAGGTTTAGAGAGAGAGAGAAGAGAAAATGAGAAGAGATGCAAAGGTTTTAGAGAGAGAAAATGAGAGAGAGAGAGGGTCCAGATCGGCAGTGACAGAGCCGGTTGGCGGCGAAGATGAAAAGGCGACGACGGAGGAAATTGACGGTGATGGAGCTGGTCAGCGACGAAGATGAAGAGAAGAGAGAGAGAGAGAGAGAGAGAGAGAGAGAGAGAGAGAGAGAGAGAGAGCTAATATGGGTGGTTGCGATTCTATTTTGGATAGTTCGATTTGCGGTTTGGACCTGCTCGTATATATGCGATTAGGGGAAAATTGAACTCGCAACCGCTCGCAGTGCGGGTTGCAGTTTATGCGGATACAGTTTGCGGATGTGCGGGGAGTTTGCGGATTAGACTTTTTTCTTTAAAAATTTATTTTTGGGCCTTTTTTTCCATTTTGTAAATATTTATTTTGGGTCATTTTCCCCCCATTTCTAAAATGCTCAACTTTAATAATTAATGAATTAAAACTTATAAAATTAAAAACACAATAAAATCAATTCCTAACACAAGTAAATCATTCAAAATCTTTTAAATAAAATCATAAATTAACACGAGTACATCTTTCAAATTCTAAACTAAATCATCAAAATCATTCATTGCCCAACAATACAATTAAAGTAAAATCATTCAAAATCCTAAACTTACCTAAAAGTAATTCTTCATTAACTTTTACATTCATAAAAATGTAATAATAAAATAACAATAAATTGTTGTCAAACTTAATCCAATTCAACCTATTAAATAAAATAAAAACATTTGCAAACTCACAAACTTCATCATAAATATTAAAAAAAAAGTGTAAGTGTGGGCGGGTTCTTGCGAGTACGGGTAAAACCCGCAACCCGCAATAATGTCAATTCCAAACTGCATCCACCCGCATTGTGTTTGTGAAACCACCCATTTGTATGCGGATCGGTTCGGGTTATGCGGGTCAGATAACCCTATACCTAATCTTAAGAGCTAAGGTTTAGAGAGAGAGAGAGAGAGAGAGAGATTTCTTCTATGTATGTGATATATATAGGGGTGTTTTGGTCATTTTGTAACTCCTGGACTTTTGGGCAAAGAAATTTTGAAAATGGATTTATGGATCAATTGCCCTAATTAATTTCCTTTCAAATGTATTATTTTACCATTGATTTCTATCTATTTTCTTAACAAAAACTAGCATATTACCCATGCTATACACGTGTACAAATAAATAATTAAAAATTAGTTTTTAAATTGAAATAATAATACAAAATTTATTTAAATTATGTAGTAAAAATGATTTATACTCAATTAAATTTTATTCTTTTTTATTAGAGTTACACATAGGAGAAGATTTTTATTTTGATATCATTAATTATGTATTTTAAGTTCTTAATAAAAAAATTGTATGTCATAATTTAATTGATAAAAATTAAGAATAAATTACAAAAAATATATTTACAATAAAGTATAAATACGTTTTGTTTTGTAAGTTTCGTAATTTTAATTTACCATATAATAGTAATAAATTACATTTGTTAATATACTAATTTTTCTTATTTTGTAAAACCTAAAAATTTGTCTAGTCGAAATTATGAAAATTGATTAGGATTGACTTGTGTGTGTTGAACTACACATTAGAAGTGACCTAGAAACTACTCGACTCAATAATTATGCTAATTTGACCTTCACCTAATCATTGAAAATTATCCTTATCAGTTCATGACCGATATGAGTTAGTTTGAATGTTCTAATATTGGATTAAATATTAAAAATTAATCTAGAAAATCTAGTTCGAATCGATTTTTTTTTCCCAACAATTCTTGGTTTAAGTTATAATGCATCATATTTTAATAACTCAATATCACAAAAATAAATAATCTTAATGTTTATGGTACTTTTTATCAATCAATAAAAAAAAAAAAAAAATTAAGGGAATTACATTTAAACAAATTGTAACATAAAATTTTTATTTTAAAATTTTAAGACCTACGCATTTTCTTTGACTCTCCATAACTAATTTTTAAGATAGCAATTAAAATAAATTTCAATTATTATTATATGGAGAGACATGTGTGATAAAAATTTATAATACACAATTTAAAAAAATAATGTTAATTCAAAATTTTTAATATGGAAAATATGTACCCATCATTATGTTATGTTATTTTATTTTATTTTTATTTTTATTGTTTTTTTTTAATGTTATGTTTGATTCATGGATTTGGGTAGGAATTTGGAATGAGAAATGAAAAAGATAGGTGAAATATAAATGAAATATAGTTACATTTTACCTAATTTTACATGCCTTTTCATTTTTTCTTTCAAAATTTATACCCAAAATCATGAACCAAACACATCATCAATGTTGGAAAAGAGTTTTGGATCCTTTATTGTATTAATATACACAATCTAAAATAAAATCTATATAATATTTGATGGGAGAAGCAAATTCTTAAAATGGATCATCAATCACATTATAAAGAAATAAAAGTTAGACAATAAAAGATTTTTTAATTATTTAAAAAATTAAATATCAAGAAAAATAAATTATGAAAGATGTGAATTGATTTTTATATTTTAGTAGCAAAACAGTGAAATTTAAATGTGTACTATCCCGTGCTGTTTCTAGTCTCCAAACCACCTTTGAAACCAGGTATGGTCCATTATGCCCTCACCTATTCCCATCCAAATTGGATTCAAATTCCCTCATGAACCAAGTATTTTTGTTGAAAACGAGCATTGCATTGTTCAATGGGGATGTTTGGGAAATCAAGATTGAGGCTAAAATAGTCTCCGACACTAAAAAAAATCAAATAGTCTCAAATATCTTAAACCAATAATTTATATTGAAAAAAAAAAAAAAAAACATCATTTCGGCAGTGGGCAGCTACCCTGCCACGTTGATAGTGTAGCATAGTGCAGTTGACAGCCTATTGCCTAAGATAGTAAATGACGATTTTGCCCCTTTATACCAATTTTGAAAAATGTGAGATTAGGGATAAATTTGTTATTTTAATTTCAAACATCATTTCAACCCATTTTTCAATACAACAATTCAAATAAAAATCCATCACATCTTCCAAAACACAAAAACTAAAATAACCTACTAAAATAATTAAAAAATCAAAAATCTTCTAAAATAGCCACTTCCCAAACATTCACAATCTAGTCCAGTTCCCAGTGGCATCAATGCTCTGCGCTTCGATTGAATTCCTCAACCCAGAAAAGTCTTTCAATGTTATGAAATCCGTGTCCAAGTGAACACCTCCATACTTGCATAGAATCACGAGTCTGATCAAGTTAGATAGGTTCTGAGCAAGGTTTTAAAAATCAGACCGGTGAGCGAATCGGAAAAATGATCGGGTGGACGGGTCACCGGTTCAACCGGTGGGTTGAACCGGATCGAACCGTGATGTCATAATTATGTCATAAATAATTTTTTTAAAAATATAAATTAATAATTTAAATTTTCAATTTTTTTTAAAAAAATTCTTAAATATTTTTAGTGATGTTTTTCTATAATTAAAAAAAAAAATTCCTGAATATAAGCCATAACACTTCTTCACATACTAACAACAAATAAAATTAAAGATGAAAATTTAGCAATTAAAAACAACAATTATAGTAAGAAAAATTATGAAAGCATCCAACTAAAGCAATCCATAAAACATAAGTTACAAAAAAGACAAAACTAAGTCCAAAGTTCACAGACAACACAACATAACATCACAAACAATCTTTGATTTTTGTCTAAATCCCCTAGGGACGATAATTTAGCCAATCATCATCATCATTCTCATTCGCATTTGCACTAGAGCTCGGATTGTTTGATCTATTATCAACGTTCACGTCACCAAAAGATCCCAAGTCGATATCATCTTCAAGACGTTCTACCTCCATATCATCCTCAATATCATCTACAATAGTTAAAATAAAATCATTAAGCTATCATTTTGATAATGATTGATTAAAAAAAAAAAAATTGTTACATAATGATGAAACAATATTTTTCAGCCATCTCGTAGACCATGACATTGCTTCTTATATCGTGGAGGCTCATCTTCTTCATACAGCATTTTTTCGAGCTCATCATAATCAAGCAATGGAGGCTCCTCTTGTTCTAGTCTTTCTTCTTCAATAATCCAAAACTCAGTTTTGTCAATGCTTTCAATGTCAATGGGATCATAATTCCTTGTTTTGTAATACTTCCTATATTGATTCAATTGTAAGACTAAATAAACGAATAAAATAAAGAATCCATTAGTTACTATATGAGAAAGATTAATTTACCTATTCTTCAATCACAAGTTGTAATGAACATACACGAGATCATTAAGCCTATGATGTTCTAGTCTATTCCTCTTCTTTGTATGTATGCGTTCAAAGACGCTCCAATTCCTTTCACACCCAGAAGAGCTGCTAGTTTGACTAAGAATTTGAATGGCTAACTTTTACAAATTTGGAGCACTGTGTCCAAACATCTTCCACCATTCATCTTATTATCAAGAAAGAAAGAAAGATATTATAAAAAATAAAAAATAAAAAATAAAAAGAAACAAGAAATAGATAAATGAGATAAAATATTCTAATCAAAAGCATATAATAATGATAATTACTATTAAAAAAAAAGAGAGAGATTACAAGGTTGTGTTTTCTTTGATGTAATAATGGCAAGCTCTCTTCCAAAACTGTCTTGTCGATCTCGAAACAATCTAAGTTCATTCATGAGCTTCGTTTTACTTGATGTGGCTTTAGTTTCAATCACATCAAGTACACTATTCATAACCTCTGGCTTTTTGCAAAATGAAGCTTGATCATATTGAAAAGCTGGGTTCAACCAATAAGCAGCCGCATGTATATTCTTTCGCAATTGATTATCCCAACGAGTTTTAATGATTGTTGTGTAAGGCCTATACAACCTCTTATTTCTCTTGAAAATATCTTTAATACCTTCGATTGCCCTATACATGCCTTCATAAACATATCCCATGGACGGTTTCTCATCTCCATCAACAATACGCAAGAGACGCATAAGTGGCTCAACAATCTTAACAATGATGAAGCAATTCTTCCAAAATTGTTTATCTAAAATGATATCAATGGCATCCTTTCCTTTCTTCTCTTTGGCAAATCTTGAACTTGCAAACTCCTTACTTGTCACCAAAGCTTGCAAATCATGCATATGCTCATGAATACTATGCAATGCAAGGAAAGTAGTGGCAAAGCGCGTTGCTCCTGGGCGCACAATTTCAGTCCAACTCTTCTTCTTTCTCAACCGAGCTAACAACCATGAACGGTTATATATGTACCTTGTCACCGTTGATGCCTTAATAGCAAGCTCATGCACATGATTCATCTTGGAAATTTCACTTAAGATTAAGTTCAAGCAATGAGCTGCACATGGAGACCAATTTATAGATTTGTAAGTAGCATTTACAAGTCCTCCAACAGCTTTATAATTTGCTCCATTATCTGTCACCATATGAACAACATTCGACACTCCTACCCACTCAATAACCTCTAGAAACAATTTAGAAAGAAGAGTAGCATCTTTGACAGCATCAGAGGCATCAATTGATTTCACAAAAGCATTCCTATAGGGCTATAGACAAGAAAATTTATTAGATTTCTTTGTCTAGCATTAGTCCAACCATCACTCATAATAGTACATCCACAAGCAGCCCACGAACTCTTCAAAGTGTCAATATACAATTGAAGCTCTTTTTTTGAGTCTCCCAATAAAGGAACTCGAAGTTGATGGTACGTAGGGACCTTATATCCTGGACCAATGGCAATTGTGGCATCAAACATGGGCTGAAAATAAATGGAGTTCACAGCATTGATTGGAATACAAGTATCATAAAAGAATTTGCCAACAATCATATGTGCTCTATGTATGGCTTCTTTAGTTTGGAGGGCACTTTGATAGTTGGTTGAGAACTCGGAGTGGTCCTTGGTGCAAAATAATCACCGATTTTTGTTGGTTCATGTCTCTTCCCCTTCCCTTTCTGTGTCATTGGTGCTCTACTCTTATTCCCACTTCTAGCTCCTTCATTGATTGAAATGCCCTTATTGTTCTGAGGAATTGTTCTCACAACCTCATCATCCTCATCATCAACATTGACATAAACATCATCACCCTCAAATTGAAAGCCACCTGGACCATAAGGATTTAATTGATCATAATTTTCTTCACTTTGCTTCTTCTTTTCATCAAATTCTTTCAAAGATTCATGCATTTGATATTGAATATCTGGGGGAACTTTTTTACATGGCCCAACCTCGCTTGACTTCTTTGCAAGATGTTGCTTCATTCTATTAATCCCTTCACCTTTAATAGTTTTCCCACAGTACATACATGAGTAAGTCTTCTTCCCATTGGCATCTCGTCCCTCGATAACATGTGCCCATGCAATATCAGATTTTCCCCTTGTGGCTTGAGTGGAATTAGCTGTTGAATTCTGGCTAGATGACATCTCTCACAACTACAACTTAGAATAAGAACAAATGAAAAAAAGAAAAAAGAAAAAAGAAAAAAGAAAAAAGAAAAAAAGTACTCCTATTCAAATTAATATTCCAGAAAGTAAGATCATAATTATTCAAATTAATAAAAATGGTGTAAAATCACAATTTAACTTCATGGGTATCCAAATTATCACCACTGAATTCATGGGTATCCAAATTATCATCAGCAGCATAAACAAATCAAGAAGCAATCCAGAATAATATACCCACCAAATCACAATTTAACTTCATAAATATTTGAAAATTAAGGTCATTTAATATTAAATTGACTGGTAATATGAATATTGACCTGTTTCACAATCTGATGCAGACATTAAAGTAAAATCAAAAACTCAATCAAAGTGAAAGCAAGAGAGAGATCTTCAGATATTTAGGCAGGAAAAATAAGAAATTGATAGAAAATATCACAATAATATCAACCTGTAAAACAATGAGTTGCCACCAAAAAAAAAAAAAAGTAAAATGGTGTAAAATGTTTCAGATAAAGAGATAAAAGGGATGAGTACCTTTTGGGTGAAGATAATGAGATGGGTTTCTTCACAAATGCACTCTCTGCTTCTCTATACCCCTTTGTCTCACTTTAGTCTTCACTCTCAACTGAGAAGTAGTCATTTGACAATGGGAAATTAGTGCACCATTTCAATTCAAAATATGTTTTCTATATATCTATGATCTATCTATAAAGGGGGGAAAAAAATTCTGAAGAAAAAAATAGAAAATAGAAGAATAAAAAATCTGTATATATTTTTCAATCTGAAAATTTTTGTGAGAATCTCTATATATTTTTCATTCTGTAGAAAAAAAATAGAGGAAAAGGAAAATCGAAAACAGAGAAGTGGAGAATAAAGAAGGAGATTCAAAGATTCATCAAAATAATACCTGGAGGCTGCTGGCGGTTGTGATTCTTGGCAGTAATGGTGGTGAATCAGTGTGTAATGTTGAAAACCTTGCTTGATTGATTCGTTAATGGCAAAAAAAAAAAAAGAGAGAGAGATAGATCGGATGCTCTAACCGAGGGAAGGGAGGAAGAGACCTGTGTGAGTGTGAAGAAGCCCTAGATCGGATGCTCTACAGCCGCTGAAGAGAAGCAACAAAAAATAGAAACAGATCTGAATTTTTTTTTTTTATATATATATAATCAAACCGCCCCGGTTCAATTAACTCAGCACCGATTCAAACGGCTCACCGGTTGAACCACCAGTTTCACCGGTTCTATGAAAATACATCGGTTTTTACATTTGCCCGGTTTTAGAGGGCCAACCGGACCGGAACCTCACCCGGTCACCGGTTCAACCGGTTGAACTGGCCGGTCCGACCGGTTGAACTGGCAAGTCCGGTCCGGGTTTCAAAACCTTGGTTATGAGCCGATGGAATTTCACCTCGATCTTGTTCACCGCTCTTGATTCTATCAAACCAAGATAGAGTCAGGCGTGTCACCTTAATCCTTGTTAACTGTGTTTTCTTAAAAATCCCCAATCTTTATTGATCAGTGACATTGAAAGGAAACACCATAAGTGTAAAATCTGTTTCTGTGTCTTCTTCTTGAGCCCGTTGTTTCACCAAAAGTGGGACTTCATGGGTTGAATAGCTTGACATCACCCACCCAAAAAAAAAAGCTTGACATCAATTTTTGTGGGTTGCCATGAGTGGTACGGAGTGAGAGATTGGAGATGGAAGTATTGAAAGAAATGATGATCGAGTAGATTGTGGCGACAGAGATGGTGGAGAGAAAGAACGGCAATTTGGCACGGCCAAGTCTCCGGGATCGAACATTTTTAGAGCAAATTAAACTGCTTGTCCTTCTCAACTGTGGTAAGAACTTGGAGGGAAGAGAAGGCATAAGATTGAGACATGGGTCTGTTTGAAGTTTTGATGATATGTTGTTTATTTGTTAAGTCTGTTATGTTTTGGCTGTGTTTGATCAATTGGTATGAGATTTGAATATCTGAAAACGTGTTTCTGGTAAAACTAAAGAGAGATGGTACTTCAGGGGAAATTTGTGACACTTCATAGAGCTTTTACAATTGACGAGTAATTATTCAGGATGTTTTGGGAAGTTGGTAAAAAGTTGACTTTTGATTTTTTATCAAATTTTTTGGCTTTTTAGAAAATGATTTGGGAAGTTGGTAAAAAACTGAGTTTTGACTTTTTTTGTTAATATTTATTTATGATGTCAAATCAAAATAAAATAACCAAAGTACCCTTGCCAAACTTTGGAATTCTACACAATTTGTTAGCCTAGAGGGTCTTTATGTAATTTGACATGGTAGCTTTTTTATCACATCCCAAATGCAGCAATTACTTTTTTAGAGGGTGGTGCGTTTTTCCGCAACAACAAAAACGCAAGCGTTTTTGTCTCTTCCCAAAACGGCACTCAGCATAGTGATAGTACTCAAAGCTAAACCAAAATGATATATTAATTAATTAATCAGACAAGAAAGGAAAATCAAAAGCTTATTTATTACACAAAAATGGAACACAAAGTTTCACAATTAAAAAAAAAAAAAAAAAAGTGTGCCCAGCATGTGGGCTCCATCTTTTGTGGACTTTTTAGTATTTCATTTCTAGACAACTAACATAATTTAAACAGAAAATTTAAACGAGAGTTGTGCTAAGAACACATAAAGTTCCAAACACAGTATGCATACACAAATGTAAGATAAAAAAATATTCACATGTTGTATGTGTCACATCTGTATGTGTCAAATCTATATATTCTGTATTTGAAACTTTCTATATTCTTAGACTTTTCTTATAAACTACAAAACAACACCAAAAGAGAGTACCTTAATTACCCCTTTGAAGCAATTTGCACATTGCTTGAAATACTTCTCCCAAGTAGCATGTCTTTAACAAAATGTAGTTCCTTAGCTACATCAACAATGGTCATCCGTTCTCGTGGGGATTCCACAGAGCACGCAACTCCAATCCTAAGTATCAAAATTAAGCACTCAAGGAATTTTCCCCCTCCAATTTCTCTCCTAGAATTTTTGCTGGCTATTTCTTCCTCTTCTACCACTGATACAAGTTTCTCATCAACAATCTCCATCACTCCTTTTGGAAGAGCTAACATAGCTAACTTGTGAAGGGTCAAGCCATCTTTAAACATGTCATCAGTGGGTCTTTCTTCTGTGAACAATTCTAATAAGAGGATTCCATAGCTGTATACATCACCACCAATGGACACCATGCTCCCTGTGCCATATTCTGCAATACACGCATAATACATTTTATGTTCACTCTTATACATTGTTTATTTCGATGAAAAATATTTTCCACGGTAAATGTTTTACATGGAAAATATTTTGTTTGATTGACCTTCAAAGTAATGTGCTACAACTAGTGGTTCTCTATGAAGCATGGGTACTTTGAAAAACATGCCGTACACGTACCGGGTACTTACTGGCATATAGTACTTTGTATGGTACTTCTACATATGTACCGGGTACACAAAACACGTACCCAAGTTTTTTCTTTTTAATTTTTGACGTACCTAGACATACCTGGTATATACCCAAGCCGTACCGTACCTCAGTTGAAGTAATATTTTCTTCTATTATAGAGATAAAACTCCTTTTACTAGATTTCTTTTTTATTTTTTATTTTATACTTAGCATGATTTTAAAATTAAACTATGGTTTGTAAGTTATTTAATATATTGACATTTAATTTTGATTTATACCTTTACTTTTGACATTAAATGTTAATTGTAAGTTGAACCTTAAAAAATTAAACCATTTAATTAATTTTTGTATTACTCTAAATTAAAAATAAATATTTTTTTACAAGCATACCAAGCTATACCCGTACTTTATTTATTTATTTTTTTAATTTTACTATATTGACGTACCCGTATTGTACCAGTATCAGTATTCGTACTCGTACCCGTGCTTTATAGGTGGTTCTAGTATTGATAGTGGTGGTTTGATGGTGGTGGTGGTAAGCCAATGATGGTGGTGGGGTGGTCATGTTTATAATAGTGGTGGTGGTAGTAGTGTAGCGGTGTCATCTAGAAAATGTGTTTCACCTTTCAAACGTTGAGAATTTTTCTGTCTAAATAATTTGTTTCTATTAACCACAAAAATATTTACTATTGATTTTCGCTTTTCATTGAACCAAATATCAAAAAATGCAACATATATATATATATATAATATATTTTCCAAAAAAAAATTCTGCCAAAACTAACACAACATTAATTTATACCTACAAATACACATATATAAATACATAGAGATAATATTTGTCTAATTAGTACACTTAGGTGGTGGTTTTAGGAGGACTTGTATACCACCTCAGTTTACTAGTCACACAATATTTTCTCCTATGGTAGATTACCTAGTGCTGCATATCCAATGGTTCCTTTTATACCAACAAAGCTATTTTGGCTATGAGAAACTTCATTGTTGTGATTTTGTAGGAGCCTTGCTAAACCAAAATCACCGACATGGGCAGTCATATCACTGTCGAGAAGAATGTTGCTTGGCTTTATATCACAATGTATGATTGGGACATGGCAATGGTTGTGAAGATAATCCAAAGTAGAAGCCACATCAATTGCTATGCCTAATCGTTGAAGAAGGTTTAAACTTTTTGGTTGCTCATGGGTAGTACCTGTTTGTGAAACTAGATGCAACCAACTTTCAAGGCTCCCATTTTCCATGAACTCATATATAAGGGCTTTGAAGTCATTACCTTGAAAATCAACACTTGCACAAACACTTATAATCTTGATGAGGTTTCGATGCCTAATGTTTCTTAAAGCTTTACATTCAGCTAGAAAACTCTTTGAAGCTCCTACATTTTGTTGGTTGAGTACCTTCACTGCAATAGTCTTTTCATTTGGATGAAGAATTCCTTTGTATACTGAACCAAAGCTTCCTGTGCCAATCAAGTTGTCTGAAGAGAACCCATTCGTTGCTTTGAGGAGATCTCCATATGAGATATTCCCAGATGAATCCATCAAAGAAGATGCCACAAGAGATTGGGGTTTGAGATGATTGGGGTTCAAGTGCATCCATCATACATAAGTACGTGCTTTCTGGAATGAACAACTTAGGCTTAGGTAAATGGGTTGGGGTAATGTATATGTGTGGACGCGCCCCGAGGGCCTCATGCTTTTTCACAGTTCAGACTCAAATGTCATGGTTCTTAATTTGATCTCGCAAAGTGCAATGTAAGATTGATAAATCACCAAAGAGTCCAAATCCGGCAAATCGTTTTGGAAAACTGATTTTTAAGAAAGAAGTACCAAACATGGACTGCTTTGCCAGATACAGAGTCGCCACCTAAATATTTTATTTTTAGGGAAATTTAGGAAACCTTGACTCATGCCTAAGGCCACGTGTCCGTCATCACCAAAGTTGCCTCGGCTCGGGAACTTGGGTACGATTGGGGAAGGTTATCTATGAGCACCCCCACTCGCCTGATCAAAGATCGGCCACTACTAAACATGATATCTCATTTTTGAAAACACATGTACTCTTATTCCAGTTAATCAGCTAGAATTACTAGGTGATGCGCACAACACACAAGTATAGACTAGATCGCCTAATTCGGAACAAAGCATTGCATATTCGTTTGTTTGGAAATGGTTCTGAATTTTGCTACTCGCAAGTAGGCTAAAATACGGATTTCGATGAATTATTCCAATTTAAGCAATCCAACCTTCACCCACAGGCATTCAGGTAGTTATATCACATAAGCAAATAGCCTCATGGCAAACATGCTTTCATGTTAACACTCACATACATGCAAGGTGCTAAAGCATAAACACTCACAGTGTACTCCGAGCCAAAACAAGAAACTAGTTAGAAATCATGCATGATCCTAGTTTATGTTAAGATGACTAATGCAACACATGCGAAATGCAACTAGAATAGGCTCGGCTAATCTAATAATGGCATGTGAAATGTGACAACTCGATACACGTATTCAAGTTGAAATTGAAATACTATGCAGTTAGTATGATGCGCCGAGCCCGGTGCATGCAATACAGATGAATGATGCAAACATGCATAACATAAGGATGCTAATTGAAACGTGCCCTAGAACTAACCATCGTAAGAGGTTAAGTAGAAGGGAGAAAGAAGTGGGGGTTGGAAGACATGCATCGCACACACGCACGCTTATTACACAATTCGCCCTCTCGACGAAGGGACTGAAAGAATAATACATATTACATAATTAACGAACTAACAAGCTAATTAATTATTACACAATACTTAACTAATTGAACAAATTAAATAAGCTATGAAAGTAGTAAAGCAGCCTCGAGAAGAGGGACGAATGCATGCATGCTCGGCTACGCTCAGAAATCTATCGCCATGCTCATGCTGCCTCTGTTTACATTGCTCTGCATCTCTGAAAACTGTGCAAGTCTCAAGGATGCTTCTGAATCACCTTCTAAGCACTGTGGAATGTCATCGGCTGAAATTCAAGGCCACCGGCCAAGAGGAACTGGTCATCGACCATTTGTGGGGACCTCGGCCAACAATACATAGCCGGCCGGCACTGAAGATGGCCGACCGGCCATCTCTTCCTGCAGAATCCATTTTTGCTGCAGCAGATGATAGACAGAGCATGGCAATGCATTTTCAAGGCAATGTTTGCACCACCACCCTCCTTATCATGTTTGAGACTCAAAGGAGTATGGTTCTCGACCCTTGGGCTATCAATCACGCATTTCAATGCATGATGGCCAAAGGAGCCGAGTGTGGGAATTAATGTACAATGAATGCACATAAACACGAAAGGGGGCCCTAACCTCCATCATGGTTTATCAAGAGGCAAGGGATGCATGCTTAATGCTATGCAACCTAGGCATGCAAGCAAGCTAATGCAACATGAGCATGCAAACAAGTAATGCAATGTTACCTAACATGCATTCAAACATGCAAGAATATGTGACAACATATCAAGCATAAGACAAAGTGCAAGCTAACAAGCATGCAAAATGCGACTTAAGTATGCGAATATGCAAGGCATGTAACAACATTCAAGCATCTAAACAACATATGAGGCAAACATGTGACAACATGTTAAGCAACTAAAAAAGGAGAATGCATGCCAAATGCATTACAACTTAAGCATGCAACAACATGTTACGGACCAAGTACACAAAGAGGCACAATTGAACTAGCATGCTACAACATGCAATTTACCAAATATGCAACAAGTATGTGACAACATACAAGGCAAGCATGCAACAACATGTAGGGATGGACTTAAACCAAAATGGACAGCTCTCAAATAGGTCCAAATCAGTGGCCAAAGTGCAACGGAAATGAGGACAAATGCACATACAAACATGCATGCCAATTGGCCTAAAGACTAAGGCATAAAAGGCAACTTTCAAGAACACTTAAAAGGAATGAAAAGCATGCAAATGTGACAACATTACATGCTCTAAAATAATGCTAGGAGTGATGCCAAATCACATAGACAAATCATGATCAAAGCATGAACAAGGCTTAAAGCCTAAGATTAGTGAAGGGACTTGAACCAAAGCTACACAAGACAAAGAGAATATGACAAGCATAACCTAAAACAGTCCTAAGGCATACCAAAGTGAGCCTAAAACATGCAATGACCAAAGCCAAAACAAGCTAAAACAAGGGGCAAAAACATGAGACATGCAAGGCTACCAAAGAGGTGTTACACTACACCTAAGAAAACCAAACATGGCATGATTTAAGCCCATAAAATCAGAGATATGACATGCTAAAGGGGGCCCAAAAACCCATTTGGATGGCATCCCAAATGCCCGGGCATGGTGGCATATACAACGACACGCTCATGAGGCATAACACACAAACTATCCAAAGCATGGAATAGGTGATAAATGCAAGTATTTGAGCATACTATATGGACTGAAATAACATAACAAGTGATGCCAAACCACTAAAATGGCCCAAGTAAAGCATGTCAAAGGATTCAATACTCAAAGCCTACAAGCTAGATTACATGGTGGCTATACAAAGCAAGTCATGGACGACCAAAACAACCAAAATTAGAGCTTTAGCATGTTAAAATAAAGCTAGAAGCTTCATGAAGTTAAGCCAAAATCATGCTAAAAAGACATGTTACAACATAGTGCATGTTAAGGCAAATCATGGGATTACAAGACAAGTATACAAAGCATGCATGGTATGTCTAAACCAAGTCAAAAAAGTGCTATATCATGGCAATATATACTGAAATGGAGCTAAAACAAGCTAGGCATACAAGCCACCAACATAAGCCATTTATGCAAGCATTGAAGATGACAAGGAGAGGGGATGACCCTCTCCTATTTAAGACACCAAAACCATCTCTCCACCATTGAAAATCCTCTGAATTTCAGTGGTAGAGAGGTCATGCAAAGCTAAGAACAAGGGCCAAAATGGATGGCCTAAAACAAGGCCTAACAAGGCCTAAAAGGGGGGGGGGGGAACAACCCCAAACCTCAAAGGGACCTTAAACAAAGATCAAAAACATGCAAAATTAGAACTTTTATCAATTATAAGTTAAGCTCAAAGCAGCATGCAAGATAGGCTAAAAGCTTGTGCAAAAATGGGGAATAAAGAGGGTAGTTTCCCACCCTTGAAGAACCTCTTCAAGAACAAAGCTCCAGCAGGTTTTCTGAGTTCAAACCCACCCAAGAACACCAAAACCAACCCCTTAGTACCTTAGTAACCAAGAGAAGGTGTATTGCTAGGTGTTTGTGTGCTAAACTAAGACAATACTACACTTTTGAAGCACAAAAATGGAGAAACAAGGCAAGATAGATACAAGGCTATATCTATCTTTTTTAAGGCAATTTTCTGAACCCTGGAGGAGGGAGGAGGGGCTCCCTCTTTATAGAAGTTCAACTTCTAAAGCTTCCAAGAGAAGCTAAGCAAAGGGCAAATCCCTCCATACACATGTATGGAGGGGGTGAATTGTGGATGCCAGCTACACCAGCTGGCATAAAATATCTGCATAAAGCAGATGAATAGGGTTCGGCCACCAAAAATGGCCGATCGACCAACATAAGTGCCGGCCGACCAAATATAGTGCCGACTGGCCAACACTCTTGGCCGATAGCAATAAAAAGGGGCCGATGGCATCATGCCCTGGCCGGTGGGTTGAGGGGATGGCAAACAAGCCACCCTCTTCCCTTAGAAGCAAAAACACAAGTGTTTGGTCCATGACCAAGCACAAAATAGATAAGTTGAGAGATCTTGAGGCAAGACGCGTAGCCGAGACCTCCGGGAACTTAAAACGAACACGACCATGGATGATCATTGAGTGTTCAAACGATGACGTCCAAGTCTTGAGGACGGTAAAAAATGGGGTGTCTACTATATGCTGGGGTCGTGTAGACACCCCATTTTGACCGTCCTCTAGACTTTGACGTTATTGTTTGTGCATGCGATGATTGTGCATGTTTGTGCTCGTTTTGAGTGCCCGAAGTTCTCGGCGGAACGCCTTGTCTTTGAGCCTCTAAACTCTCTGTGTTTTGGCCTCAATTTTTGGGCCAAACCTTGGTGCCCCTTTGCCTAGAGGGAGGAAAGGCCTTGTCGGCCACTTTTGGCCCTTGTCGGCCACCTAAGGTGGTCGGTCGGCTAGAGGAGGTGGCCGGTCGGCTAGGGAAGGTGGCCAGTCGGCCACCTAGAGTGGCCAACGGCCATTTTTCTCATTTTTTAGATATTTTGTGTACCAGCTGTGCCAGCTATTGATCACTGAAGCCATCCTCCATACACGTGTATGGAGGAATAGAAGCAAGCTTTAGGCTTGTTTTTCTATATAAGGGGAGGTCCCTCCCCCATTTTGAGGGTTGAGATTTTGAAGAGCAAAATTTCCCCTCTCTCTTTAGAACTTTCTCTCTCTTTTCTTATTTTAGGCTTGAAAGTGGGAATTCTCTACATTTTTGCCACAACCCCTTGACCAAATACCTTCATCTTAGAGCTAAGGTCCTTGGAAGTCCTATTTGAGGTCTAAAGCTTGGTTTTAGCTCAGAATTGTACTTGTTTTGCAGCTATGCTTCAAGGGTAAGAACTTAACTCTCTTAAGCTTTGTTTTAGCTAAGTGCTTGGCCATCTTTTTACACTACTTTGAGGCTGGTTTTGACCTCTAAAAACTCTGATTTTTAAGGTTTTAAAGTTGTGGTTTGAACCTTGTTTGGTTAAGGGGTGGTTTCCCCCTTTTGGTCTTTGGCTTGCAAAGCCTTTTGAGCCACCTTTTAAAGCTTTTGAAACAACCTTTTTTTGGCCTCTTAACCACTGAATTGCAGGGGAATTTTAGTGGCAAAAAGTTGGTCTTGAGGACCAAAATGGGAGGGGGTGGTCCCCCCTCCTCATGTCTTGTTTGCATGTGTAGTTGGCCTAAGAGGTGAGCATGTTTTTCTACCCTTTTGGGACTCCATATCAGCGTGTTTTTGCTACTATTTTATCATGTTTTAACTCTTTTTTGGTTGGTCTTGGTCATATGACTCATGCTTTGTATGGTTGTAGTGTAAATGGCCTTTACTAGCTTTGTGTTTTAGGTCCTCTAGCATGCCTTATTTGTGATGTTTGCATGGTATAGCATTATTTAGCATGTGATTTCAGAGCTTATACCTCTGTCACACTCTCATATATATCACCCTTTAATTGCTTTTAAGAGTTGTGCCTTATGCCTAGCTTGTGAGCCGACCTATGCGCATGATCTTCTACTTGTGCCTTAATTTCGACATGTTTAGGCCACTGATTTGGCATGTTTTAGGTCTATCCATAGCTGGTTTGATCATTTGAGCTTGGTATTGCATGCCTTTAGTGTAGCATTCTTCACTAGTTTCATGCTCTTAACTTTGGAACATGTTGTGCATATGTTGATTACATGATTTAGTGTCTTTAGCATGCCATATCAGCACTAAAATTCCGCAACCTCCCTCATTTCTTCACTTTTAATTTGCTTTGAGGGATGGTTGGCCTTAAGGTTGTGTTTAAGCTTGAGTTAGAGTTTGTGCTCAATGGCTTTAACTCTCTTTTGAGGGTTCCTCCTAGCCAAAGGCATGAGCTCTCTCATGTCTTAAACCATTCTTTGGTTGACCGCTCTCCAGTTAGAGGACTTTCACATTGGACTTAACCGGTTAAAGGACTAATTGGTAAGTTCAAACGTGTAAACAAGAATCGGACCAAGTAAAACATGAACAAGATAAGCATTCATGTTGCATTGCATGTGTTTGGATCGGATGTTAATCCAAACACAAGAAATGTGGGACATTTCATACTCAAAGTGATGAAACGTGTCACATTTCTTGGTCGCTGTCACCCTTGAACATGCATGATAGGGTAGTGGCCATTTGAGTCGTAAATGTGTATTCATGAAGCTTGTACAAGCTTGGTCCTTCGGCTATCATGCATTGAGATGCTTGATTAGTGGTTTGAGAGCCGAGTGCCACACTCCTTTGAGCTTAAGAAATGATGAGGAAAGTGGCAGTACATACATTTCCTGCAAAATGCATTGCTTTGCCTCTGTTGTTCTCTGTTGCAGCAAAAATAGAAGCCTGGAAAAATGGGTGGTCGGCCGGCCACTTGCAGTAGCTGATCGGCCACTTGCACTAGTCGACCGGCCAAGTGAGGTAGCTGACCGACCACTTGCAGTAGCCAACCGGCCACCAGTTCAAAGATTGTCCAAATGTGTTCATGTGTTGGAGCAGAGGCAATCTGGAAGTTTGTACAGTGTTCAGAGATCACAGCGAGTGCAAACAGAGGCAACCGATGGCAAGGCGATAGATTTTTGGGAGGAAGCCAACCGAGCATGCATGTCTCCCTCGCCCGCGAGGCCACTTTATTGCTTTAATAGCTAGTTGTAGTTGATTATTATAAGTGTTGTAATTAATTAGTTTAATTTGTTTTGTAATATTTTAATTAGCTTAGCATAGCTAGTTATTCAAATGTGTTGTAATAATTAATTAGCTTAGAATAGTTAATTAGTTGTTTTGTAATAATTAGCTTAGCTTAGCTTATTTATTCGGACCCTCCTTTGCGGGGGCATTATGTTGTAATAAGCGTGCGTGTGTGTGTGCATGTCTTCCAAACCCATGTCTTTCTCCCTTTTACTTAACCGCTTTCAATGGTTAGTTTAGGGCATATTTCAATTAGCATACCTTATGTTTGCATGCGTGCATCATCCATTTGTCTTGCATGCAACGGGCTCGGCGCATCATTCAAACTGCATTGTATTTCAATACACTTATTTGAATACGTGTTTCAAAGCATGTTATCAAGTTACTTCATATGCCATGATTAGATAGCCGAGCCTATTAATTGCATTTTGCATGTGTTGCATTAGGCATCTTGTATAGTTAGGATCATGCATATTTCTAACTAGCTTTTGTTTTGGCTCGGAGTACGCTGTAAGTCTTTACGCTTTAGCATACCTGCATGAGATGTGTATGTTGCCATGATAGCATGTTTGCCACGAGGCTATTTGCTTAACTGCTAAACTACATGAATGCCTGTGGATGAAGGCTTGATTATTTGAATTGGAACAATTCATCAAATATGAATTTTAAGCCCACTCTACGAAGTGACAAAATCATATTGTTTTAAGCCCACTTGAGGGTGGCAAATCCGCGTTTTAGCCCACTTGCGAGTGGCATTTTCAAACCATTTTTGAAAAACAAACATGAGTTGTTTTGTTCCAATTCTTGCGATTTTAGTTTATACTTGTATGCTGTGCGCATCACATAGTAAGCTAGCTAATAATCGAAATAAGAACACATGTGTTTATAAAACAACATATCATGCTTAGTAGAGGCCGATCGTTGATCGGGCAAGCGGGGGTGCTCATTTTAGGACCTTCCCCTCTCGTATCCAAGTTCCCGAGCTGAGGCAACTTTGGTGATGATGGACATGTGGCCTTTGGCACGAGTCAGGGTTTTCTAAATTTTCCAAAATAAAATATTTAGGTGGCGACTTTGTAATCTGGCAAAGTAGTCCAATTTCGGCATTATTTGATCTAAAATCAATTTTCCAAAATTATTTGCCAGATTAGACTCTTTGGTGTCTATCAGTCTCACATTGTACTTGTGAGATTAGATTCAGAACTGTGACAGGAGTCCGAACTGTATGACGACCAATTCACCCCTCTCTGAAAGGGGGGCGCGCGACGAAAGTCGAGTCCATAGTTTCTGGCGACTATGCTGGGGATTTAGAGAACTTGACTCGAAACTCATGATATGTTGTTTTATCTACATTTATGTGTTTCTTTGCATTGCATTTGCATAGGTGCGCCTAAGTCACAGTGTTTGCCATCTGCTATTCCTGAACGGTTTGCTGGAGGCATGCTTGGAAAAGCGTGCCAAAAGGCTGATCGGTTGTGGGCTCTGCCACGATGGGAACACAAACCTTGGATCTGGATCATTGCCATACTGTTTGATCCTCCTTTCACTTCTCAGTGTTAGGAGCGAGAGGTATATTAGGTGGTCTTGCTGAAACACCCTTTTTGACCATTTGACCTAGTTGCATATCGGAAGCCTTAGAGACTGTTCCAAACTAGGACAGGTTGCTCACCCGAATGCAGGATTGTTTGAAACCGCATGCGTGCATAGTGAATCCCTAGCTCCTGACAAAAATAGGACAGGGAAACCCTACCCCACCATAGGGGTGTTTTGGCTCTCACTTGCTTGATATGTGTTACTAGGGTGTGTCTCTACAGGAATGTATGCATCAGTTACAAGTCTGGGTTTCAATCTAAAGACATCAGTGTTTGGGGGTATCAGTTTTAAGGCAAAAATTTGGGGGCATAAATCAGTGTTTGAGTACAGATTGTCCAGCTTATGATTTCAACTGTGTGTTGTCTTTATCTAAGCCGAGGTGCTGTCCGTTTTCTGATTGTTGTTTCCTTTTTTTTGCTTTATTTTCCTTTTTGCAGGGTAGTATTTCATCATTGCTTCTGACGAGGCAAATACCCCTCGAGCACTCTGGACCAGAGGTAGAAGGCTTCATAGATCTGAGAATCTTATTGACGGATAACTAGTGTTTGCTTCATTACCCCCGGTTACAAGACGGAGGGCAGTCAGGCATAGAGTACTAGTACAGCAGTCGCTAGTTCAGTGGTCATTGTCTACCTCACCTGTGTGCAGTTGGGATCAATTTTCTGTTTCTACCTCAGAAAGAGGGTATACACCTGTTCAGACAGATCAGCACTTTACAGACAGTATGAAGGAAATGATGCGTCAGCTCCAGCAGACCATGGAGGCCATGTAGCGGGATGCTGCTCGCCAAGCAGAGGTTACCGCTCTTCAGACAGAGGTTATAGCCTAGCAAGCAGAACTAAGTGCTAAGCTTCAACGACAACAGCAACCATAACAAGCCGAAGCTTCTACTTCGCACCCACCCCCAACTAGGGTTCCAACACCCGGGGAAACAACTAACATCCAGGAGAATACGAACGTTCCAACAGGGCCAGTTTCCCCTCAGATCTCTAAAGCACCGGCCTTCCCAACTGACACACTGTTCGAGTGTGAGGTCGATCCTACTGCATTGAAAGTAAGCAAGCTTGAAAAGCTGTTCAAGCGAGCTCAGGGAGTTAACTCGATCTCGGACATAGAGGATGGCTACATAGATGCAGCGGTGACATTGTCGGACAGATTTAAAATGCCTCACATAGATCGCTTTGATAGCTCGGGCAATCCTATGGTTCACTTGAGGTTATTTTCGGATATTCTGTGCCCGATGGGCTTGACTAGACTCCAAAAACTATCCCTCTTTGGTTGGACCCTGTCAGGTATTGCGGCCATCTGGTATGCTAAGCTGGAGGATTCAGTGAAAAGGAGTTGGGAGGAGATGGCCGAGGCCTTTGTCGCCCAATATTCATACAATACTCAAATCGAGGTCACAACTCGTGATCTCGAGGCGACCCAGCAAGAGCCAAAGGAGGGCTTTTCTGACTTCGTCACCTGGTGGAGGGCCAAGGCCTCCATGATGACAACTCGGCCACCCAAAAAGGATCAGATAAGAATGGTTGTTCGCAACCTGCAACCCATGCTGATGCAGAAGATGATTGTCTTACCCCTCCCCACCTTTACTGACTTGCATGAGATAGGGGTACAGATAGAAGATGCTATGAAGCAAGGTATGATTGACTAGGAAAAGGAGCAGTCCAAGAGGGCATTTACACGCGGTTCGAATGCAACTACAAGTAGTAATGCAGCCGCAAGGACTTCTGACGTTGGTATGGTCACCACCACACCAAAAACAGCCACACCCTTCACCGGCACATCTAGAGCCACCATACAACCTGCAAAGTACCCACCCAGGAGCCAGAGGACTTTCACCCGCTTTATATGTCTTTATGAAAAGCCTTGGGGGTTCTAATAAAAAAAGGGCATCTGAAGCCCCTTGAACCACGCCCACTGCCAAATCTCCTCCCTCAAACACACAACCCGGCCAAGTATTGCGCCTTTCATCAGCAGTATGGTCATGACACCGACCTCTGCTTCAGACTCCGTCATGAGATCCAGGATCTTATTGACAACAAGGTGATAGCGCCTCCCCAGAAGCCAAATGTCACCACAAACCCTCTCCCACCACATAACAACCCCCCTCCTCCACCCAGGCAAATAAACCTAATCCAAACAATGGTCGTCCCGTACGACCCCAACATATACATCACTCCCTTCCACCTACCCAAGCCGACGCTGTTCATCCCAAAGAGCACATACTTGTGCATGATGATCACGTCCCTACTCCAACCTGAACACATGGTAGTGGCCGAGGTGGTAGAAGGCATGCCTGAGGGCGCTGAGAGCTTAACTGAGGAAGCATACAACCCGTGTGGTTATATTGTGTCAACAGTTCAGGCCAAGCCAACGGTAGAGTTGCCAACTGGGCAGAGGTCAATGTGGTCTAGGAGGATGGGTCGAGCTAGGGCCTAGATGATTTAGTGGAGCTTGAGGAGGATATCGCTAATCTGCAGTTCTTTGATAAATAGGATTCGAGGGATGTGCGCATCAATTAGTTCGACCTGAATGGATTGACGGATAATGCAGGGTGGCTTAATGATGAGCTGGATGTTGTTGAGGTGCCTCAACCAGAATAGGGACAGTCAGAAACAGGAACATCTACAACGGCCGGAACAGTCGAGAACTAGGGGGAGTTGCCAGAGAGCACCGGTACGGAGAATTTTGCTCTGGAATTGGGCAGTTTGTGTACAACTGACACGGAACAGGAAGCCGCGCTAAAGCAGTTTGGGCAGGAGAGAATTGAGAATGATGAGAGGGCTAGAAAAGCCAAGGGTCCTGTGGGGACAGAATGTGTTGAGAACATGGCAACAGTTACAGCGGAACCGGACAGTTGTCTATCGATTGCCAAGGGGATGTGGTGGGAAGACGATGATTTGCGTCTTGCCCATACTGATGAGGACTGGGGGCAAAATCAACCAGACGATACTTGGTACACCGAGGAGGTCAACCATATGACCCGGAGTGGGCGGTACTTCAAGCCCCCACACTTGGACCAGCCGGAGGCGTCCGGGAAAGACAAGGAAGCAAAAAAGCAGAAAGATAAATTGCTAGAGGAGGAAGCTGTACTGAAGCAGCTAAAAAAAATTTAAGCAGACATCTCCATCTGGGGACTGCTTATGGCCTCGCGGGTTCATAGACTAGCCGTCTTTTCATCTATGGACAAGGCTAAGCTTTCTATCGATATGACCCCCGAGTAGTTGGTGGGATTGGTGTTCCCGGGTGGTGCTTCACCGACTTTAACCTTCACAGACAAAGAATTACCGCTTGAGGGCTCTAAACAAAACAAGCCATTGTATATCTCTATGGAGTGTAAGGAAAAATGGATACCAGTTGTCTTGGTTGATACGGGATCTGCAATCAATGTGTGTCCATCGCGTACGGCCTATGCCATCGGCTTGAAGCCGGCAGATGTCGCACCAACAGCCCAGGTGATTCGGGCTTATGATTACACAAGTCGGGAAGTGATGGGGACGGTTTAGATTAGAACTCAGGTCGGCCCGGCACAACAGGACATCGAGTTCCATGTCTTGGATGTTCCAGCCACCTTTAATTTGCTCATTGGGCGGCTATAGCTGCACCAGGTGAAGGTTGTCTCTTCCACTTTATATCAGATGTTGAAGTACCCCCATGGGAAGGGGGTAGCAATTATTTTTGGGAATTCTTCAATACATCCGCCGCCAGAGGTCTCTATACCGGTTTTGGAAATTGAACACGGCGTGGATGATGTCTTTCTGTCGGGATTCACCTTGGCAGAGGCTCGGGTGGTGCATGATATTTTGGCTGTTGATAAGGGATTGTATGTCAGTGTGCAATCTGTCTACCTCATGAACAAGCTTCAATAGATGCCCGAAATGGGATTGGGAAGGAGTGGCCAGAAGGGCGTCGCTGCATTGGCTGAAGTGCCACACAACCCTTATACCTTTGATTTAGGTTACACGCTTACCAGAGAGGATTGGGCAAGGAAAGGAAGGGAAATGGCCGGAAGAGCCAAGGCTAAGCAAGCCAGGAAGCACTACAAGTTGGTGCACAGACCTATCCAAGGAACCCTAAACGGACGCTTTGTCCGGGAGGGGGAAGATTTCCCGTTTTGCGGCTTTCCGGAGCCATGGTTGAATTCAGAGAAGCGGCGTTTGCCCGGCTTTGAGATCTTTTTTGACCTTCAGTTGCAAGGGGATGAAGTTGCGGAAGAGCAGACTGACCCACCAGCTGTGGCTGAGTAGTGCAAAGAGGATAAGTCTGATGGCACAGAACTCGAGATAGGAGCAGTGTTGGCTTGTCTCCTCTCAGATCCTCAGATCATACCGGAGTGCTTGGGGGATGTCTTCTCTGTTTCCATGATTAGAGATCAAACGGCTGTGGGCCCTTCTTCTAGCATTCTGGATGCGTCCATTGCACACTCCCTCGTTTGGCAGTACGAGGAGGGCTTTTTGTCTAGCAGTTCTGGGTCAGGTAGCGAACAAGAATCTGATTCCATAGAGTCTGTGGAGTCAGAATCAGATTCTAGTTCTTCTGAGTCAGAGTCCGGTATTCTTGGGGTTGATAACCCGGATGCCGTTGTCTAGTCTAGGTCGTCTTTTTCATTTTCTTTTGAGTTGGTTATAACTGAAGAATCAAACGAACTGGAAGTTATTAATGAGAATGGTACTGCTGATGTTTCCGAGTACTTTTCTGTGCCGTTCATTTATTGCATTAATCAGGACTTTCAAAACTTTGATGAAAATGACGAGGAAAATATTCCTCCGGTTTTGAAACATTTGATTGATCGAGAGAAGGAGAGGTTTGTAAAACCTTTAGTTGATGAAATCACTTCAATTAACGTTGGTACTGAGAAGGATCTGCATCTAGTCCAGATCGGGTCCACGTTGTCTTCTGAGGAACGCGAGCGCTTAGTCGCTTTATAAAAAGATTTAAAAGATGTTTTCGTGTGGTCCTACGAAGACATGCCTAGAATCGATCCTGAGATTGTACAGCACTGGATCGCTCTTGACCCTGAGGCCCAACCTGTTAAGTAGAAGCTTCGAAGAATATGCCCAGATTGGGCTCTGAAAATCAAGGAAGATGTCACCAAGCAGATTAATGCAGGGTTCCTGTTAGTATTTGAGTATCCTACTTGGTTGGCCAACATAGTTCCGGTGTCGAAGAAAGATGGCAGAATTCGAGTATGTGTGGACTTCAGAGATCTGAACAAAGCCAATCCGAAGGACGACTTTCCTCTACTGCATATCGACGAATTGGTGGACTTCACCGCTGGGCATACGCTGCTCTCGTTTATGGATGGGTTTTCCGGGTATAACCAGATTCTGATGGCACCCAAAGATAGGGAGAAAACTGCCTTCACTACCCCGTGGGGAACCTACTGCTATAGGGTGATGTCGTTCAGTTTGAAGAATGCTGGGGCTACTTATCAACGGGCTGCAACCACGATCTTACACGATATGATCCACAAAGAGGTTGAGGTGTACGTGGACGACATGATTGTCAAGTCCAAGGAAAGAGAGGGCCACTACACCACCTTGAAGAAATTTTTCCAACGGATCAGAGAATTTCGGTTGCGACTGAATCCTCAGGAATGTACTTTTGGTGTTACAACAGGGAAAATGCTGCGGTTCTTGATTACACAAAGGGCTATCGAGGTCGATCCTTTCAAAATCAAGGCCATTTTAGAAATGCCACCACCAAGGACTAAAAAGGATGTGCGAGGCTTTCTAGGTAAAGTGCAATTCATAAGATGGTTTATTGCAAAATTAACCTTGACTTGTGAACCACTATTTGGTCTCTTGAAGAAAGGAAAGAAGTTCCAATGGGATGACTGATGCCAAGTTGCTTTTGAGTAGATCAAGCAATATCTACAGAACCCACCCGTGTTGTCACCACCAGAGCCGGGTAGACCGTTGATTTTGAATCTATCAGTAACCGACACGACGATGGGCTGCATGCTTGTGCAGGAATCTGAGGATAAGGTGGAGAAGGCTATCTATTACTTGAGCAAGAAAATGCTGGAATATGAGACCCGTTACACTCCGCTTGAGAAGGCTTGTTTGGCCTTGGTATGGGCTACTAGGAAGTTGAGGCACTACCTGTTAACTCACTCCGTAATTCTGGTTTCGAGATTAGATCCCATCAAATATCTCTTCGAGAAACCAGCGCTTACGGGTAGGTTAGCCCGTTGGTTGCTTCTTCTCTCCGAATTTGATTTGAAGTACATGACTCGCAAGCCTGTGAAAGGAGAGCGGTAGCAGAGTTCCTAGCCAATCACCCAGTGGAGGGAGATGAAGCAGTAGAGTATCTATTCCGGATGAGGCCATTTTGCAGCTTGGAGAAGAGGTTTGGACTATGTACTTTGATGGAGCATCTAACCAGTACAGGTATGGGATAGGGGTGTTGGTGATATCACCTGACAATTCCCATATACCCTTAGCTTTCAAACTCCAATTCAAAGTATCGAACAACGAAGCAGAGTACGTGGCATGTATCGCTAGCTTGGAAGCCGCCCTAGAGCTAGGGGCAAAAAGGTTGGACGTCATTGGGGACTCGAACCTGGTTGTGTCTCAAGCGAAAGGAGACTGGAAGGTTAAGAAGAAAGGATGAAAATCTATCACCAAACCCTGGACGTTCTAATTCCCAGGTTTGAAAAGTTAACCTTCACCTATTTGTTAAGAGAGAGCAACAGGTTCACTGGTGCTTTATCAACTCTATCTTCTATGATAGACATTCCTTTGGGAGTCGAAATGCGTCCAATCATCATTGAACAGAGGTATGTGCCGGCTTACGAGCTGATTGCCGCCATAGATAAAGTACAAGATCAGAACCCCTCGTATCATGACATCTGGAACTTCTTTGAAAAGAAGGCTTATCTACCAGGGGCAAATGCCAAAGATAAGAGGGCGATACGAAGAATGGATGCTTAGTTTATCGTCTGCGGGGGTAAATTGTACAAACAGGGCCATCTGGGAATGCATAAACTGTGTGTTGATGTCGAAGAATCGAAGCACCTGATGGAGGCCATCCATGGAGGAAAGCGTGGAGCGCACATGAGCGGGGTGATACTAGATCGGAAAATTCTCAAATAGGGTTATTATTGGTCAACCATGGAGGAGGATTGTATTGACTTTGTTCGGCAATGCCACAAATGCTAGATCCATGCAAATCGCATGAACATTCCGCCGTCGAAGCTGTACAATATGACTTTGCCATGGCCATTTTTAGTCTGGGAGATTGATTTGATTGGGGCAGTTACTCCGAAGGGGTCGAACGGGCATGAGTATATCCTGGTGGCGATAGTACTTTACAAAGTGGGTCGAGGCCCAATCTTATGCAGTGCTGAAGGCGTCGCATGTTGCTAAGTTCATCAGGAACAACATTATCTGTTGCTATGAGGTCTTGAATGAGATCATTTTAGATAATGGTTCCACTTCAAGAAGGAGGTGATCGACTTGTCGGAGAAATACAATGTGACTTTTCATAAGTCATCCACATATCGGTCGCAAACCAATAAAGCTGTTGAGGCTACCAACAAGAACACCAAACACATTCTGCAGAAGATGGTGGAAACCTACAGGGACTGGGCAGATAAGCTGCCATTTGCTCTTTGGGGCTACCGGACATCAATTCGAACTTCTACTGGGGCAACTCCGTATTCATTGGTTTATGGGATGGAGGCTGTTCTGCCAATCGAAGTTGAGGTTCCATCATTGCAGGTAATGGCTGAGTGTCAGATAGTAGAGGCAGATTGGCAGCAAAGCAGGTTTGAGGAACTTATGCTGTTCGACGAGAGAAGGTTGAAAGCACTGTATTACGTCTAAGGTTATCAACGCAGAATTGCCAGGGCTTTCAACAAGAAAGTTAAGTCCAGGAACCTAAAAGAAGGGGATTTGGTGCTCAAAGACAACCGAGCTCCCATCCATGACCCTAGGGGCAAGTTCAGACCTAATTGGACTGGTCCTTACATCATCAAATCTATTTGGTCGGGTGGAGCTGTCGTTCTTATGGACCTAGATGGCCTTGAGTTCTCCCAGCCAATCAACATGGACAAGTTGAAGAAATACTATCCCTAAGAGACTCGCTAGGCCGGAAACTCGAAAGGGAAACCTAAGCAAAAGTTAGAGCACAAAAAATTTGAAATAAGAAAAACTGAGCTCGCAAGGTTGAAAACCCAGAAAGGGCGGCCTTGGCAAAAGTTAGAGCGCAAAAGGAGAGTGTTAAAACCCAAGTGAACCTGAACCGAACTACGTAAGGCTTGATTCCCATCTTAGGGATACGTAGGCAACTTCATTCTGAAGTCCAGCCATAAACACTTCCAAATCAACTTTGTCCATATGATTTTTTTGGTCATCTTTGTCTTTTCTGCATCAAGAGTTCGGTTTTCATCTCCAGTGCAGTGCTATTTAGATAAGGGGCAACTTTCAGTTATTGGATTTGGGGTTGTACATCTCAAGGATGGATTTCGGGCGTGTCTAGTTGTGATCCATATCGAAAATGGTTTTGAAAAGTTTTAATAAAAGTTGATTTTGTTTAAATTAATCTTTTTATAACTTAGACCATTTTTGGGCCATAACGGAAAATTCTCAATATCTACAACCTTCAATTTCATTGATTTCAATACAAAGTTCTCCGACTCTCGATACAAATTGAAGTTGCTTTTTATTACATTCAAAAAGAAAACTTGAAAGTATAGATTAAAGCAATAAACTTGGGGCATAGTCAGGTGTTCCTGCGTCCCTTCCCAAAGCTTGTGGAAGCCTCAGATGCCAAAGTGCGCCTGGTTTGTGCCTCTTCTTCAATCCAAGTTATGCATTCGCCAGAAAGGGCACAACTGAAATTAGGAGTGGGGCCAGAAGTTCTCTTGTTCTCCATGTTGTAGTATACCGAGCTAGTTGTGAGCCTCGGATCGGAAATGAAGCTAGGTACTCTATCTCCTCTACCGCGCAAATCTGGTCATGTCCAAACTGACATCGGAACCGAAATGGGAAGTAGAAGACACAATGTGTCAAGCCAACCAACTGAATGCCAGGTGGCCGGGACATGTTGTAACTCATCTCAGGTAGATCAAACCAGGGGCAACGCCAAGCAATGTCAACAGCAGATCTGTTGCACATCCAATGGCACCACCATCTCTTGTTTGGGAAATCAACTAGTCGTGGACGAAGAAAATAGCCGCACGCTAAATATGCTGGACAAGTATCTACTTCTTTTAGCCTATCCATCAGCCATACCTGGGAAGGGATGAAAGATAAGAGAGATTAAAGAATAGAGAGGTGTACGTGGAGAGAAAAGTGAGAAAGGGTTTTGAGAGAAAAACAGAGCCTAAGGGCCGAGTGATGTGAGAAACACATGTGAGAAGGGTGGGAAACATTACCTGCAACAGTAGTGGACTCCCCGCAAACTTGGATATCTCCCGGCGATGGAAAGCATCCAAGCCCATCAAAGCTTCGGCTAGTGTCAACCCGATGCAGCTCTTGCCTTCTTTCAAGCCTTAAGCTACCTCAATCAAGCGAATGCTAGACCCTCCGAAGCCAGGGGTAAGCAAGAAATGGGCCAACATGCACAAGCAAAGAGCATGTTGCCGAAAACTTTGCCAAAAGTGGTCATCGCGATTGCCGGCATTGGAAAATCGATAAATGAGATTGGGGATGTCCAACACCCCGTTGTGAACCAAAGATCGGGCATCCTGTAAAGTGAGCCCGCACATCCTTCCCAAAGCCTGGATGTGACCAAAACGAGACTCGGGCAAGATTTCCTCATCACATTGGGACTCCATCAAAGCTTGGAACTCTTCAATTGTGGGACATATCTC
>JAPPVO010000017.1:41380271-41421049 GCA_030407325.1 Camellia japonica
TGCCATCTTTAGGGTAGCCGAGCCTATTCTAGCTACATCCTGCATGTGTTTCATTAGCCATTTTAACATGAACTAGGGTCATGCATATGATTACTAACTAGTTTCTGTTTTGGCTTGGAGTACTAGGTAAGCTTTTATGCTTTAGCATACCGCATGCGTGTGAGTGTTGCCATAATAGCATGATTACCATGAGGCTAGCTGCTTATGTGATATAACTGCTTGAATGCCTGTGGGTGGAGGTCGAATTACTTGAATTGGAATAATACATTAAGACTGTGAGTTTTAAGCCTACTCGACAGTGGCAAAACCATCTTTTCTAAAGCCCACTCGAGGGTGGCAAAATCTGCATTTTAGCCTACTTGCGAGTAGCAAACCATTTTCAAAACAAATATGCAATGCTTTGTTCCAAATTAGGCGATCTGGTCTATACTTGTTTGCTGTGCGCATAACATAGTAATTCTAGGCTAATAACCGGAATAAGAGGATATAATGTTTTCAAAACAAGATATCACGGTTTGTAGAGGCCGATCTTTGATCGGGTGAGAGGGGGTGCTCATAGCTGACCTTTCCCAATCGTACCCAAGTTCCCGAGCCGAGGCAACTTTGGTGATGACGGACACGTGGCCTTTGGCACCGAGTAAGGGTTTCCTAAATTCCCCCAAAATAAAATATTTAGGTGGCGACTCTGTATCTGGCAAAGCAGTCCATGTTTCACACTTCTTTTCTAAAAATCTGTTTTCTCAAAACGATTTGCCGGATTTGGACTCTTTGGTTCAGATTAAGAACCGTGACATTTGAGTCCTGAACTGTAGTGAGCCCAAATGAACAGAATGGGATTCATCCTCCCGGGACGTTAGGGGACGTCTACAGCGCTGCTTGATAAAAATCCCTCCTCGTACTGCCAGATGAGAGAGGGTGCGATGGATGCATCCAAAATACTTGCAGGTAGGCTCGCAGCTATTTCATTCCCAATCATGGATACCGAGAAGTTATCCCCCAAGCACTTCTATACGATCGAAGGATCTGAAAGTATACAAGCCAGTGCTACCCCCATTTCAATTTCAGCGCTCTCGGGATCCAAATTTTTACACTGCTCAACCTCAGTTGATGGGTTTGTCTGCTCCTCGGCAACATCATCCCCGGATAACTGTAGCTCGAAGAAGATTTCAAAACCTTGCACACGCTTCCTCTCCGCATTCAGCCATGGCTCTGGGAAGCCACAAAATGGAAAGTCCTCCCCCACCCGGACGAAGCGTCCGTTTAGGGTACCCTGGATGGGTCGGTGCATTAACTCAAAAGGCTTCCCCGCCTGCTTTGCTCTGGCTCTCCCAGCCATCTCCTTACCTTTCCTTACCCAATCCTCTTTGGTGGGCAGATAACCCAAGCCAAAGGTGTGCGGGTTGTGTGGCACTTCGGCCGATACTGCAAGGCCCTTCCGGCCACTCTTCTCCAATCCCATCCCGAGGATGTGTTGAAGCTTGTTCATGAGGTATATTGATTGTGTTCTGACATACACCCCCTCATCAACAGCCATGATGTTTTGCACGACTCGAGCCTCAGCCAGAGTAAACCCCGATAAGAACACATCCTCCGTGCCGAGCTCGATTTCCAGGACCGGTGTAGACACCTCTGGCGGCGGATGGATGGACGAATTTCCAAAAACAATAGCCACCCCCTTCCCGTGGGGGTATTTCAGCATCTGGTGCAAGGTGGAAGAGACTGCCTTTACCTGGTGCAGCCACGGCCACCCCAAAAGTAGGTTAAAGGTTGCGGGAACGTCCAAGACATGGAAATCGATCTCGTGTTGTCCTGGACCAACCTGGGCCTGAATTTTCACAGTCCCCATCACCTCTCTGCTTGTGTTATCATACGCCCGAATCACCTGGGCAGTTGGCACGAAGTCCGCGGGCTTCAACCCAATTGCATATGCCGTCCTTGACGGGCACACGTTAATGGCGGATCCCGTGTCGACAAAAACCACCGGTATCCATTTGCTTCTACATTCCACAGAGATGTAGAGCGGTTTCTTATGATTCGCGCCCTCAGGCGGCAGTTCTTTGTCGGAAAAGGTCAACGTCGGGGAACCTCCTCCCGGAAAGACCAATCCCACCAGCTGTTCAGCCGTGGTGTCTATTGAGAGCTTGGCTTTGTCCATTGCCGATAGAAACAGCTTGTCTATGAACACGTGAAGCCATAAACAGTCCCCAGATGGAGATGTCTGCTTGTATCTTTTTCAACTGCTTCAACACGGCCTCTTCTTCAAGTAGCTTCTCTTTTTGCTTCTTCGACTCCTTGTCCTTCCCGGATGCCTCTGGCTGATCTAGGTGCGGGGTCTTGAAATACCGCCCGCTTCTAGTCATATGATCAACTTCGCCAATGTACCAGGTATCGTCGGGTTGGTTACTCCCCCAATCCTCATCTGTGTGGGCAAGACATAAATCATCGTCCTCCCATCACATTCCATCGGTAGCCGACAGACACCAGTCCGGCTCCATTACCACTGTCCTTGTACATACGGTACCTTCTGTCTACATGCTCGCAGCACCCTCTATTCTTGTGCACACAGCACTTTCAGTCCCCATAGGGGCCCTGGCTTTTCTGGCTCTCTCAGAGTCTTCGATTCCTTCTTCTTCCAACTGTGTCAGTACAGTTTGCTGTTCAACTTTCCCTGTATTCAAAATGCCCACATCCCGAGCGAAATTCTTGGCACCGGCACTCTCCGGCGATGTCTTCTGATCCCCGGCCCTTCCGGCCACAATTGATGTTCTTGCCCCTGACGGGCCCTGTTCCGGTTGAGATTCTTCAACAATGTCTGGTTGGTCATCAAGCCACCCGGTAACTTCTGCTGATTCCTCAAAATCAAACCAGTTGACTGCCATGTCTCCTGGATCTTGTTCGTTGAAAAACCGGAGGTTAGCAAAGTCCCCTTCCAGAGTTGCTAAGTCATCCTGCCTCTGATCAAATCCGTTCCCCCGTAACACACAAATTTCTGCCCCCACCGGCAATTCCACATTTGGCCTGATCTGACCCGCTGATGCATTGTAGCCACTTGGATTGTACACCTCCGCAGCAAGGCTCGCAACTTTCTCAGACTCTGACTTAACAATCCCCTTCTCCTCCGAAGTCACCCTTGTTCTGTCTTCGATGGTCACCACCATTGGTTCAAGTTGGGCTCGGGAGATGTCCAACATGCACAAGTCAGTGCTGTCAGGAAGGAACACCTCTGGCTTGGGTAGGTGAGATGGGGTAATATATATGCTGGGGTCGTATGACATGACCCCGGTCTGGATAAAGTTGATTCGTTTGGTAGGTGGAGCTTGGTTGTGTCGTGGGAGAGGGTTCGTTGTGACGTTGGGTTTTTCTGGAGGCACAATCACCCTATTATCAACGAGATCCTGAATCTCGTGACGCAATCTAAAACAGTGGTCAGCGTCGTGACCATGTTGTTGGTGAGAGGCGCAATACTTCACCGGGTTATGAGAGGGAGGTAGTGGATTTGGCAATGGCCTCGGCTCCAGGGGCTTCAAGTGCCCTTTCCTGATTAATACCCCTAGAGCTTTAGACAGGGGCATATATAACGGAGTGAAGGTTCTTTGGCCTCGAGGTTGGAATTTGGTTGTTTGTGTGTTACTTCCGGACGCACCGGAGAATGGTGTAGCTGCCAGGGTTCTTGGAGGGGTGGTGGTGACCGTGCTTACTTCCGAAGCTCTAGTAGTTGCAACACTGCTTGTGCCTGCATTGTTGTTTCAGTTGAAGGTTCTCCTTGGTTGCTCTCTGTCTTGGTCAATCAGACCCTGTTTCATAGTATCCTCAATTTGTACTCCCATCTCATGCAGATCTGAAAAGGTAGGGAAGGGGAGAACAATCATTTTCTGCATAAGCTTGGGCTGGAGATTGCGCACAATCATCCGAATCTGATCTTTGTCAGTGGGCCTAGTGGTCATCATTGACGCCTTGGCCCTCCAGCGGGTTACGAATTCAGAGAAACTCTCCTCAGGCTCCTGCCTTGTTGTCTCGAGATCATGGGTCGTAATCTCGATTTGCGTGTTATAAGAGTACTATGCAATGAAAGCCTCGGCCATCTCATCCCAGTTCCGCTTGACATTGTCTTCCAATTTTGCGTACCAAATGGCCGCCACACTCGACAGGGTCCGGCCAAACAATGAAAGCTTCTGTAGTCTGGTGAGGCCCATCGGCCTTAGTATGTCCGAAAACAAACGTAGATGCACCATGGGATCCCCGAACCCGTCAAAGCGATTGATTTGTGGCATCTTGAATCGATCTGGCAGCGTCACAGCCGCGTCAGTATACCCGTCCTCAATGTCTGGGATGGACTTTACCCCTTGGGATTTCTTGAACAACTTTTCAAGCTTGCTCAACTTCAACGCTGTAGGGTCCACCTCGAACTCAAAGGGAGAGTCCGGTTGATTGATAGGCGTAGGTGCCTTGGATAGTTGAGGTAGAACCGGGGGCGGAGCTGGCCCTGTTGGGATGTCTGTATCCTCCTGGATATTCTGGACATTTGGTGTCTCCCCGGGTAGTGGGATCCTTGGTGTGGGAGGAGGTTGATATGAGGCTGATGCTCCGGCTTGCTGCTGTACCCGGGTAATTAGCTCTGCCTGCTGGGTCATGATCATAGCCTGCTGTTTGGCAAATTCCGCTTGACGAGCAGCATCCTCCTGCATGAGTTTCATACTTTCTTGGAGTTGACACACCATTTCCTCCATCCCTGCCATGTTCTGCTGTTCCAGCTGACTGACTGGTATATCTATCTCTGTGGTAAAAACTGAAGCCTCAGCCTTACTGTCCACTGATGGGGTAGACCACTGTTTTGGCAACCTCTGCTCGGATACACTGCGTTTTCTCGACCTCCGTTTGATAACCGGTGGTAGGGAATAAAACACTAGTTGTCCGTTGACCAGATCTTCAGATCGATTAAGTCGGCGACCTCTAGTCCAAAGTGCTTGGGGAATATCTGCTTGGTCTGAAGCAATTGTGCTAAACTACCTAGAAAAAAGATAAATAAAGCAATAATAAGGAAATAAACAACCAGACAAACGGACAGCATAACAGCGTAAATAAACACACAACACGCAGTTGGGCATCACAACACACAGTTGATAAGCTGAATAGACTGTTCTCAAACACTGATCATTGTTCCCAAATCACTGCCTCCAAAACTGAATCTGATACCCGCAAATAACTGATTCCCAAAATATGGAACTGGTGCCCGCAGGCCTGATACCCAAACTTGTAAACTGATACATGCATTCCTGTAGAGACGCACTCTAAAAGCACATATCAAACAAGTGAGAGCCAAAACACCCCTATGTTGGGGTAAGGTTTCCCTGTCCTATTTTGTCAGAAGCTAGGGTTTCACTACGCACGCAGCGGTTTCAAACAACCTATAATCGGGTAAGCAACCTATCCTAGCTTGGGATGGTCACTATGGATTCCGAACATGCACTAGGTCAAATGGTCAAAAAGGGTGCCCCGGTAAAAACCGGGGTTTGTGTTCTCATCGTGGCAGAGCCCGTAACCGGTCAGCCTTATGGCACGCTTCTCAAAGCGAGCCTCCGGCAAACCATTCAGGAATAGCAGATGGCAAACACGATGTCCTAGGCGCACCAATGTAAATGCAATGCAAAGAGACAAATAAGTGTAGTCAAAACAAGATATCATGAGTTCGAGTCAAGTTCTCTAAATCCCCAACAGAGTCGCCAGAAACTGTAGACGTCCCCGAACGTCCTGAGAGGGAATCCCGTTTTGTTCATTGGGCTCACTATAGTTCGGACTCAAATGTCACGCTTCTGAATCTAATCCCGCAAAGGCCAATGTGAGACTGATAAATCACGAAAGAGTCAAAATCCGGCAAATCATTTTGAAAAACTGTATTTTAGAAAGAAGTGCCAAACATGGATTGCTTTGCTAGATATAGAGTCACCACCTAAATATTTTATTTTGGGGGAATTTAGGAAACCCTGACTCGTTGCCTAAAGCCACGTGTCCGTCATCACCAAAGTTGCCTCGGCTCGGGAACTTGGGTACGATTGGGGAAGGTCACTTCGTGAGCACCCCCGCTCGCCCAATCAAAAATCGGCCTCTACTAACCATGATATCGAGTTTTGAAAACATTTTGTACTCTTATTCCGGTTATTAGCCTAGAATTACTATGTGGTGTGCACAACATACAAGTATAGATTGGATCGTTTGAGTTGGAACAAAACATTTCATGTTCGTTTTTTGAAAGATGGTTTGATGGTGCTACTCGCAAGTAGGCTAAGACGTGGATTTGCCACCCTCAAGTGGGCTTAATAAAATGATTTTGCCACTCTCAAGTGGGCTTAAAACTCACAATTGGTGAATTGTTCCAATTCAAATAACCCAACCTTCACCCACAGGCATTCAGCCAGTTATATCATATAAGCACATAGCCTCATGGTAAGCATGCTATCATGGCAGTTACTCACACACATGCAAGGATGCTAAAGCATAAATACTTACCGAGTACTCCGAGCCAAAGAAAGAAGCTAATTAGAAATCATGCATGAATCCTAACTATGCTAAGAATGCCTAATGCAACACATGCAAAAATGCACCTAAGATAGGCTTGGCTATTCTAAAATGGCGTGTGAAATGCAACAACTGATACACGTATTCAACTCGGAATTGAAATACAATGCAGTTAGTATGATGCGCCGAGCCCGGTGCATGCAATACAGATGAATGAATGCAAACATGCGAACATATAGATGCTAATTGAAACATGCCCTAAAACTAACCATCATAAGCTGGTAAATAAAAGGGAGAAAGACGTGGGGTTGGAAGACATATATCACACACACGCACACTTATTACAACCTTGCCCTCTCTCGGAGGGTCCGAATGAATAGTACAGAATAAACTAGCTAATCTAAGCTAATTAAACTAGTTATTACACAACATTAATTAATTAACGAATTAACTAAGTAAGCCATAAAAATAGCATGCAAATCTAAATGCAATGGATTGCCTCAGCTCCGTTCCGAATGATAGGGATGCATGCATGCTCCAGTTGCCTTGTCGGGAAATCCTTCGCAATGCCCCAATTTGCCTCTGTTTGCAACTGGTCCCGGAACACTGTACCAAGCTCCAGAAGGCTACTGACCAGTTTTTGCTGCTGGTTTCCGGTTTGCTGCGACAGAGAGCAAGAAAGGGGCATGGTAAAGTATTTTCAACATATGTGTGCACGACCACTCTCCCCGTCATTGCATAAGCTCTAGGGAGTGTAGTCCTCGATCCTCGTGCCACCAATCACGCATCTCGATGCATGATGGCCTAGGATTCGGATTGCACGACTCGATGTGAAATGAATGCACATATAAACACAACAAAGCCTAAACTCCATCATGGGTAATCCGGAGTGTCGGCGACCGAGAATCGAGACACGTTTCATCACTTAGAGTACGAAACGTCCCTCGTTTCTCGTGTTTGGTCTAAACCCTATTCCAAACACAATGCGATACGCACGGCATGCATGAATGCAACTCTAACATGCAACCTAAACATAATGCCACTAAATGATGCAAACATGCAAATGATGATATGCAAACATGCTACTAGCATACATAATGCTATGAAATAATTAATGGCATACTCAATGCACATGAAAACTATATGGCATACGCAATGCACACAAGGAGACTAACAATGAAATGATCAAGGCATACACAATGCAATGGTCAGTCATGCAACAACATGGACTAAATGGCATATACAATGCAAGATGGACTTAAACCAAGATAGGCGAGCCTTAGCCACACCCAAATCTGTGGCCAAACATGATGAAATTAAGGTAACAACACTTATGCAAACATGCGCCAATGCAAGAGACCAAACCTAAGGCACCGAATACAACTCTATCAAAGCCTGGCAAGGGATGAAATATGGCATACAATCACACATTTTCCATCTCTAAAATTACTTCTAAGATGGTCCCGAATCATGCAAACACCTCACACGATGCATGCTAGATGGCCCGAATACCGAAACTAGTGAAGCGCATTACACTAGAGGTACACAAAGCAATGCACAAATGGAAAAACCGGCCCCAAATAGACCCTAGGCAGGTCCAAGACTATGGGAAAATGGTCCAAGATGATGGCTCGAAAGGCATGGAAATGAAGCTCATGCAATGGTCCAGAAACGAGGCATTTATGCACAACTCTCAAACGCATTTAAAGAGTGGAAAACATGGGAATATGGCATACATATAAGCTCTGAAATATGATGCACAATGGCCCCAAAACATGGAAATGCCTCAACATAAGCATGCAATAGGCTCCAAAACTCAAAGTTAGGTAAGGGTATTGAACTACAACCATGCGTAGCAAGCATTATTTGACCATGAGGCATAAAAATAGAGCTAAGGCAGTCCAAAATATGCACAAAATCAGTTTAAAGCATGTCCAAAAAGTGCTAGAATCAAAGGCCAAAATAGCATGCAATAAAAGCTAGTAAAGGGGATTTGCACTACAAGTATGTGAGGCAATCAAGAGGCCATCAAACCAGCAAAATTCAGAGGTATGACATGCCAAATAAAGCCCAAAAACCTACTGAAATATGGTCTACGCATGCAAGAATGACAGGCTCCTTTGATAGGCTATAAAGAGGGTTGTTCCACACATGCAAGATGGACACCCAAAATGAAAAAATGGGCTCTGGTCAGAGCCTATGAAGGTCCTAAAACCCACCAAAAATGGCCTGAAACAAGTCTTGTAAGCATGCAAATAAGGGCTCCTTTGTTAGGCCAAAAATGCTAGAAAACAAAACAAGGGGAGAGAGGGTCACCCCTCTCTGATTTTGGCACTCAAAAACACATGCTAGCCACTAAAAATCCACTAGATTTCAGTGGCTAAGAGACCAAACAAAGGTCAATGCAAAGGCCCTAAGGCAAAGCTCAAAACAAGATGGAATGAAGCATGCAAGGGGGTAGATGACCCCCAACAGAAAAATGGTCTTAAAAAAACATATTAAGGACCTCAAAATAAGACCTTTTTTAGTTTACACCAAAGCCCAAATATGCTTTCAAATAGAGCTAAGATATGAAGCAAAATAAAGACCAAAAGAGGGAATAGAGTGTTACCCTTGTAGCCAAGAACTCCAGCAGCTTCTGGACCAAGAAATGCAAGCCTTCAACCTCTGAAAATGGCCTCCATGATGCTTAGAGTGATGCTGGAGGGATTAGGCTAGGAGGTGGTATGTAAAGGTGCAAGAACAAGGGACTTTGGAGCTTGAAATAGAGAGATAGAGAGGGGTGTATACATATGCCTTAACCAAATTTTCTGAACCTTTGCTCATGAGGGAGATTGTCCCTCCTATAGCCAAAGAGGTCCAAAGCTTCTCCAAGAACCTAAAAAACAAGTTTGGAGATGTTCCATACACGTGTATGGAGGATCCCTTCTGTGCCTTCTAGCTGGCACAGCTGGCACACACTCACAGAGACAGAACTGAGGAAGCTGGCCGACCAGTTCAGGTGGTCGGCCGACCATTTGCCCTGGTTGACTGACCAGTTCAAAAGGGTGGTCTCCAAGCTGAAAGCAAGCTAGTGATATGGTGGAGACCAGTCAAATGTGGCTCACAAATCAAGGAGACTAGCTTCCTGACAAGAAAATCGGCCGGCGGGAGAGAAGGTGGTCTCCAAGTGAAAAGGTTGTCTCTCACCCTTGTACCACCTTCCAAATAATGAAAATAGGCTCCATGCCAAAAATGAACCAAGACGGATGCAAAACGAGGGTTCGGGGGCCAAAACGCGCACCGGGTGCCCCGAAAACTAATTGTTAAGCATCGAAAGTGGCGTGCGACCACGAAGGTGGTCTCCCGGGCCACAGCGTCCAAGGTGTGTGCCGAAAATCGGAGCAAACGGAGAAAAGTTAAGCAGTCCCGAACCGAGGCACACGGTCGACGGCTCCGGAAACTGGTGTCCAAACGGGAACAGTGGTCTACAACCACGAAAAGTAGCCTACGGCCACTGAGAGATGGTCTACGAGACCTCTCCCTCCCTTCAGGAAGAGAAAACAGAAATTGGTTCACAAACCGAGGCAAAGCACAAAAGAGTCCTGAAGTCCGGAGGCAAGGCTCTCAACCAGAACGAGCACAACATGCGCAATCACCGAGCGCTCAAACGATGACGTCTAAGTCTTAAGGTCGGTCAAAAATGGGGTGTCTACAGCTGGGAAAAGCGCTGCCCTCGCCAATTACGTGGAAGAAGTCCCCAAATTCGAGAATCGGGGATTCAAACACGGCTGGCTCAATGCCCTGGCTGCTGCTAATGTGACATTGGCTATGCCGATTCCATATGAGCAAGTGGATGTTGAACTGTTGGAGTCTGACTCCGAGGATTGATTAGGGCGACAATAATTTTTGTTTAAGGATTTTGAATGTAATGTTACAGCTTTTTGTTTAGTAGTTTTTATGTATGGCTACAGTTTTAAAGTTTTTGCTAGGCATTTCCCTGCAAACTTGTAGCTTTTTATCTGGTAGTTTTCACATGTAAAATGGCTACAGTCTGTGCCTAATTTACTAATGAAAATTTCCCTTGTACTTTGCTATTATAGTCTGTGCTTAATGTTTCTATTCATGCATAGTATTGCTTTTTGCTTCTTTGGATAAAACATTCATGTATACATGACGATTAGATAATTAGGCAACTTAATAATTTACCATCGTAGAATAGCTGAATACAATAGAGTCGAATATAATTAGTTCATGGAGTGGCTGCGGCATAAATTGATTGGCACTACGCCCAAGCGACTAATTTACCATCGTCAAGTAGCCAATCAGATTTGTAAATTTGCCCTTGCCCCAGCCAATTTATGAACTCCAGGAGCCGAATATAATTAGTTCATGGAGTGGCTGCGGCATAAATTGTTCGGCACTATGCCCAGGCGACTAATTTACCATCGTCGACTAGCTGATCAGATTCGTAAATCTGCCCTTGCCCCAGCCAATTTATGAACTCGAAGAACCGAATATAATTAGTTCATGGAGTGGCTGCGGCATAAATTGATCGGCACTACGCCCAGGCGGCTAATTTACCATCGTCGACTAGCCGATCAGATTTGTAAATCTACCCTTGCCCCAGCCAATTTATGCACTCCAAGAGCCGAATATAATTAGTTCATGGAGTGGCTGCGGCATAAATTGATCGGCACTACACCCAGGCGACTAATTTACCATCGTCGAATAGCCGATCAGATTAGTAAACCTGCCCTTGCCCCAGCCAATTTATGAACTCCAAGAGCCGAATATAATTAGTTCATGGAGTGGCTGCGGCATAAATTGATCGGCACTACACCCAGGCGACTAATTTACCATCGTCGACTAGTCGATCAAATTTGTAAATCTGCCCTTGCCCCAGACAATTTATGAACTCCAAGAGCCGAATATAATTAGTTCATGGAGTAATCCAATCGGCAGCCGGTTTTTGGAGTTTAGCATTAATGAAGTCACCTCGGGGGCGCTGCATACATTAGGAATAAATGGGGTGAGTTCGCACCAGTGATTCAACTTATCGTGTTCAGACTCGATTTAAACTAGCTTTAGATAAGTGTGAATGTCAAATAGACTGTTCTTCTACAGCAGAGGAGAAGGACGAACATTGGCTAAGCTAGACACTGCAATGAATCGCAGCAGCAAGCCTACACGCGTGGAAGGAAGGGCGTCCAGGGAACGGGAAAAACGTCAGCCCCCAAGTCGTCGACGCAGATCACTCCGAAAAGAAAAACAGCAACGAGGAAGCTCCCCGCGACCGCGACCGAGAAACGAGCCCGACACGACACCATAACCATTGAGTTTTGCAATTTTCGTGGGGAATAAACCGATGACGGTGGCGGATTCTATCGTTAATGACCCAAGTGTAGCAGTCGAGTTCGCTCGACAGATCTTTCCACCAGAAGTCCAGCAGTCGATGGTTGGTCGACAAGATTTCGAAGTATTTCGAGAAGGAATCCATGGGACGGTGAAGGGGTTGTATACCGCTTATGAAATCGGCATGCGCCTACGTGCCGCGCGACGAGAAATAGAGAATAAGGACGAACGAATTCGAAGTTTGGAGGCTCGCGCGGAGAAGGTTGAGCGTGAGCTTAGGGAGCTTAGGAAGGCTCAAACCATCGAGTCGCGTGCGGCAGGTCAATCCAACCCGGTCGTGGAGGAGAGAGTGACCCAACGGCTGTTAAGTCACGCGATTGCCGACCGAGATACGGCAAGCATGCTTGCCGTAGAAAATGCGAGTACCATGGGTTATGAAAAAGGCTTCCACGAGGGCCGGAAGGTTGGGATAGACAAAACCAAAGAGAAACTTGCAGAGGAGGTCTGCCGATGCAAGAACCGAGGCTTTAGGCACGGGTGGATCAAGGCTCTTCAAGCCGCAGAGGCTCTCCAAGAAGTAGGAGTCGAATTTGCGTCGCCATTATACCAACGCCATCATTTTCCTTATGGCGCTTTCGAAATCGAGAAGACCGACGATGAGGGTGACGCCGAATAGAACTGAACGTATTGTAAACGCTCCAATGTAGTAAACTGAATGTACTTTACATTGGTTAATTTAATAAAATATTTTATTTTAAATGTTTGTGTTTCATTTTGAATGTTTACATGCCCAATTAGGCATCTTGTTTCGAATGTTTGCATCATGTTTTAATTTGTTTATGCGGTTGCGCCAGCCCAACTTAATTAAGCATTTCATTCTTAAATGTTTGCATGTGTTTAAACGGTTTTTGCCCACTCAGCTTAATAAAGCATTCCACTTTGAATATTTTTATGCTTTAACGTTCGTCATGAAGGGCGTTCCAAATCTGGAGTCTTATTCGGTCCCTAATTGTCCTACACGAATAAGATTCTGAATCCGGAGTCCTATTCGGCTACTAAGTGTCCAATAGGTCTCCACACTCGGAGTCTTGTTCAGCACAGAGGTCTTGCGCCGATGAGGCTCCAAATCCGGAGACATTAGCCGATCGTGGTATCCACGACTCGGCCCAAAGGTGTCATGCACTGATAGGGCCCCTAATTCGGAGACTTAAATCTTGGCCAATCGTGATATCCACGAAGGGCGCTCCGATTCCGGAGTCTTAATCGGCCCAAAAGTGTCATGCACTGATGGGGCTCCGAATTCGAAGGCTTAAATCTTGGCCAATCATGATATCCACGAAGGGCGCTCCAAATTCGGAGTCTTAATCGGCCCAAAAGTGTCATGCACCGATGGGGCTCCGAATTTGGAGGCTTAAATCTTGGCCAATCGTGATATCCACGAAGGGCGCTCTGAATCCGGAGTCTTAATTGGCCCAAAAGTGCCATGCACTGATGGGGCTCCAAATTTGGAGACTTAAATCTTGGCCAATCGTGATATCCACGAAGGCGCTCCGAATCCGGAGTCTTAATCGGCCCAAAAGTGTCATGCACGGATGGGGCTCCGAATTTGGAGGCTTTTTGTCTGGGCCAATCGTGACATCCACGAAAGGCGCTCGGAATCCAGAGTCTTAATCGGCCCAAAAGTGTCATGCACTAATGGCGCTCCGAATCCGGAGACTTAAATCTTGGCTAATCGTGATATCCATGAAAGGCGCTCCAAATTCGGAGTCTTAATCGGCCAAAAGTGTCATGCACTGATGGGGCTCCGAATTCGAAGGCTTAAATCTTGGCCAATCATGATATCCACGAAGGGCGCTCCAAATTCGGAGTCTTAATCGGCCCAAAAGTGTCATGCACCGATGGGGCTCCGAATTTGGAGGCTTAAATCTTGGCCAATCGTGATATCCACGAAGGGCGCTCTGAATCCGGAGTCTTAATTGGCCCAAAAGTGCCATGCACTGATGGGGCTCCAAATTTGGAGACTTAAATCTTGGCCAATCGTGATATCCACGAAGGGCGCTCCGAATCCGGAGTCTTAATCGGCCCAAAAGTGTCATGCACGGATGGGGCTCCGAATTTGGAGGCTTTTTGTCTGGGCCAATCGTGACATCCACGAAAGGCGCTCGGAATCCAGAGTCTTAATCGGCCCAAAAGTGTCATGCACTAATGGCGCTCCGAATCCGGAGACTTAAATCTTGGCTAATCGTGATATCCATGAAAGGCGCTCCAAATTCGGAGTCTTAATCGGCCCAAAAGTGTCATGCACTGATGGGGCTCCGAATTCGGAGGCTGAAATCTTGGCCAATCGTGATATCCATGAAGGGCGCTTCGAATCTGGAGTCTTAATCGGCCCAAAAGTGTCATACATTGATGGGGCTCCGAATTCGGAGGCTTAAATCTTGGCCAATCGTGATATCTACGAAGGGCACTCCAAATCCGGAGTCTTAATCGGCCCAAAAGTGTCATGCACCGATGGGGCTCCGAATTCGAAGGCTTTTTGAACTGAATTGCGTGATGAGGAAATGGGAAACTTTGCATTGCAAAAGTGAAATATGTACATGGTGAACCATTCAAAACTGGTATCATTCCCCACAAGTCGGGTTTAATGATAAAATTTACGCAGGTGCATTGAATTCCAAGGTCGTGGCAGACTCCTTCTAGACATGTCTTTGAGCCGATATGTCCTTACTCCCTTAATCAAATCGACCTGATAGAGGCCGTCCCAGTTAGGACCCAATTTTCCATTAGCCGGTTTCCTGGCAGCTGGGAGTACTTTCTTCAGGACAAACTCTCCTGGTGTGTAGCGGTGCAGCTAAACACGTTGATTATACGACTTAGCAAGCTACTGCTGATACCGCGCCATGGATGCAAGGGCACGGTCTCTTCGTTCTTCAATCAGAATCAAATCTAAGGCTAGCATCATGTCATTTTGGCCCATATCAAAAACTTTCGATTTCAAGGTTGGGAGGCCGATCTCTAGGGATATGATTGCCTGGGTTCTGGATATTTTGGACATTGGGTAGGGTGTTCTGGGTATTCGGGAAGGTATTCTGAGGGTTTGGTAAGGTATTCTGAGGGTTCGGAGGATTTGGCAAGGTATTCTGACCCGCAGGTGTCTGCTCGGGTAGTGGAGCTGCTGGTGGAGGGGGAACCTGATGCGAAGCAGAGGCTGCATTCTGCTGTTGCAGTCTAGTGATCAGCTCGGCCTGCTGGGCCATGACTGCGGCTTGTTGTTTAGAAAATTCCGCTTGGCGGATGGAATCCTCTTGCATCTGCCTCATGCTTTCTTGCATCTGGCGCATCATCGCCTCTACCACTGATGTATTCTGTTGTTCCATCTGGATGACAGGTAAATGTACTTCTATGGCAGACACAGAAATCTCAGCCTGGCTATTCACTGTCAAAGTAGCCCTCTGTATTGGTAGTCCCTGCTCTGACACACTACGCCTCCTTGGCCTTCTTCTGGCGACTGGGGGTAGAGAGTGGAACACTGGATGTCCGTCAACGAGATCCTCGGATCGGTTGAGTCGGCGACCTCGTGTCCAATGTGCTTGGGGGTATCTACTGGTTCGGAAGCAATCGTGCTAAAAACTGCCCTAGCAAAAAGATAATAAAGCAAAAGGAATAAATAACCAGAAAACGGGCAGCATAACAGCTTAAATTAAATACACACAACACACAGTCGGGCATACAACACGCAGTTTGAAAAGCTGAAAATACACTGTCCTCAATCACTGATCACTGTTCCCATTTCACTATTCCCCAAAACTGAATCGGATATCCGCAGACAACTGATTCTCAGATACTGACTGATGCCCGCAGGCCTGAATGATGCCCGCAGGCCTGATGCCCAAACTTATAGACTGATACATGCATTCCTGTAGAGACGCACTCTAAAGCACATAGCAGATAAGTGAGAGCCAAAATACCCCTATGTTGGGGTAGGGTTTCCCTGTCCTATTTCGTCAGGAGCTAGGGTTTCACTACGCACGCAGCGGTTTCAAACAACCTATAAACGGGTAAGCAACCTGTCCTAGTTTGGAATGGTCACTACGGATCCGAATATGCACTAGGTCGAATGGTCAAAAAGGGTGCCCCGGTAAAACCGGGGTTTGTGTTCCCATACTGGCAGAGCCCGTAACCGGTCAGCCTTATGGACATGCCTTGACAAGACAAGCCTCCGGACCGCTCAGGAATAGAAGATGGCAAACACGGTGTCCTAGGCGCACCAATGCAAATGCAATGCAAAGAAACACACAAATGTAGTCAAAACCAGCTATCATGAGTTCGAGTCAAGTTCTCTAAATCCCCAGCAGAGTCGCCAGAAACTGTAGACGTCCCCGAACGCCTCGGGAGGGTTAAGTCCCGTTCTGTTCATATTGGGGTCACTACAGTTCAAGGACTCAAATGTCACGGTTCTTAATCTTGAACCAAAGAGTCCAAATCTGGCAAATCGTTTTGAAAACAGATTTTTTGAAAGAAGTGCCAAACATGGACTGCTTCGCCAGATACAGAGTCGCCACCTAAACATTTTTCAAATGGGAAATTTAGGAAACCCTGACTCGGTGCCAAAGGCCACGTGTCCGTCATCACCAAAGTTGCCTCGGCTCGGGAACTTGGGTACGATTGGGGAAGGTCACTTCGTGAGCACCCCCGCTCGCCCGGTCAAAGACCGGCCTCTACTAACCATGATATCTGTTTTTGAAAACCTTGTATGCTCTTATTCCGGTTATTAGCCTAGGTTACTATGTGATGCTCGCAGCAAATAAGTATAGACTGGGTCGCCTGAATTGGAACAAAATATTTCATGTTTGTTTGTTTGAAAATGGTTTGATGGTGCTACCCGCAGGTAGGCTAAGACGCGGATTTGCCACCCTCAGGTGGGCTTAGAAAAGATGATTTTGCCACTATCTAGTGGGCTTAAAACAAACATTTGATGAATTGTCCAATCCAAGTAACTCAGCCTCCACCCACAGGCATTCAAGGTAGTTATATCACATAAGCACATAGCCTCATGGTAAGCATGCTATCATGGCAACACTCACACGCATGCAAGGATGCTATAGCATAAAACTTACCGAGTACTCCAAGCCAAAACAGAAGCTCATTAGAAATCATGCATGATCCTAAATATGCTGAAATGCCTAATGCAACGCATGCAAAATGCAACTATAGCAGGCTCGGCTATTCTAAAGCATGGCATATGGGATGCTACAGCTAACACGTATTCATTCGGAATTGAAATACAAATGCAGTTTGTATGATGCGCCGAGCCCGGTGCGTGCAAAACAGATGAATGATGCAAACATGCTGTCATACTGTATGCTAATTGAAATATGTCCTATATCTAACCATCATAAGCGGGTAAATAAAAGGGAGAAAGAAATGGGGTTGGAAGACATACATCACACTCACCCACACTTATTACAATTATGCCCTCGCGCAGAGGGTCCGAATAAATAATACAGTCCGAAATAAACAGTTCGAATAATATACAAATTCCTAATTAATTAACAAATTAAGCTAAGAAAGCTTTAAATTGGCATGCAAGCCAGGGGCTGCCTCGCTTCTGATGAATAATGTATGCTGGGCTGCCTTGCGCGGAAATCCACTGGGATGCCCAATTTAGCCTCTGTTTGCAATTGTTCTCGAAATGCGTGCCAGATTCTGAAAAGTTGCTGATTCCTTATTTTGCTGCAACAGAGAGCAGGAAAAGGGCATAGCAATGTATTTCACAAATATATGCATGCCTCGATCCTCGTGCCACCAATCACGCATATCGATGCATGATGGCCGAGGAGTCGGATTGCACAACTCAATATAGGGTGCAATGCAGATGAATGCTACAACAAAACCTAACTCCATCATGGGTAATCCGGAGTGTCGGTGACTGGGGAATTGAGACCCGTTCCGTCGCTCGGAGTACAAAACGTGCCTCGTTTCCCGTGCCCGGGCTAACTCCTATCCCGAACACGATGCAATATGCATGATATGCATGAAATGCAGCTAATATGCAATCCTAACATGCACAATGCTATGGAAATGAAATGCCACGAAATGCGTGCATGCGGGCACGCAAACCGAGGCGATGATCCCAAGGCATGAAATGGCATACGCAATGCAAATGGACTTACACTAATATGAGAAAGCCTCAGCCACACTCACATAAGAGGCCGTCAGATAAAAATGAAGTGCCTCAAAATGCGTGCACACGGGCGCACAGACCGAGGCGATGCATACCGAATTCAAAATGACATGGAAATGATATGTAATGAGGCTAAAATGAGATGTCTCGAAATGCGTGCCCACGGGCACGCAAATCGAGAAAATGGCATACGGGATGCAATGATGTGAAAAATGGCATACAGAATGCAGAATGGACTTATACCAACATGAGAAGACCTCAGCCACTCTCACACGGGAGGCCGTCGGATAAAAAAATAAAGTGCCTCGAAATGCGTGCCCACGGGCGCACAAACTGAGGCGATGGATTAAAGCATGAAACGACATACAAAATCTGAAATGGACTTATACTAACATGAGTGAGCCTCAGCCACACTCACATGAGAGGCCGGCGGATGAAAATGAGGCGCCTCGAAATGAGTGCACACGGGTACGCAAACCGAGGCAATGCGTTTAAGCATGAAATGACATGGAAAATGATATGCAAACATGCAAATGGAATTTCAACACTTACAAATGATGCAAAACAGTCCCGAAAGGCGGGGAAATGACACCGAATGCCCGGAATGGTCCCGAAATGCGATAATAAGCACCCGGAATGGCCTATAGCCATACTAAACATGCATAATTGGTACATGGTATGCAAAAAAGTAGCAAGGCAGCCCCAAAATAGCATTATTTACAGTACAAATCATGGCGAAATAATGAGCATAGGTAGGACAACAATAGCATGCAAAAATACGAGCCAAGAGAGGGGTATTGAAGCAAGTGGTGTATGCAATGCTCAAACTGAAAAGTACCCTTCTAAAACACTGATGAGGGACTAAAAATATGCACATTTTCAGGAGATGACATCCCTCAACTCAGTATGAAAACATGGTAAAAATGCTATGCAAGATGAGGATATATGAGGCTATAACATGAGGTACCCCAAACATTCATCAAACCAACAAAGACCCTAATGGAATATGTCAAGAAGATCAAAATATGAATATTTTTAGTTCTGATGATGGCCGAAAACAGAGGCTAGATAAGCTTAAAAAGGCATGCAAAATGGGGTCAAAGAGAGATATAAAGGCAAGTATAACACGGAGACCCCAAACAAGATTGATCCCTTCTACAATAATGTAGAGGGACACAAAATAAGCTCACTCACAGTTCATGGCATGTTCCAAAACAGACTGCATGTAGGTCAAATAAATCATGCAAGTTTACGGTAATTTGAAGAAATTATGAAGCAAGTGCATGATAGAAAGGCCAAACAGGGTTGAGCCCTTCTTAAATGTTGAAGAGGGGCTCAAAATAGGCCCACTCAAAGTTTACCTCATGCTCGAAAACAGATCACTCATAGGCCAAATATTCCATGCCAAAAACAAGGGTAAAACATGGATTCAAAGCAACTTGCATATGGAGCATGAAAAAAAGGTTGAGCCCTTCTTCAATGTTGAAGATGGGCTCAAAATAAACACAATATCATTTCATGATATGCTCCAATTCAGATCACACATAGGCCAAATATTCAATGTAAAATAAAGGCATATAAGAGGATATTGAAGGAAGTGTAAGATGGAGGGCTCAAACAGGGTTGAGCCCTTAAACAAATATCAAGAATAGCTCAAAAGAAGACCACTTTTAGTATTGGTCGGAGCTCAAAACAGTGAGCAAGTAAGGTTAAGAAATGAGGCAAGAAAGTGGTGTAAAAGAGGGGATTTGAGACTTACCCTTGAAGACCTTTCTTTCTTTGCTTCTTGACTTGAGAAATGTTGTTTCTAAGCCTTCAAGAATCCCTCCTTGCTTCTGGAAATGGATTGGTGATGGTGATGCTTGATGATGATGAACAAATGGAAGTAAAACTTGAGGATTTGAGAGAGATCAAGAGAGATATGCTTGAGGCAAAGGTTCTAGGTCTTGAGGGAGAGGGAGGGGAGTGTATGCATGCAAGAATTGATGGCCAAAAGTGTATGCAAGTGTGTAGCCTTAAGGGAACAAGTTCCCTTGCAAACAAAATATCCCCCGAATCAGATCTTTTGGGGGATACAGCTATACAGCTGTGAAACACACTTCCCAAGGAGCATGGCCGGCTAGCCACCTTTATTGGAGGTGGCCGGCCGGCCACCCCCCCTAGCCGGCCGGCCAAGGGCAAAAATGGAAAGATGGATTTGCTGGCCGGCCACCACATGATGGTGTCCTCCCAGGTGTGTACAACAAGGCCCTGTGGTTGGAAATTGGCAACTCTGAACCAGGAGAAACAACAATTCACTTTTAGAAGAGGCTCAAAAATGAAAAGAAGAATTACTGGCCGGCCATGGGTTTTTAGTGTCCTCCCATGTGTGTACAACACGAATATGTGGTTTTGGCTCGAAGAAAATGGCCCTAGGGTGGTCAACATTAGCCCGGAAGTGAGAAAAACGGGCGCCGGGGGGCGCCGGAAGAGCATAACAGGTTGCTTGGAAAATTGATAGCCTCCCACCCTCCAGTGGTCTTCCTGATGATAAAACAGAGGTACCTGCCAAAAATGAACAAAAACCGATGTAAAACGAATGCTTGAGGGCCAAACCGCGAGGTTCGGGGCCCGAAAACCGGCTGTAAGCACCGAAAGTGGCGTTCGGCCACGAAGTGGGTATCTAAGACCCCAGTGTGCCTTGTTACGATGAAACAGAGGTACCTGCCAAGAATGAACAAAAACCGATGCAAAACGAATGCTCGGGGGCCAAACCGCGAGGTTCGGGGCCCCAAAACCGGCCGTTAAGCACCGAAAGGGGTGTTTGGCCACGAAGTGGGTATCTAAGACCCCAGTGTGCCTCGTTAGGGAGTAAATGAGATGCATGCCAAAAACCGGAGGAATCGGAGATGGTTGGGTGGTCCCGAACCGAGGCACACGGCTTGACGGCTCCGAAAACCGGGAACCGGGCTCCGAAATGGGCAAAATGGCCTACGGCCACGAAACGTAGCCCACGGCCACTGAGAGATGATCTGCTAGACCTCTCCCTCCCTGCAGGAAAGAAAACAGAGAAAACCGAGTCCGGTTCGCAAACCGAGGCAAGGCACAAAAGAGAGTTCGGAAGTCCGGAGGCAGGGCGCACGGCCGCGACTCTGAGACTTCTGAACGAGCACAATATGCAACATCGCCGAGCGCTCAATCGGTGACGTCTGAGTCTTAAGGTCGGTCAAAAATGGGGTGTCTACACTATGTTATGCGCATAGCAAAACAAGTATGGACCAGATCGCCTAATTTGGAACAAAGCATTGCATATTTGTTTTGAAAATGGTTTGCTACTCGCAAGTAGGCTAAAATGCAGATTTTGCCACCCTCGAGCGGGCTTTAGAAAAGATGGTTTTGCCACTGTCGAGTGGGCTTAAAACTCACAGTCTTAATGTATTATTCCAATTCAAGTAATTCGACCTCCACCCACAGGCATTCAAGCAGTTATATCACATAAGCAGCTAGCCTCATGGTAATCATGCTATTATGGCAACACTCACACGCATGCGGTATGCTAAAGCATAAAAGCTTACCTAGTACTCCAAGCCAAAACAGAAACTAGTTAGTAATCATATGCATGACCCTAGTTCATGTTAAAATGGCTAATGAAACACATGCAGGATGTAGCTAGAATAGGCTCGGCTACCCTAAAGATGGCATGTGAAATGTTGCAACCAACAAGTACTCAACTTGGAATTGAAATACAAGTGCAGTTAGCATGATGTGCCGAGCTCGATGTATGCAAGACAGATGTATGGATGCACGCATCCATAGCATAAGGTATGCTAAGTTAAATATGCCCTAATACTAACCATTGAAAGCAGGTAAGTAAAAGGGAGAAAGAGATAGGGGTTGGAAGACATGCACACACTCACCCACACTTATTACACAATTACCCTCGCTCGGAGGGTTCGAATAAATATTACAAAACCGAATAAATAATTAACTACTTAATTAATTATTACATAATTCCTATTTCATTAATAAATTAAATATAGAATTGAAATAGCCGCAGCCCTGCCTTCAAAATGTTTGAATGATGCATGCTTGACTCGTACTGCCCAGAAACTCGCTGCCATAGCATTGCTGCCTCTGTTTTCACTGCCTAGCTCCTCTGAAAACTACACAAGTCTCAGGACAAGTTCTATGAACACTGTGGAGCACCACCGACTGGGAGGAATGGCCACCGGCCATGGGAAATTGTCACCGGCCACTGTTAAAGCTATCGGCCATTGATTGATGGCCGGTCGGCACTAGAGATGGCCGGCCGGCCAAAACTTCCTGCAGAAATCAGTTTTGACAGCAACAGAGGGCAAGCAGTGTATGGCATGGAATTTCAAGCAAATGTAAGCATGGCCACACTCCCTATCATGCAATAGACTCAAGGGAACATGACTCTCGACCCTCGGGCCATCAATTGTGCATTTCGATGCATGATGGCCTAAGAGGCCAAGGTTCACAATTCAATGTGAATGCATGCAACAAAGGAGAAGAGTGCCAACACCCTATCATGTTGAGGTCAAGGGGATTGGCGACCGAGGGTTGAGACGTGTTACATCACTTGAAGTATGAACACCTCTCAATCCTCATACTTGGTTTAACACCCCAAACCAAGCAAAATGTAATGCAATGCATGCAATGTGGCTCAAGTATACAACACGACTCAAACATGCAACATGAGGCTAAAGATACAAAACATGCCAAATGCGAAGTGACCTATCATACAAAATGCAATGTGATACATCCTATCATACAATGCAAGCATGAAACCAAAGTAATGCAATACAATCATGCAATGGTGGACTTGAACCACAAAGGGGCAGACCTCAGCCTACCCCAAAATAGTGACCAAAAGTAGTGCAAGAGGGCACAAATCATGTGTGCAAGCATGCACACATCAAGGTTCATTACTTACGCATGGAAGAGGACAACTCTAAGCACACATCAAAGCAATATAATTGGACATTAAACACTCATATTAAATCATGAAAAGCATGCAAAAGATGACCCCAAAACATGTTAGGGAATGGATGTGAAAAGGGGAGCATTCAAGGCCTCCAAAAGGGGGGGTTCTACCACAACCACCCCAACCACTCATGGCATGAACTAAACAACCCAAAACAGAGTTTCAACATGCAAAATGAGCCCCCAAAACCCACTGATATGGCAGCCCAAGTGACTCAAACACACGGGTATGTACAATGTTCATTTCAAGGCACAACAAAGCAATTCTTCAAGGCATGAAAGGGGTGATAAATGCGATCATACAAGCATGATTTATGGACTGAAATAGCATGGAAAATGACTCCAAATCACTGAAACATCCCAATTCAAGCATGCTCATGACTCACACCCTTAAGGCTCACAAGCCAAAATGCAAAGAGGCTGCCCTAAACATGGCAAATATGATCAAACCAGCACCTAACAGCCCTGGAGCATGACAAAATGATGCTAGAACCTTCATGAAGTTGAGCTAGATCATGCAAGAATCATGGCCTAAATGCATGGCCTATTTCTAGGAAAAATGGAGGAATACAAGGCAAGTGCAATATGCATGCAAGGGGTCACAAATCCGACCAAAAACAGAGGTATATTATGACCAAAAAACACCTAAAAACCTCTGAAATGGAGCCAAAGACAACTACTCATACATGCTACCATTAGGAGCCAAAAACATGCACAAATGAGAGACCAAGGGAGAGGGGTGTCCTCCCCCTATGCAAGACCTCAAAACCCCTTCTTCACCACTGAAAATCCACTGGATTTCAGTGGTGAGAAGCCCAATACACAAGAGTAACCAAAGCTTAACAAAAGAGCACAAAAAGAGGCCAAAAGGGGCCTAAGAGGGGGAGGTTGGCCCCAAACAACAAAATGACCTTAATGAAAGATCTTAAGCATGAAAATGCAAGACTTTTTTTAGTTATACACAAAGCCTAAATCAGCATGCAAGATAGGTAAAAAACTAGTGCAAAATTGGGGAATCTAAAGTGAAAAGATTACCCTTGAAGAACTCTTGATGAACAGCAAGGCCAGCCACCTTCCTTTGGTCAAAATCAGTCCAAAAACTCAAAAACAAACCCCCAAAGCCTCTCAAGGTTGAAGTATGGTGTAATGGTGTGTGTATTAGTGCAAAACCAAGGTCAAAACACACTTTAGGCCTCAAACACACACAAAATGAAGAGAGAGAGGAGATATAGAGAGAGAGGATGATATATATAAGATATATATGTGTATAGCTCTGGTTTTTGCTCTAACCCGAACAATGGAGAAGGAGGAGGTCTTATATAGGCAATGTCAAAGCTTAAAGCTTCTCAAAGAAGCTAAATAAGAAAGGGGCAAATAGGGCAAGAAGGTCAAGGCTTCCTGAGGAAGCTGGGACAGCTGGCCAAGCTTCTTGAGGAAGCTTTGACAAAGGGTCAAGCTTCCTCAAGAAGCTAGACCAAAAGGGTGCAAAAGGTGCATAACAACCACATTGTGCACGAGGAAGAGTGTTGGTGCATTCCAACTGGCACAGCTGCCATGTACCATGCCTGAAGGGTGCAAAAGGTGCATGCCGGCCAGCAGAAGAGGTCACCGGCCAAACAAAGTGCCAGCCGGCCACATAAAGTGCCGACCGGCCAATGGTATCAAGAAACCATGGCCGGTGGAAACAATGAATGGCTGGTGAGGCAAAGGGAAGGTCGGTGGGGTATGGGGATGGCCAACAAGCCATTCCTTGCCCCTCAAAGCAAAAGCACAAGCATTTGGCGCAAAATGAAACACAAAACAAACGAGTTGAGAGATCCTGAGGCAAGGCGCGCGGCCGAGGCCTCCGGGAACTCAAAACGAACACGAACATGGATGATCACCGAGTGTTCCAACGGTGACGTCCAAGTCTTGAGGACGGTCAAAAATGGGGTGTCTACAAGCACCGGGTCAGGTAGTGAGCCGGAATCTGATTCCACCGAGTCTGTAGAGTCGAAATCAGGTTCCAGCTCGTCTAAGTCTTAGTCCGAGTCCGGTAATCCTGGGGGTGATAACCCGGATGCCACAGTCCTGTCTAGGTCGTCTTTCTCTTTCTCTTTTGAGTCTGTTGTAACAGAAGAATCGGACGCCACGTTGTCTTCGAAGGAACGCGAGTGCTTAGTCGCTTTATTCAAAAATTTCAAAGATGTTTTCGCATGGTCCTACGAAGACATGCCTGGAATTGATCCTGAGATTTTACAGCACCGGATCCCTCTTGACCCACAGGCCCGACCCGTTAAACAGAAACTCAGGAGGATCCGCCCGGACTGGGCCCTCAAGATTAAAGAAGAGGTCACCAAGCAAATTGACGCAGGGTTCTTGCTGGTATCCGAATACCCAACTTGGTTGGCCAACATTATTTCGGTGCCGAAGAAGGATGGCAGGATCCGGGTATGCGTGGATTTCAAGGATTTGAACAAAGCCAGTCCGAAGGACGACTTTCTCTTGCCGCATATTGATGAGTTGGTGGACTTCACAGCGGGGCATGCTTTGCTTTTGTTCATGGATGGATTCTCGGGCTATAATCAGATAGTGATGGCATCTGAAGACCGGGAGAAGACTGCTTTCACCACCCCGTAGGGGACTTACTGTTACAGGGTGATGCCATTTGGGTTGAAGAACGCTGGAGCTACATATCAACGGGCCGCAACCACGATATTGCACGACATGATCCACAAAGAGGTTGAGGTGTATGTGGACGACATGATTGTCAAGTCCAAAGAAAGAGAGGGCCACTACACCGCCTTGCAAAAGTTCTTCCAAAGGATCAGAGAATTTAGGTTGCGGCTGAATCCTCAGAAGTACGTTCGGTGTTACAGCAGGGAAAATGCTGGGGTTCTTGATTACACAGAGAGGTATCGAAGTCGACCCTTCCAAAATCAAGGCCATCTTAGAAATGCACCACCAAGGACTGAAAAGGAGGTGCGAGGCTTTCTGGGTAAAGTGCAATTCATAAGACGGTTTATCTCAAAATTAACCTTGACTTGTGAACCACTTTTTGGTCTCTTGAAGAAAGGAAAGAAGTTCCAATGGGATGGCCGATGCTAAGCTGCTTTTGAACAGATCAAGGAATACTTACAGAACCCACCAGTGTTGTCACCGCCTGAGCGGGGGAAACCATTGATTTGTACTTTTCAGTGACTGAAACTACGATGGGCTGCATGCTTGCGCAGGAATCAGAGGATAAAGTGGAGAAAGCCATCTACTACCTGAGCAAGAAGATGTTGGATTATGAGACCCACTGCACTCCACTTGAGAAAGCTTGTCTGGCTTTGGTATGGGCTACCAGGAAGCTGCGGCACTACCTGTTAGCTCACTCTGTAATGTTGGTTTCAAGATTAGATCCCATCAAATATCTCTTCGAGAAACCGGCACTTACGGGTAGGTTATCTCGTTGGTTGCTGTTGCTTTCCAAATTCGATCTAAAATATGTGACCCGCAAGTCAGTCAAGGGAAGAGTGGTAGTGGAGTTCCTAGCCGATCACCCAGTTGAGGGGCATGAAGCAGTCGAATACTTATTCCCAGATGAGGCTATTTTGCATATCGACGATGAGTTTTGGACGATGTATTTTGACGGAGCGTCAAACCAGTACGGGTATGGGGTAGGGGTGTTGCTGATAGCACCCGACAAGTCTCGTATCCCTCTAGTGTTTAAACTCTGGTTCAAGGTCTCGAACAACGAAGCAGAGTATGAAGCATGCATTGCTGGTTTAGAAGCCGCCCTAGAACTAGGGGCAAAACGGTTGGACGTCATCGGGGACTCGAACCTTGTTGTATCTCAAGTGAAAGGAGATTGGAAAGTCAAAGAAGAAAAGATGATAATGTATCACCAGACCTTGGGCTTGTTGATTCCTCGGTTTGAGAAACTGAACTTCGCTCATCTGTTAAGGGAGAACAACAGGTTCGCGGATGCACTAGCAACTCTATCTTCCATGATAGACATTCCTTTCGAAGTCCGGATGCGTCCGATCATCATTGACCAGAAGTTTGCGCCAGCCTATGAGTCGATTGCTGCCATAGAAGAGGTTTAAGATGAGAACCCCTGGTATTACGATGTCTGGAACTTCTTGGAGAAGGAAGCGTATCCACCAGGGGCAAATGCCAAGGATAAAAGGGCAATCAGAAGAATGGCTGCTCAGTTCATCATCTGAGGAGGAAAACTGTATAAGAGAGGTCATTTGGGAATGCATAAGCTGTGTATTGAGGCTGAAGAGTCGAAGCGCCTAATGGAGGCCATCCATGGAGGAGAGTGCGGAGCGTATATGAATGGGTTAATTTTAGCTCAGAAGATCCTCAGATAGGGTTACTATTGGTCCACCATGGAGGAGGATTGTATCGGCTTTGTTCGGCGATGCCACAAATGTCAGATCCATGCAAACCGTATGAATATCCCGCTGTCGAAGCTGTACAATATGACTTCGCCATGGCCATTTTCAGTTTGTGGAATCGATGTGATCGGGGCCATCACTCCGAAGGGGTCTAATGGGCATGAGTTCATTCTGGTCGTGATAGATTATTTCACGAAGTGGGTTGAAGCCCAATCTTATGCGATGTTGAAGGCTTCACATGTTGCGAAGTTTATCAAAAACAACATCATCTGTCGCTACGGGGTCCCGAACGAGATTATCTCAGATAATGGTTCCCACTTCAAGAAGGAAGTGATTGACTTGTTGGAAAAATACAACGTGGCTTTTCACAAGTCATCTACATATCGGCCGCAGACCAATGGAGCAGTTGAGGCCGCCAACAAGAATATCAAACACATACTGTAGAAGATGGTGGAAACCTACCGGGACTGGCCAGATAAGCTGCTATTTGCTCTGTGGGGCTACCGGACTTCAATTAGAACTTCTACTGGAACGACTCCGTATTCATTAGTTTATAGGATGGAGGCCGTTCTACCTATTGAAATTGAGGTTCCGTCGTTGAGAGTGTTGGCTGAGTGTCAAATAGCCGAAGCAGATTGGCAGCAGAGCAGATTTGAGGAACTCATGCTCTTTGATGAGAGAAGGCTGAAAGCACTGTACCATGTTCAAGGTTATCAGCGCAGAATTGCCAGGGCTTTCAACAAGAAGGTTAAGTCCCGGAATTTGAAAGAAAGAGATTTGGTGCTCAAAGACAACCGAGCTCCCATCCACGACCCAAGGGACAAGTTCAGACCCAATTGGACTGGTCCTTAAATAATTAAGTCTATCTGGTCAGGTGGAGCTATCGTTCTGATGGACCTATATGGCCTAGAGTTCTCACAGTCGATCAACATGGACAAGTTGAATAAATATTACCCCTGAGTGGCTTGCTAGGCCGAAAACCCGAAAGGGCGACCTAGGCAAAAGTTAGAGCACAAAAAATTTGAAATTACAAAAACTAAGCTCGCAAGGATGAAAACACACAAAGGGCGGCCTTGGCAAAAGTTAGAGCGTAAAAGGTGAGGGTTAATACACGAGTGAACCTGAGCCTGAACTACGTAAGGCTTGATTCCCATCTTTGGGATACGTAGGCAACTTCATCCCCGATCAACTTTGTCCATTTGATCATCTCGGTCATCTTTGTCTATTCAGCATTCAAGAGCTTCGGTTGTTATCTCCGGTGCAGTGCTATTCAAACTAGGGGCAACTTTCCAGTTGCTAGGATTCGGGGTTATACATCTCAGTGACAGATCTCAGGCGCGTCCAGTTCCGATCCATATCGAAAATGGTTTTGAAAAGTTTTAATAAAAGTGGATTTTGTTCAAATTAATCTTTTTACAACTTAGACCATTTTTGGACCAAAGCGGAAAATTTTCAGTACCCACAACCTTCAATTTTATTGATTTCAATACAGAGTCCTCCTGCTCTTGCATACAAATTGAAGTTGCTTTTGGTTACATTCATAAAGAAAACTTGAAAGTACTAATAAAGCAATAAATCCGGGGCATAGCTAAGTCAGGTGTTCCTGCGCCCCTTCCCAGAGCTGGTCGAAGCCTCTAACGTCAAAGTGGCCCAATCTGTGCCTCTTCATTGAGCCAATCTATGCACTCATCAGACAAAGTGCAATGAAAGTGGAAGCGGGGGCCAGGAGTTCTCTCGTCCTCCATGCTGTGGCATACCGAGCAAGCTGTGCGCCTCGGACCGGGAATGCAGCAGGGTACTCTATCCTCTGGCGGGCAAGTCTGATCATGGCCGAACTGGCGCTGGAACGGAAAGGAAAGTAGAACACGCAGTGCGTCAAACCAATCAACTGAATCCCAGTCTGCCGGGACATGCTGTAGCTCATTGCCGGTAGATTGAGCCAAGGCAACGCCAAGCAATGCGGTCTGCGGACAAATTGCACATCCAGTCAAACCACCATCCCTCATCAAAGGCATCGACTAGGCGACATCGGAAGAAGTAGCCACGAGCTGAGTACGTCGGAAGAGTCCACAACCTGTAACTTATCCATCAACCACACCTGGGGAGGGATGAAAAATGAGAGATTAAAGAATAGAGAGTGTACGTTGAAAGAAAAGTGAGAAAAAACCGAGCTTGAGGGTCGAGTGATGTGAGCAATATATATGTGAGATAGGGTGGAAACATTACCTGCAGCAGTAGTGGGCTCCCCGCGAATCTGGTCGTCTCTCGCGATGAAAACATCCAAGCCCATAATGTCTCGGCCAATGACATGGCAATGCAGCTTTGCCTCCCTAAGCCCTGGGCAACCTCGATCAACGGAACTAGATCCTCCGAAGCCTGAGGCAACAAGAAATGAGATAGCATGCAAAACAAAGGGCATGTCGCGAAACCTTGCCAATGATGGTCCCGCGGTCACCGGCATCAGAAAATCGGTACAAATCAACTCGGATATCCAGCATTCCGTCACAAATCAAAGATCGAGCGTCGTGCTAGTGAGCCCACACATCGCCTAAGCTTGAGCTTGGCATGGCAACGGAGTTGGGGCAAAATCTCCTCGTGCGCCGAATTTGTCAAACTTGGAAATCTTCGAAGGTAGGACACATCTCTTGCCCCCAAGCTAAGACTGTGTTACCGGTTCCAAAACCTCGCCGCGGCATGGAGGAAAGGAAGATGAGCGGAGTCGGCCAACATGAATAGTGCATTAAGCCGAACCCCGGAAGTTCAACTTTTCCGAGCCGTCTAAAGAGGAATCCAAGTGAGATTTTCGTGAGAAATGCCTCCATTTTTGTGAGAAACTGGATGAAATGAATTAGCCACGGCTGGCTTTTATAGGGATAACACTTTGGGGCACGTGTCAAAAATTTAGTGGTGCGAGGTGGTCCGGCCAACCACTTTTCTGGTAGGCCGACCACCCTCTGAGTCTCCAAGAAAGATGTGGTTCGGCCAGCCCTTTGGTGGTCCTGGAAACTGCTTTGGTCCCATCTCTAGGAAGGAAGTCCTTAGGCATTTACGCATGCGGGGAGTGATCGAAGGCTCCAGTTTCTCTGTTTCGGATGCGTTCCATCACTCCAATTGTCCTCGAGATGCTTGACTTTGCTTATCGAGTTGTTGCTTTGTTTATCGAGTTTATTTTTGGTTTTGCTTATTGAGTTGTTAAATTTTGTTTCAATTGTAGTCGTTGTTATGAGTCGAGTTCGTATAGTATCATTGTTAATACTTGTAACTTTGCTTATCGAGTTGTAAACTTGCTAAGTTTCTGTTATTTCTTAGCAGAGTAGAGTTGTTTGATTTGTTGCGTCGGTTCTGTGGGGAGTGGATTAGAAATACTCTTCCGATCCTAGAAGACGCCAATGATCCTCAGCTAGTCACCTGCAAAGATGCAAAGACTCCGGTCGGGGGTGCCGGAATTAGCACTCCGACGGACAAGTCAGTTCTTCTACTCAAGAAAGCTTGTTCACTAAGTTTTTAGAAGTGATTCTTACCTGCCTTCACAGATCTGAAGCTCTTGTATTTATATCCATTCTTTGGGCCTCGGGGCCAGAGTCTACTTTTTATTTAATATTCTTTCTTTTGTCCTGGTATGCCTTCTCAAGCCTATTCGGCCTTTAGTACGTAGTCGGCGTCTCAGTTGAGCCGAATGGAGCCGTTCAGTTTCCGGCTCCTCGGGTATACCAGATTTCGTTCCTTTAACTATTCGGCTCCCACAATTGCCCCCCAAGCGTTCTGTCAATGACAGTTGGGTGAAATGCTTGGTTCCAATTTTCAAATACTCTGAACCGAAATTCGGGGATCAGGCTTATCGCGCAGACGTTTAATTACTCCCCCTTTAATCATTGCCTCAACTCCCGACCCTTCGTACACGCTTATTTATTATGATTTTAAAATCGATGTCCTTTCGAATCCATATTCTATGACGCTGATTGCTGGGTTGCTCTTCGAATCGTTCTTGCAATTCTTCCGTATGTGATACTCTCTTCATTTTTGTAAGTTTTCTTCTCCCTTGCTCTGAAGCTTTTCCTAGTTTGTTTATTCCGTCGCGTGTTCTCATAGACAGTAGGTTATGGCGAAACATTTGGAAGACCTCCTTTCATCAGATCGAATTGTTGGCTTTAGACGCCATTTTTTCTGTTCCTGACGATGTCCACCTGTCGTTTGTGGCGGATGGCACTCTTGACATGGAGATGGAGGATGAAACCACGATTGTCTTTCCCCTCTTGTCAATCGCAGAGTGTGGAGTTTTCCTCTTCACCCATTTCTGAGGGCTGTTCTTCGCCATTGGGATTTGATCCCTTCCCAACCCAATGTGAATTTCTTTAGAATTATAATGGGGGTCGTAGCGCTGAACCGCTGCCTTGGGATTAACCTCGGCATCCCTGCCATTCGGCATTGTTATGCTTTGGCCAAGTCCTCTGGTCGGCACGGGCGTTACTTCCTCAGAGCCAAGGATACAGACCATCAGTTAATCACTATGCTTTCCAGTTCTGGGAAACGAGTTAATGATGTTATGGTCGTTGTCCGCGGCAACTGGGAGTTCAGCGAAGGGGAGGACCGTGTTGATCCTATTCCTAGACGTAGGGGCGAACCAGGTCGCCGAATGCTTTCTTGCTTGTGTTGTATGCTCATATGTGCCATACCGTTTTCTTGAGTCTTACGGCTTGTCTTTTGCAGGGAGCAATTTAAAAAAGGTCCGAGCTTCAACTGACGACGCCGTTCTTTCGGATATTAGGATTGCTCTTAGTTATTTCGGCCGTCGCAGTCTTCACAAGCAGGGAAGAGCGGCTCACGTTCTGCTTTGCTACGAGCCTACATATACGACCTTTTCGGCTGCGGAAACATACCGATTCCGGAGGGGGAAGATTTTTTGTTGCTCGTATTTTTTCCGACTTCAAAAACTTGAGACGAGTAGGTTTTGAAGGGTCCGATTCGGACAATACTGAAGTATCCCATACTGCCGAATCAGATCAGTCCGAGGCCGAATCTGAAGAGGTATTGGACTCTGCCGATCCTCCTCTACATCGGGGCGGGGGAACCTTTCTGTTGACGACGTTCTTCAACGTACAGACAACCTTCTCCTCTCGGGAGCTACTGACATGGCTGGGTTAAGCCTGACAAAGCTTGCTAAGAAGGCGAATGCGGAGAGGTTAGCTGCACGGCGAAGAGCGGAGTCCGAGAAGAAGGCCGACGATATGGAAGCTGCACTTGGCTTGTCCCAAAAGGCAGTTGCCAGACTGGAGGCTGAGTTGGCTGAAATGAAAGTGGCAAAGGAGATTGCCGATTCGAAAGGTTTCGAAGCCTGGAAGGAGGCTGGACTCGCCGAGTATGTGGACCAGGTCCCTCGGTTTGAGAATCGGGGCTTCAAACATGGTTGGGACAAGCCCTTGCTGCAGCTGGAGTTTCGCTGAATATGCCAATACCGTATGAGCAAGTGGACATCGATCCGTTGGAGACTGATTCCGAGGGTTGATCTTTACGATACACAATTGTTATGATTTCGAAAAAGTAGTTTTTCCATTTGTTTTTGTTATTTTGTATTTGTTTATCGGACGTTTTCCGTGTTTTTCATACATAATGGACGTCGATACTTTTTTTCATACAGAAATGGACGTCGATACTTTTTTGCAGTTATAAGATGTTATGAATGCTGCTCGATGTGCTGATATTTCCGTAATTTTATGGTGATATTGTTTTAATAAATCTAAAATCTGCCCTTGCCTTGGCCAGGACGCGAGCGTGAAGAGCCCAATTGGTTCATACTCGTGGGCTGGCCGAGGCATTCTTTGAAAAGGTGGCCGAATATAAAACGGGGCCGACTAGATTAATAAATCTGCCCTTGCCTTGGCCAGGGCGCGAGCGTGAAGAGCCCAATTGGTTCATACTCGTGGGCTGGCCGAGGAATTCTTTGAAAAGGTGGCCGAATAAAACGGGGCCGACTAGATTAATAAATCTGCCCTTGCCTTGGCCAGGGCGCGAGCGTGAAGAGCCCAATTGGTTCATACTCGTGGGCTGGCCGAGGCATTCTTTGAAAAGGTGGCCGAATAAAAACGGGGCCGACTAGATTAATAAATCTGCCCTTGCCTTGGCCAGGGCGCGAGCGTGACATAAAGGGTGCTCCGAATCCGGAGACTTATTCGGCCCTAAGGGGTCATGCCCCAGAGGGCGTTCCGAATCCGGAGACTTATTTTGGCCAATCGTGACATCAACGAAGGGCGCTCCGAACCAGGAGACTTTTTCGGCCCTAAGGGGTCATGCCCCAAAGGGCGCTCCGAATCCGGAGACTTATTCGGCCCTAGGGGTCCTGCCCCAGAGGGCGCTCCGAACCAGGAGACTTATTTGGCCAATCGTGACATCCACGAAGGGCGCTCCGAATCCGGAGACTTATTTTGGCCAATCGTGACATCCACGAAGGGCGCTCCGAATCCGGAGACTTTATTCGGCCCTATGGGGTCATGCCCAAAGGACTCCGAATCCGGAGACTTTATTCGGCCCTAAGGGGTCATGCCCCAAAGGACGCTCCGAATCCGGAGACTATTTTGGGCCAATCGTGACATCCACGAAGGGCGCTCCGAATCCGGGCTTTATTCGGCCCTATGGGTCATGCCCCAAGGGCGCTCCGAATCCGGAGACTTATTCTGGCCAATCGTGACATCCACGAAGGGCGCTCCGAATCCGGAGACTTATTCGGCCCTAAGGGTCCTGCCCCAGAGGGCGCTCCGAATCCGGAGACTTATTTTGGCCAATCGTGACATCCACGAAGGGCGCTCCGAATCCGGAAGATTATTCGGCCCTATGGGTCATGCCCAAAGGGCGCTCCGAATCCGGAGACTTATTTGGCCAATAGTGACATCCACGAAGGGCGCTCCGAATCCGGAGACTTATTTTGGCCAATCGTGACATCCACAGAAGGGCGCTCCGAATCCGGAGACTTTATTCGGCCCTATGGGGTCATGCCCCAAAGGGCGCTCCGAATCCGGAGACTTATTTTGGCCAATCGTGACATCCACGAGGGCGCTCCGAATCCGGAGACTTATTCGGCCCTAAGGGGTCCTGCCCAGAGGGCGCTCTGAATCCGGAGACTTATTTTGGCCAATCGTGACATCCACGAAGGGCGCTCCGAATCCGGAGACTTTATTCGGCCCTAAGGGTCATGCCCAAAGGGCGCTCCGAATCCGGAGACTTATTTTGGCCAATCGTGACATCCACGAAGGGCGCTCCGAATCCGGAGACTTTTTCGGCCCTAGGGGTCATGCCCCAAAGGGCGCTCCGAATCCGGAGACTTATTTGGCCAATCGTGACATCCACGAAGGGCGCTCCGAATCCGGAGACTTATTCGGCCTAAAGGTCATGCCCCAAAGGCGCTCCGAATCCGGAGACTTATTTTGGCCAATCGTGACATCCACGAAGGGCGCTCCGAATCCGGAGACTTTATTCGGCCCTAAGGGTCATGCCCCAAAGGGCGCTCCGAATCTGGAGACTTATTTTGGCCAATCGTGACATCCACGAAGGGCGCTCCGAATCCGGAGACTTTATTCGGCATCGAATATTGAGCGCAAACATGTAAAAACACGAAACCTTGCATTACAACGACATGTGTACAAGTATCAAGCCCACAGGTCGGGTCATTGATAAAATTTACGTAGATGTGTTGAATTCCACGGCCGTGGCAGGCTTCTTCCTGACATGTCGGAGAGCCGATATGCCCTTACGCCTGCGACGGAATCTATCTGATAGGGGCCGTCCCAGTTCGGGCCAAGCTTTCCATCGGCTGGCCTCCGGTCGGCTGGCAGTACCTTCTTTAGGACCAGTTCTCCTGGATTGTAGCGGCGCAACTGAACTCGAAGATTGTATGACTTGGCGAGCTGCTGCTGATATCGTGCCATGGACGCTAAGGCGCGGTCTCTCCGTTCTTCGATCAGAACCAGGTCCAGAGCGAGCATCATGTCATTTCGGCCTGTGTCAAAGGCTTGCGATCTCAAAGTTGGCAAGCCGATCCCTAGGGTAAGATTGCCTGGGTTCCGAAGCATAAGGCAAACGGCGTTTCTCCGGTAGATCGTCTTGGCGTTGTTCGATGGGCCCACAGTACACTCGGCAACTCTTCAACCCATCTGCCTTTGGCGTTTTCCAGCCTCTTTTTGATGCCGTTCAAGATGGATTTGTTTGAAGCTTCCGCTTGACCGTTACTTTGGGGATAGGCTGGCGTAGAGAAGTAAGGCTCAATACCATATTTGGCACAATTCTCGGTATACGCCACAATCGAACTGAGTACCATTATCCGAGATCAATGCTCGTGGTATGCCGAATCGTGTAATGATGTTCTTCCACACGAAGCGCTTAATGTCGGAATCCCGTATATGGGTTAGAGCCTCCGCTTCGACCCACTTTGTGAAGTAATCGGTTGCTACGATTAGAAATCGCTTGTTCCCAGGGGCCTTGGCAATGGTCCCACGATATCGAGTCCCCACTGAGCAAACGGCCAGGGGCTTGTGATAGAATTCAGAGCTTCTGCCGGCTGATGGGTTAGTGGGGAGAACTTTTGGCATTGTTCGCATTTCTTGACATAATTTTCTGCGTCGGCTCTCATCGTCGGCCAATAATATCCCTGTGTTATCGCCCGATGGGCCAGGGAGCGTCCCCCGAATGGGCACCACAGCTGCCATCATGTATCTCAGTGAGCAGCTCCTCTACTCTGTCCGGGTGCACGCATTCCAAGTATGGTCCAGAGAGGGACTTTTTGTAAAGCCCTCCTTGTGGATCTAAGTAGTACCGCAGGGCCTTGTTTCGCAGTTTGTGTGCTTCTTTTTTGTCCTCTGGGAGTTGCTCAGAAGAAAGGAATGCAGCAATGGGGTCCTTCCAACTTGGAGCGGATTCTATAATGTTGATGTGGGTTTCCTCCGGAGGGCCGATACTTGGTTCCGGGACGAAACCTACTTCGATGGTACGCTTGAGCTCGGAGTTGATGGCGGAGGCTAAGCAGGCCAAAGCATCCGCGTGTGTATTTTGATCGCGTGTTATTTTGTTTAGTTCATGATGGTCGAATTTTGTCAGCAAGGAGTTAGCCGTTTTCATATAGGCCGCCATACGCTCGTCTCTTGCCGCGTACTCCCCTTTAGCTGGTTGATTACCAATTTTGAATCGCAAAACACCAACAGCCGCCGCGCGCCGAGCAGATGCGCGTTCCGTAGTCCGGCTAAAAGGGCTTCGTATTCGGCTTCGTTATTTGATGCTTCGAAGCCGAGCTTGACGGCCTGCTCAATTACTGCGCCGTCTGGAGACATAATTCACTACGCCGGCGCCGCTGCCCGTTGGTTAGATGATCCATCACAGTATAATTGCCAAATGTCCCCAACATAAATTCTCCAATCTGGCTTTGACCGATCTTCGGCCTTTGGCTGGACGTCATCAGGCTTGAGGTCGGCAAGCCCTCCTGTGAATTCGGCAACAAATCGGCAAGCACCTGCCCCTTGATTGCAGTTTTGGGTGAAACTGAATGTCGTATTGGCCGAGTTCGAGAGCCCACTTCGAAACACGCCCTGATGCTTCTGCATTCCGTAGTACTGATCGAAGGGGATAATCTGTTAGCACCCTAATGCTGTGTGCTTGGAAGTAATGCATCAGTTTTCTTGCTGCCATGACTAAGGCTAGGACGAGTTTTTCCAGCGGTAGGTAGCGTGTTTCGGCGTCCACCATTGCCTTGCTCACATAATACACTGGCTGTTGCTGCCCTTCCTCCTCTTTTAATAATACGGTGCTGACAGCCCTGTCAGAGACTGCCAGATATAGGATGAGGGGGTCACCGGCGGCGGGCGTTGTTAGAAGAGGTACTGTCCGGAGGTAGGTCTTCAACCCGTTAAAAGCTGCTTCGCATTCGGCGGACCATTCGAAAGCTCTGCCCAGACGTAGTGTTTGAAAGAATTGTCTGCAGCGGTCTGTAGATCGGCTGATGAACCTGTTGAGTGCAGCAGCCATTCCCATCAACTTCTGGACTTCTTTCACAGAACGGGGGGAACTCAGTTCCAAAATTGCTGTGACTTGCCTCGGTTGGCTTCGATTCCTCGGTGGTTGACGATATAACCCAGGAATTTGCCGGAGCCGATTCCGAATGCGCATTTGGAAGCGTTTAGCTTCATTCTGTATTTGCGTAGGGTATTGAATGTCTTTTCCAGATCGGCTATATGGTTTTGCTCTTCTTTGGATTTGACCACCATGTCATCGATGTATACTTCCATAGTGTGTCCGAGCTGTTCTTTGAACATCGTGGTGACCAGTCTTTGGTAAGTTGCCCCTGCATTCTTCAGTCCAAAAGGCATAACCCTGTAGCAGTAGGTACCTCTTGGAGTGAGAAATGCAGTTTTGTCCTGATCATCCGATTCATGGCGATCTGATGGTAGCCCCTGTAGGCATCGAGGAAACTCATGCGACGGTGGCGTGCCGTCGCATCGACGAGTTGGTCAATTCTTGGTAAGGGGAAGCAGTCTTTGGGGCAAGCTCTGTTCAGATCCGTGAAATCGACGCACACTCGCCATGTTCCATTTTTCTTTTTCACCACCACTGTGTTGGAGAGCCACGTGGGGTAGGTGACTTCTCTGATTGCCCCGGCGTCAAGCAGTTTGTCAACTTCGTCTACAACGGCGGCGGTGTGTTCTGCGGAGGATCGCCGGCCTTTCTGAATGATCGGCTTGCACCGGGGTCGACATTTAGATGGTGTTGTGAGACTGACGGGTCTATTCCCGGCATCTCGTATGGAGTCCACGCAAAGACGTCGAGGTTGCCGAGTAAGAAAGTGATCAGCTGCTGTTTGTCGACCTGGCTCAGAGAGGCGCCGATCATAAAAAACTTTTCCGGGCTTCCATCAATGTCAACCCGGTCTAAACCTTCCGTGGCCTTTTCGTCTGGTTGGCGCCCGACGTCATCCAGAACCTCTCGACTGGGCACTTCGATGGATTTACTGCAGTTCCTTGGCGTCTTGGCGGCGAGAAGATAACATGTCTTCGCTGACTGTTGAGAGCCACGGATCTGCTCAACGCCGTATTCCGTTGGGAAACGTAGTAGCTGGTGGTAGGTGCTTGGAACGGCCTTCAGGGTATGCAACCATGATCGCCCCATGATGAGATTGTACGGGACGGTAACCTGACGACCAAGAATTCCACGTCCACCGTTCTGGAACCAGCTCGAACGGGTAGACTGATCTTTCCCAATGGGTACTCCGGGTTGGCGTTGAAGCCGAATAGTGGATAAGGAGCGGGAGTCAGATCCGAATCGTTGAACCCGAGTTTGATGAAGGTTTTATAGTACATAACCTCCGAAGTGCTTCCCTGGTCGATAAGGACGCGTTCGACGGTGAATCTGTTTACGCGCAGCGCAACAACCAGAGGATCTACGTGGGGAGTGTTACGCCGCTCAAATCAGAGTCGTCGAAGGTGATGCTTGGCGCTTCTCGGAGCCGGGGTCGCTTTGTTGGTGTGAGCTGATGCTGGGGGCCCGGAAGTGACTGGATTGCATGTACAACCGGGGTTATCGGCAGGCTGTATATCATATGTACGGTGTCAAGCGGACGTTTTGGGCGACGCGAGTCCTCTGTCATCGTGTCAAGGTAATCGGTTAAGGCGCGGTGACCTCGAGGTCGTTGAGGACCTGCCCTTGGGGATCGCTCAGGAACTTTGAGCCCTGCCCGCTCGGACTTTGCTTTTTCTAAGGCCAAATCGCGGCGAAGGCGTTCGTTCTCAGCGATGATGTTGTCCAAACTCTGTTGGATCTGTCTGGCTTGTTCTACGGTCGCTTGCACGTTTCCTTCGTTAAAGTCGTTGGTGAGTTAGAGTTCGAGGCGCGTCGCTGCGCGACAGTTTCCTTTCCGAGCGTATTTGCCGGAGTGAAATCGTCTCTCTGTGCGGTTTCGTCGGTGGCTATCGGAGGGTCTTCGGTCACGCCTTCCATGGATGTATTCGAGCATTTCCCACAGACGGCACCAATTGTGGGGAGTGGATTGGAAATACTCTTCCGATCCTAGAGACGCCAATGATCCTCAGCTAGTCACCTACAAAGATGCAAAGACTCCGGTCGGGGGTGCCGGAATTAGCACTCCGACGGACAAGTCAGTTCTTCTACTCAAGAAAGCTTGTTCACTAAGTTTTTAGAAGTGATTCTTACTGCCTTCACAGATCTGAAGCTCTTGTATTTATATCCATTCTTTGGGCCTCGGGCCAGAGTCTACTTTTTATTTAATATTCTTTCTTTTGTCCTGTATGCCTTCTCAAGCTCTATTCGGTCTTAAGTACGTAGTCGGCGTCTCAGTTGAGCGAATGGAGCCGTTCAGTCCCGGCTCCTCGGGTATACCAGATTTCGTTCCTTTAACTATTCGGCTCCCACAGGTTCATTACCTGATTTGGCAATACACAATGCTCAATTTCCATTCAATCTCATTTTTGTGCAAAGTGATGCGATGCGATGCTAGAAAAGAGATATACACTTTTTGAACAAAAAGCTGTTTCATTCATTGCTTCCTTTGTTACAACATTTTATAGAGGATACAAGTTTTTAAAGAAAATAAAACTGCCTAAAGCTAATGTGCTACAATTACTAGTAATAAAGAAAACAAAGCAGAAACACCTGCATCAGTGCTATCAAGTGCAAGAATAGGAGGCCCTCTTCGTCCTCTTTGGCTGAGAAGTCCCTGCACCACCTCGCCAGCACCACCATCAGAATCGGAGCTGCTGTCCTCGGAACCCTCCCCGGAATCACCTCTACTCTCAAAGCTGGAACCGGAGTCCTCCTCTCTGCCTGCAGATGTCTCCGACTGAGGACGCGCAAACTCCTCTTCACTGGACTCCTTGTCATCTATGACGGTGCTCTGCACCTGCCTCGTTTGCGAGACGAGTCCCTCTCCCAGCTCCTCGAGAAGGCCTGGATGGCCCGGCTGTAGTGGTGGCATCTGAAAAGACAATTTGAGTACATTAGCCAACATGTATATCAGAGCAGAGATAAGAATGCTACATAGAGTGGGTGTATGCAGATACAATGTATGAATATGTGTGTGTCAGATGTGCTCTACGCATACAGTCAAGCAATGCAGTGAAATGGTTGAATACAGCATGTCATCAGAAGTATGATAAATGCGAGAAAATTGAAAAATGTCGTAACATGGCGATGAACAGCTGTGTCTCCCTCCGCAAGACCATGCCCTCAAGTGAGGCCACCAATCCAAGCATATTATCCAGAATACTCCCTGGAGGCTGCAGATACAAGCTCAAGTCATCAATGAATAATGAATGCCTAAGTATCTGATGATAAATGAAAAGCAGTGAACATACCGGTGGTGAGTCAGGATCACTAACATATCGGTGATCCGGCATAGGGGCTCTATT
>JAPPVO010000017.1:41421149-41648607 GCA_030407325.1 Camellia japonica
TTTTCGAGGAGCTGGGCCATCCAGGCCTTCTCAGGGAGCAGGGCCATCTAGGCCTGTCCGAGGAGCTCGAGGAGCAGGGTCGTCTCGCAGACGCAGGGCACCCATTATTGAGGAGGAGGAGGAGGAGGTCGCAGACCGTGAGTCAGAGACATCTGCTGGGGAGGAAGGCTCCGGTCTTGGTTCCGGGAGTGGAGGCGAGGCTGAGGGGGATCCGGAGGATGACAGCTCTGATCCGGATGGTGATGATGGTGCAGAGGTTGTCCCGCAGAAGAGGATGAGAGGGCCTCCTCATTCCCGTTCCCGAGGATATTGATGCTATTTCCTGCTTTATTTTACTTTTTGCTAGTAGTTTGTAGCACTTTGCACATTTGTTAGGCAGTTTTATATTCCTGTAAAACTTGTACCTTTATTTGTTGTAAAACATGATGGAATGAAACAGCTTTTGAAAAGATGTTTGTATTTGAAATTCTTAGCATCGCATCGCATCATTTTGCACAAAATGGAATTGAATGGAAATGTGCCTTGTGTATTTACCAGGTCAGGTAATGAACCGACGCAACAAATCAAACAACTCGACTCACTAAGAAATAACAGAATCTTAGCAAGTTTACAACTCGATAAGCAAAGTACAACAATGTTAACGACTCGATAAACAAGACTTAACAAAATTGCGTAAACAAAGGTAATAACTCAAACACAAAAAGCGACAGCTCGACAAAACTTACAACTCGATAAACAAAGCAACAACTCGATAAGCAAAAGTACAACAAAGCGACTTCGGACGGACGATCTGGATGATGGAACGCATCCGAAACTGAGAGAAATGGAGGCCTTCGACATCCCCGATGCGTAGAAATGCCTCAAACTTCTTCCGGAGGGTAAAACAGGACCAATGCGTGGCCGAACAATTTTGCATTTGGAGACTAGAGGGTGGCCGGCCTACTAGAATAGATGGCCGGCCGGCCACCTCCCCCACAACCCCCAGAATTTTGACACGTGTCCTTTGAATAGTGTTTTACCCCCTATAAAAGCCCCAGCCCTGGAACTAATTCATTTCATCACCGTTTCTCACAAAAATGGAGGCATTTCTCGCAGAAAATCTCACACTTGGATTTCTTCTCTAGACGGCTCGGAAAAGTTGAACTTCCGGGGTTTGGCTTAATGCACTATTCACGCTGCGCCGGACTCCGCTACATCTTCCTTTCCTCCATGCCGCGGCGAGGTTTTGGAACCCGGTGACGCACGTCTTCAGCTTGGAGGGCAAGAGGTATGTCCCACTTTTGAAGATTTTCAAGTTTTGATAGAATCTGAACGCTCGAAGAGATTTTGCCTCAGTCTCGTTTTGGCCACGCCCAAGCTTTAGGGCGGATGTGCGGTCTCAACGCGCATGATGCTCGATCCTCTGATTGTAACGGATGTTGGATATCCCGAGCCTGGTTTACCGATTCTCTGATGCCGGTGACCGCAGCGACCATCATTGGCAAGGTTTCCGACAACATGCCCTCTGCTTGTGCATGCTATCTCATTTTCTGTTTGTCTCGGGCTCCGGAGGGCTAGCATCCGTTTGATTGAAGTCGCTCAAGGCTTGCGGGAAGGAAAGAGCTGTATCGCCATGACATTGGCCGAGACACTGATGGGCTTGGATGCTTTCTACGCCAAGAGACAACTAGATTTGCAGGGAGTCCACTACTGCTGCAGGTAATGTTTCCCACCCAATCTCACATATGTATTTGCTCACATCACTCGGCCCTCAGGCTCGGTTTTTCTCACAAAACCCTCATCTCACTTTTCTCTCATCGTACATCTCTCTATTCTTTATCTCTCATTTTTCATCCCTCCCCAGATATGGTTGATGGATAAATTGCAAGTTGTGGACTCTTGCCCTGCTTACTCAGCCCGCGGCTACTTCTTTCGACAACGCCTAGTTGACGCCCTTGATGAGGGATGGTGGTTTGAATGGATGTGCAATTTGTCTGCCGATCACATTGCTTGGCGCTGTCCTTGGCTTAACCTTCCGGCGATGAGCTATAGCATGTTCCAGGATACTGGGATCCGTCTGATCGGCTTGACCCATTGTGTATTCTATTTCCCATTCCGTATTCTGCGCCATTTGGTCATGATCAGACTTGCCCTCCGGAGGGAATTGAGTACCCGGTTACTTTTCCGGTTCGAGGTGCACACCTTGCCGACATACTACGGCCTGGAGGACTAGAGAGCTCCTACCCCCTGCCCCTGCAGTTGCACTTTGTCTGACGAGTGCTGGGATTGGCTCAACGAAGAAGCACAGGTTGGGCCTAGGTTGGCATCAGAGGCTTCAACTAGCTCTGGCAGGGGGCGCAGGGACACCTGACTTGACTATGCCCCGGATTTATTGCTTTACTAGTACTTTCAAGTTTTCTTCCTGAGTGTAATAAAAAGCAACTTCAATTGTATGCAAGAGCAAGAGAACTCTGTTTTGAAATCAATGAAATTGAAGGTTGTGGTACTGAAAATTCTCCGCTTTGGTCCAAAAATGGTCTTAGTTGTAAAAAGATTAATTTGAACAAAGTCAACTTTTATTAAAACTTTTCAAAACTATTTTCGATATGGATCAGAACTGGACACGCCTGAGATCTGTCACTGAGATGCACAACCCCGGATCCTAGCAACTGGAAAGTTGCCCCTAGTTTGAAAGGTACCGCAGCACTTCATTGCAACGGAAAGTTGCCCCTAGTCTGAATAGCACTGTACCGGAGATCACGATAAATGCTGATGAATAGAGATGACTGAGATGATCAAATGGACAAAGTTGATCGGGGAAAAGATTGTGGCTGAACTTCAAGACGAAGTTGCCTACGTATCCCAAAGATGGGAATCAAGCCTTACGTAGTTCAGGCTTAGGTTCGCTCGGGTATTTTCACTCTCCTTTTGCGCTCTAACTTTTGCCAAGGCCGCCCTTTGCGGGTTTTCAACCTTGCGAGCTCAGTTTTTATAATTTCAAATTTTCTGTGCTCTGAGTTTTGCCTAGGTCGCCCTTTCGGGTTTTCGGCCTAGCGAGCCTCTCAGGGGTAGTATTTCTTCAACTTGTCCATGTTGATCGGTTGGGAAAACTCTAAGCCATCTAGATCCATCAGAACCACAGCTCCACCTGACCAGATTGACTTGATGATGTAGGGACCAGTCCAATTAGGTCTGAACTTGCCCCTTGGGTCGTGGATGGGAGCTCGGTTGTCTTTGAGCACCAAATCTCCTTCCTTCAAATTCCTGGACTTAACCTTCTTGTTAAAAGCCCGGGCGATTCTACGTTGATAACTTTGGACGTGGTACAGTGCTTTCAACCTTCTTTCATCGAAAAGCATGAGTTCCTCAAATCTGCTTTGTTGCCAGTCTGCCTCGGCTATTTGACACTCGGCCAATACTCGTAATGACGGAACCTCAATCTCAATAGGTAGAACGGCCTCCATCCCATAAACCAGAGAATACGGAGTCGCCCCAGTAGAAGTTCTGATTGAAGTCCTGTAGCCCCACAGAGCAAACGGCAGCTTATCTGGCCAGTCCCGGTAGGTTTCCACCATCTTCTGTAGTATGCGCTTGATATTCTTGTTGGCGGCCTCAACTGCTCCATTGGTTTGCGGCCGATAGGTAGATGACTTATGAAAAGCCACGTTGTATTTCTCCAACAAATCAATCACCTCCTTCTTGAAGTGGGAACCATTGTCTGAAATTATTTCGTTTGGGACCCCATAGCGACAGATGATGTTGTTTCTGATAAATTTTGCTACATGCGAAGCCTTCAACACCGCATAAGATTGGGCCTCAACCCACTTTGTGAAATAATCTATCGCTACCAAGATGAACTCATGCCCATTCGACCCTTCGGCGTAACTGCTCCGATTACATCAATTCCCCAGACTGAAAACGGCCATGGCGAAGTCATGTTGTACAGCTTTGTTGGCGGGATGTTCATACGATTTGCATGAATCTGACATTTGTGGCATCGCCGGACGAAACTAATACAATCCTCCTCCATGGTGGACCAGTAATAACCCTGTCTGAGGATCTTCCGTGCCAACATTACCCCATTCATGTGCGCACCACATTCTCCCCGTGGATGGCTTCCATCAGACGCTTTGACTCTTCGGCATCAACGCACAGTTTATGCATTCCCAGATGACCCGTTTATACAGTTTACCCCCGCAGATGATGAACTGAACTGCCATTCTTCTGATTGCTCTTTTGTCTTTGGCATTTACCCCTGGCGGGTATGCTTCTTTCTCCAAGAAATTCCAGATGTCGTAATACCAGGGGTGTTCGTCCTGAACTTCATCTATGGCTGCAATCGACTCATAGGCAGGTGCAATTTCTGGTCGATGATGACTGGACGCATCCGGACTCCACACGGGATGTCTATCATAGAAGATAGAGTTGCTAAAGAATCTGCGAACCTGTTGTTCTCTCTTAGTAGATGAGTAAAACTTAGCTTCTCAAACCGAGGAATCAGCAAATCCAAGGTTTGGTGATACATCATCATCTTTTCCTCTTTTACTTTCCAGTCTCCTTTAGCTTGAGACACAACAAGGTTCGAGTCCCCAATGACGTCCAACCGTCTTGCCCCTAGTTCCAGGGCTGCTTCTAACCAGCGATACACGCCTCGTATTCTGCTTCGTTGTTCGAGACTTTGAATCGGAGTTTGAAGGCTAGAGGGATACGGGAATCATCGGGTGCTATCAGCAACACTCCTATCCCATACCCGTGTTGATTTGACGCTCCGTCAAAGTACATCGTCCAAGCTTCATCGTCGATGTGCAGAATTGATTCATCTGGGAACAGGTACTCAACTGCTTCATCCCCCTCAACCGGGTGGTCGGCAAGGAACTCTGCCACTGCTCTTCCTTTCACTGACTTGCGTGTCACGTACGTGAGATCAAATTCGGAGAGCAACAGCAACCAACGAGCTAGCCTACCCGTAAGCGCTGGTTTCTCGAAGAGATATTTGATGGGATCAAGTCGTGAAACCAACATTACAGAGTGAGCTAACAGGTAGTGCCGCAGCTTCCTGGTAGCCCATACCAAAGCTAAGCAAGCCTTTTCCAGCGGTGTATACGGGTTTCATACTCCAGCATCTTCTTGCTGAGATAGTAGATGGCTCTCTCCACCTTGTCTTCTGATTCTTGTGCAAGCATGCAGCCCATTGTAGTTTCAGTTACTGACAGATACAAAATCAACGGTTTCCCTGGTTCTGGCGGTGACAACACGGGCGGGTTCTGTAGATATTCTTTAATCTGTTCAAATGCAGCTTGACATCGGCCGTCCCATTGGAACTTCTTTCCTTTCTTCAGGAGACCAAAAAGTGGTTCACAAGTCAAGGTTAATTTTGAGATAAACCGTCTTATGAATTGCACTTTACCCAGAAAGCCTCGCACCTCCTTTTCAGTCCTTGGTGGTGGCATTTCTAAGATGGCCTTGATTTTGGAAGGGTCGACCTCGATGCCTCTTTGTGTAATCAGAAACCCCAGCATTTTTCCCGCTGTAACACCAAATGTACATTTCTGAGGGTTTAGCCGCAACCGGAATTCCCTGATCCTTTGGAAAAACTTATGCAAGGCGGTGTAGTGGCCCTCTCTTTCCTTGGACTTGACAATCATGTCGTCCACATACACCTCAACCTCTTTGTGGATCATATCATGTAGTATTGTGGTCGCGGCCCGTTGATAAGTAGCTCCAGCGTTCTTCAACCCAAACGGCATTACCCGGTAGCAGTATGTCCCCCACGGGGTGGTGAATGCAGTCTTTTCCCGGTCTTCTGGTGCCATACTATCTGGTTGTATCCTGAGAAGCCATCCATGAATGAGAGCAATGCATGCCCTGCTGTGAAGTCTACCAACTCATCGATGTGCGGTAAGGGAAGTCGTCCTTCGGACTAGCCTTGTTCAAATCCCTGAAGTCTACACACACCCGGATCCTGCCATCTTTCTTCGGCACCGGAACAATTTGCCAACCAAGTCGGTACTCTGATACCAGCAGGAAGCCTGCGTCAATTTGCTTGGTGACCTCTTCTTAATCTTGAGAGCCCAATCCGGGCGGATCCTTCTGAGTTTCTGCTTGACAGGTCGGGCCTCGGGGTCAAGGGGGATCCGATGCTGTACAATCTCAGGATCGATTCCAGGCATGTCTTCGTAGGACCACGCGAAAACATCTTTGAAATCTTTTAATAAAGCGACTAAGCGCTCGCGTTCCTCCGAAGACAACGTGGACCCGATCTGGACCAGCCGCGGGTCCTCCTCAGTACCAATGTTCACGGTAATGATTTCATCCATTAAGGTTAACAAATCTCTCTTGCTCTTGCTCAATTAAACGTTGTAAAACCGGAGGAACTTCGTCCTCGTCGTTTTCATCAAAGTTTTGAAAGTCTGAATTAATGCAATAAATCAAAGGCACAGAGAAATACTCGGAAACCACATTCACCTCATTCTCATTAAGTTCATCCAAATCGTCCAATTCTTCTGTTACAACAGACTCAAAAGAAAAGGAAAAGACGACCTGGACAGGACTGTGGCATCCGGGTTAACATCCCCAGGAGTACCAGACTCAGACTCAGTCGAGCTGGAACCTGATTCCGACTCACAGGACTCGGTGGAATCAGATTCCGGCTCACTACCTGACCCGGTGCTGCTGGACAAAAATCCCTCCTCGTACTGCCAAGTGAGAGAGGGTGCGATTGATGCATCCAAGATAGCTGCTGGTTGGCTCGCAGCCGTTTCATCCCCAATCATGGAAACCACGAAGTTATCCCCCAAGCACTCTTGGTCGATCGGAGGATCAGAGAGGAGACATGCCAGTGCTACCCCCATTTCAAAATCTGTGCCCTCAGGATCCCCTGCTTTATTCTGCTCAACCTCAGTTGTTGGGTCTGTCTGCTCTGTGGCAACGTCATCCCCGGATAGTTGCAAAGTCGAAGAAGATTTCGAAACCTGGTACGCGCTTCTCTCTCCGCGTTTATCCACGGCTCTGGGAAGCCGCAAAATGGAAAATCTTCCCCCTCCCGGACAAAGCGTCCGTTCAGGGTACCCTGAATGGGCCTGTGTATTAGGTCAAAAGGCTTCCCAGCCTGCTTCGCTCTGGCTCTGCCGGCCATTTCCTTTCCTTTCCTCACCCAGTCCTCTTTGGTGGGCAGATAACCCAGTCCAAAGGTATGCGGATTGTGTGGCACTTCGGCCAACGCTGCGACTCCTTTCCTGCCGCTCCTTCCTAATCCCATCCCGGGAATATGTTGTAGCTTGTTCATGAGGTAGACGATTGGCACTAACGTACACACCTTCATTCACAGCCATAATTTCTGTACTACCCGGGCCTCAGCCAAAGTGAATCCTGATAAGAATACATCTTCTGTGCCATGCTCAATTTCCAGGACGGCGTAGATACCTCCGGAGGCGGTGGATTGATGAGTTCCCAAATACAGTGGCTACTCCCTTTCCATAGGGGTATTTCACCATCTGATGTAGAGTGGAAGAGACTGCCTTTACTTGGTGCAGCCACGGCCGCCCCAAGAGTAAGTTGAAGGTTGCGGGAACGTCCAAGACATGAAATTCGATGTCGTGTTGTCCTGGACCAACCTTGTTTGAATCTTGACAATCCCCATCACTTCCCTACTCGTATTATCGTAAGCTTTGATCACCTGAGTTGTTGGTGTGAAGTCCGCGGGCTTCAACCCAACTGCATATGCTGTTCTGACTGGGCAGACATTGATGGCGGACCCGGTATCAACAAGTACCACCGGTATCCATTTATCTCTACACTCCACGGAGACGTAGAGAGGTTTGTTATGGTTCACGCCCTCAGGCGGCAATTCCTTGTCTGAAAAGGTTAATGCCGGGAACCTCCTCCCGGAAAAACAGCCCAACCAGCTGTTCTGGTGTAGTTCGATGAGAGTTTGGCCTTGTCCATGGCAGATAGGACGGCCTGTCTGTGCACCCTTGATGCCATAAGCAGTCCCCAGATGGAGATGTCTGCTTGTATCTTCTTCAATTGCTTGAGCACAGCTTCTTCTTCTATCTGTTTCTCTCTCTGTTTCTCAGCCTCTTTATCTTTTCCAGATGCCTCAGGTTGGTCAAGGTGTGGGGCTTGAAATACCGCCCACTCCTGGTCATATGAGCAATCTCGTCATATACCAGGTATCATCCGGTTGAGCACCTGCCCAATCTTCGTCTGTGTGGGCAAGACATAAGTCGTCGTCTTCCCACCACATTCCCTCGGCAGCCGACAGACATCTGTTCGGCTCCGGTATAATCGTGCTCGCAGCACCTTCAGTCTTTACGCCCACAGCGTCTCTGTTTCTGTGTGCACAGCACTTTCGACCCCCACATGGGCCTTGGCTTTTCTAATTCTTTCAGAATCGTCAAGGAGCATGGCCGGCTATACAGCTGTGAAACACACTTCCCAAGGAGCATGGCCGGCTAGCCACCTTTATTGGAGGTGGCCGGCCGGCCACCCCCCCTAGCCGGCCGGCCAAGGGCAAAAATGGAAAGATGGATTTGCTGGCCGGCCACCACATGATGGTGTCCTCCCAGGTGTGTACAACAAGGCCCTGTGGTTGGAAATTGGCAACTCTGAACCAGGAGAAACAACAATTCACTTTTAGGAGAGGCTCAAAAATGAAAAGAAGAATTACTGGCCGGCCATGGGTTTTTAGTGTCCTCCCATGTGTGTACAACACGAATATGTGGTTTTGGCTCGAAGAAAATGGCCCTAGGGTGGTCAACATTAGCCCGGAAGTGAGAAAAACGAGCGCTGGGGGGCGTCGGAAGAGCATAACAGGTTGCTTGGACAATTGCTAGCCTCCCACCCTCCAGTGGTCTTCCTGATGATAAAACAGAGGTACCTACCAAAAATGAACAAAAACCGATGCAAAACGAATGCTCGGGGGCCAAACCGCGAGGTTCGGGGCCCGAAAACCGGCTGTAAGCACCAAAAGTGGCGTTCGGCCAGAAGTGGGTATCTAAGACCCCAGTGTGCCTCGTTATGATGAAACAGAGGTACCTGCCAAGAATGAACAAAAACCGATGCAAAACGAATGCTCGGGGGCCAAACCGCGAGGTTCGGGGCCCGAAAACTGGCCGTTAAGCACCGAAAGTGGTGTTTGGCCACGAAGTGGGTATCTAAGACCCCAGTGTGCCTCGTTAGGGAGTAAATGAGATGCATGCCAAAAACCGGAGGAATCGGAGATGGTTGGGTGGTCCCGAACCGAGGCACACGGCCTGACGGCTTCGAAAACCGGGAACCGGGCTCCGAAATGGGCAAAATGGCCTACGGCCACGAAATAGCCCACGGCCACTGAGAGATGATCTGCTAGACCTCTCCCTCCCTGCAGGAAAGAAAACAGAGAAAACCGAGTCCGGTTCGCAAACCGAGGCAAGGCACAAAGAGAGTTCGGAAGTCCGGAGGCAGGGCGCACGGCCGCGACTCTGAGACTTCTGAACGAGCACAATATGCAACATCACCGAGCGCTCAATCGGTGACGTCTGAGTCTTAGGTCGGTCAAAAATGGGGTGTCTACAGTTGCCCCTCTTTGACAGAACTCGGAAGTCATAACAATGACGGGAGTGAATGTCAAAGCCCAGAGACGACCCATTTTTGACAAGGCCGAAGACTTAGACAATCATACAAGATGAACAGAGATATGCCCGCAGGGTGCCCGCAGGCAGGGGGGGCAAAATGCAAAGCGACATGCACAGAGCCAAATGATCATGCAAATGCAGCAAGCTTAATGAGGCAAGTATTCGCAAATAGATGCAACAATTTTAAGCAAGAATGCAAAGCAACAACTACATTTCATGCAGTTAGGAATGCGGAGAATCATTCGGTTCTCGTCGCGTCTCACACGGAAAAGATACGATACCTGCGCGATTCGTCTGGTCGCACCAGCCTCAAATGAACCGTACATACAATATCGTGCCTCAAAAGAGAGAAATTCAACAAGAACAATATGCTAACAACATATATTCAATGTGATTCCTGTGACTCCGAAAGTTTGACACACGCAGTGTCGGCGAGTGAATGCATCGCGATGCGAGAAAGGAACGTGCGCGACAACACATGCACAAGCACAGAGATATGGTACACCAAGAAATCATGCATGACAATGCAAAATGTTGATTAGAATGCAAGTTATACGCACAACAATGCAAAATGAGCACGAATCAGGGTGCCCGTCGGTTGCGAAATAACGAGCAAGAAAACGCGCATTTCGGCAAGGCAACTCAACGCGGCCTGGTTTCACCTCCTGGAGAGGTTACAACATGATTAAAAAGGATACACCTTGATTTTGATGAGTGATGATGAGACACATATCAGAAATTGCAGCTGAAGTTCCGACGGAGCAATTTCGCGCCAGAAAGCGCACTTTTCTTGAACTTTTTCAGGTCCGGGAGCTCCAATCTTCCTCAAAATTTGCAGGGAGCTAGAGGGGATGTGGGGAGGCTGCCAGCCAAGTGGTGACCTAGGGGGAGGCCACCGGCCATGCTGCAAAAAGCAATTGGCCGGCCAGCCAGGAAAGGTGGCCGGCCGGCCACCTGCCCAAAAGTAGGGGCATTTTGGTCTTTTTTCTCATTTCTATATATACACCCATCCATTCCATCCGAAATCACTCCCCCAAGTGTGAAATTCTCTCCTCTTGCTCTCTAAGCCATTTTTCCTTTCAGATCTGCACTTTATACGCGCTTTTCGGCCTTTTTTGCAAGTTGTTTTCGCGAAATTCTTCAGATTTAAGCACTTTGAGGCGACTAAATTTTGATTTCGGAGCTTCTTTTCTCATTTTCACCACTTGAGGTAAGTTTGTCTCAATATTTGGAATATTTTCTCGGGAGTTGACTTTTGTTGACTTTTTATTTCCCGGGAGTTGACTTTTGTTGACTTTTTCCAATTTTGGCTCATTTTTGCTCATTTTTGCTCCTTTTTGCAGATTTCTCGAAATGGCAGGCAATTTCCCTCACGGCGGAGGTCCTCCAGGCGCCGGAGATGATTTTGATATTATGGCACTCCCCCCGAGGGTCCGGCCTTTTATCCCTGAGAGATACGCCCCGGCGGTGCACATCCTTCCGCGAGCGGTTTTCCGTCATTTCACCGACTTCAACGACCGGGCACCCGGAGACTTGCTTCTACGAGAGCCAGAGCAGCACCTCTCTTCCGAGGCACGAGAGGTATTTTACTTTATTTTCTGCATTTTCCGTGCACTTTGTAGCTTTGCCATGCTTAAACACACAGTTTTAGCTTATGACGTAGTACTTTGTCTGCATTCTGAATATGCAACTCAAACACTTGAATTGCTGAACACACGGCTCACTGACTGATTGATTGTGAACACACGGCACACATTAGTTAAGCATTGAACCACGGCTCAAACACTGATTTGTCGAACACACAGCCCGAATTTGAAGGTGAACACACGGCGCACACTGACTACGAGTAGAACACACAGTCCCAAACTCTGATTTTCTGAACACACAGTCCAAGTTGATGATGAACACACAGCCCACACTGATTAGGATTGAACACACAGCCCAAAACATAGATTTACTGAACACGCAGCCCAGATAGAAATAAAGTGAACACGCAGCCCACTGATTAGGATTTTGAACACGCAGCCCAAAACACTGATTTACTGAACACGCAGCCCAGATAGAAATAAAGTGAACACGCAGCCCACTGATTAATGATTTGAACACGCAGCCCAAAACACTGATTTACTGAACACGCAGCCCAGATAGAAATAAAGTGAACACGCAGCCCACTGATTAGGATTTTGAACACGCAGCCCAAAACACTGATTTACTGAACACGCAGCCCAGATATAAATAAAGTGAACACGCAGCCCACTGATTAGGATTTTGAACACGCAGCCCAAAACACTGATTTACTGAACACGCAGCCCAGATATAAATAAAGTGAACACGCAGCCCACTGATTAATGATTTGAACACGCAGCCCAAAACACTGATTTACTGAACACGCAGCCCAGATATAAATAAAGTGAACACGCAGCCCACTGATTAATGATTTGAACACGCAGCCCAAAACACTGATTTACTGAACACGCAGCCCAGATAGAAATAAAGTGAACACGCAGCCCACTGATTAGGATTTTGAACACGCAGCCCAAAACACTGATTTACTGAACACGCAGCCCAGATAGAAATAAAGTGAACACGCAGCCCACTGATTAGGATTTTGAACACGCAGCCCAAAACACTGATTTACTGAACACGCAGCCCAGATAGAAATAAAGTGAACACGCAGCCCACTGATTAGGATTTTGAACACGCAGCCCAAAACACTGATTTACTGAACACGCAGCCCAGATAGAAATAAAGTGAACACGCAGCCCACTGATTAGGATTTTGAACACGCAGCCCAAAACACTGATTTACTGAACACGCAGCCCAGATAGAAATAAAGTGAACACGCAGCCCACTGATTAGGATTTTGAACACGCAGCCCAAAACACTGATTTACTGAACACGCAGCCCAGATATAAATAAAGTGAACACGCAGCCCACTGATTAGGATTTTGAACACGCAGCCCAAAACACTGATTTACTGAACACGCAGCCCAGATAGAAATAAAGTGAACACGCAGCCCACTGATTAGGATTTTGAACACGCAGCCCAAAACACTGATTTACTGAACACGCAGCCCAGATAGAAATAAAGTGAACACGCAGCCCACTGATTAGGATTTTGAACACGCAGCCCAAAACACTGATTTACTGAACACGCAGCCCAGATATAAATAAAGTGAACACGCAGCCCACTGATTAATGATTTGAACACGCAGCCCAAAACACTGATTTACTGAACACGCAGCCCAGATATAAATAAAGTGAACACGCAGCCCACTGATTAGGATTTTGAACACGCAGCCCAAAACACTGATTTACTGAACACGCAGCCCAGATATAAATAAAGTGAACACGCAGCCCACTGATTAGGATTTTGAACACGCAGCCCAAAACACTGATTTACTGAACACGCAGCCCAGATAGAAATAAAGTGAACACGCAGCCCACTGATTAGGATTTTGAACACAGCCCAAAATACTAATTTGTTTCATTTGCACACAGCTTCTCCATTTCATTTGCACACAGCTACTTCATTTCATTGTGTACTGAACACATGTATTCATTCTGAATGCAGGTTGGCTCTCGTACTGTACGAGGATATGGCTCTACCGCCGCGAGAGACTGGTATGCTGAGCTTCCAGAGGCCGTCCGGGATCTGGTTGATCTAGCAGGATTCGGACCATTCTGCGTGGGATTAGCACGTTGTCCTGCCAGCAGGACATTGTTAGCTGCTCTGGTGGAGAGATGGTGGGACACCACCAATTCCTTCCATTTCTCTGCCACTGGGGATATGACCATGACCCCGCTGGATTTTGCCGTACTCACCGGCCTAGACACAGGCGGTTGGCCCATTCCTTATGATGAGGATATGGGTGAGTGGGAGGCTGCATGGATACATCTATTGGGGGCTCGCCCACCTGTAGATAGAGCTTCCGGGAGGGTCCGGTACACCTGGTTCTCTTCCCGTTTCCGGAGGCCAGAGATGGAGCCTGAGTCTCCTGAGGAGATTGAGCAGTACACTCGGGTTTCCTCATGTTCCTCTTTGGCACCACTTTGTTTGCCGACAGGGGGAACACTGTTGGGCTGTATCTGCTGAGCGCCTTGGTGGACCTATCACAGGTCAGGCGATATGACTGGGGTGGCGCCGGCATGGCTACCCTTTATTGTTACATGAGTGCAGCCTCTCGCGGGCGGGGAGACTTGCTTGGCGGCTATTGGAGAGCCTGGGAGGTACGTTCTGTCCTCTTGATGATTTACATTTCTGCTTCTCATTACTTGTTCATTGCACACACGGCGCACTTTGCACTCTGTATTCTGCTTTTAGCACTTTGTATTCACATTCCGCACTGCCTTTCTCAGCTATGGGTGTACGTATACTTTCCCACATTAGCTCCGGAGATGGAGGTGGCTGGAGTCCTTATGACTCCGTTTTCACTGGTATTCGAGGGCGAGCATCGAGCGAGACCTCGAGAGACTCTCTTCTACCTGCGACAGTATTTTGATACTGTGCGGACGACAGAGGTATTTCAGAACTCTCAGTTCCTTTCATTTTCATCTTTGACTTTCCCTGTACATTGCTGATTTCTGATTGATTTATGCACTGGTTATCCGCAGATTACCTGGCAGCCCTGGGCGGTCTTTGGCGATGGTCTCCGATATCAGTATCCCGGAGGATCGAGTAATTCCCAGTATAGGTTCCTGCTCGAGGGACCGATCGGTAGGGCGTGGTTCCTGGGGGAACGCTTTCTGCGCCAGGTGTGGGGGTATGATTCTCAGGACCCTCCTGCTGTACCTCCAGCCACTATGCGGACTGCGGATAGGCTATCTTCCCATGAGGTCACCAGTGCCATGCAGGGCATCGATGCTTTGTTACATCTCATAGAGGGGGACTACGCCACCTATCGTCGCATATATCTGATGCCCCCCTTGACGGGAGTGCGTGCTCCGACGCTGAGGCCTACTGACATGCCATCTTCGAGTCGTGCCCGTGCTACGGGTATCCCCTCCTCTAGCAGGGCTGGTGCATCTAGGGGTAGAGGTAGTTCTATTCCTCCGATCCCTCCGTCTCTTCATCCTCATGCTGGGTGGCCAGACATGCCGACCGAGCTGACGAGTTGGCGGTTCGGGACTCCTTACCAGGTCCCGCTAGAGCCTCCTCTTCCTGACCACAGATATGTCAGAGACCCTGACTCACCCCCGGTATGTTTTTCAGCTTTGATTCATCAGTCAGATATTTGGACGTTCATTCCTTTACTGATAGTTTTGCATTTGTATTTGCAGCCTCCAGTTGAGTACACGGACGAGCTGCTCGGGATGCTAGCCACATTCGAGGGCATGATCCTACGGAGGAAGGGACATCTAGCCATCATGGGCGTGCAGGTACTGTCTATCTTTTCCGTATTTAGCATAGTTCTGATAACATACTGGTTTTGAACATTCTGCTGTATTGATAGTCTGTGTAGAGCACATCTGACACACACCCACTCACATATTGTACTTGCATCTGCTTTTCATATTTGAACTGATGCATTGAACTCTTCACTTTCAGATGCCTCCTGTATACGCACCGCGGGCCAGGCCACCCGGGCCTTCTCAGAGAGGTCGAGGTGCTGGGCCATCTGGGCCCTTTCGAGGAGCTGGGCCATCCAGGCCTTCTCAGGGAGCAGGGCCATCTAGGCCTGTCCGAGGAGCTCGAGGAGCGGGATCGTCTCACAGACTCAGGGCACCCATTATTGAGGAGGAGGAGGAGGAGGTCGCAGACCGTGAGTCAGAGACATCTGCTGGGGAGGAAGGCTCCGGTCTTGGTTCCGGGAGTGGAGGCGAGGCTGAGGGGGATCCGGAGGATGACAGCTCTGATCCGGATGGTGATGATGGTGCAGAGGTTGTCCCGCAGAAGAGGATGAGAGGGCCTCCTCATTCCCGTTCCCGAGGATATTGATGCTATTTCCTGCTTTATTTTACTTTTTGGCTAGTAGTTTGTAGCACTTTGCACATTTTGTTAGGCAGTTTTATATCCTGTAAAACTTGTACCTTTATTTGTTGTAAAACATGATGGAATGAAACAGCTTTTGAAAAGATGTTTGTATTTGAAATTCTTAGCATCGCATCGCATCATTTTGCACAAAAATGGAATTGAATGGAAATGTGCCTTGTGTATTTACCAGGTCAGGTAATGAACCGACGCAACAAATCAAACAACTCGACTCACTAAGAAATAACAGAATCTTAGCAAGTTTACAACTCGATAAGCAAAGTACAACAATGTTAACGACTCGATAAACAAGACTTAACAAAATTGCGTAAACAAAAGTAATAACTCAAACACAAAAAGCGACAGCTCGACAAAACTTACAACTCGATAAACAAAGCAACAACTCGATAAGCAAAAGTACAACAAAGCGCACTTCGGATGGACGATCTGGATGATGGAACGTATCCGAAACTGAGAGAAATGGAGGCCTTCGACATCCCCGATGCGTAGAAATGCCTCAAACTTCTTTCCGGAGGGTAAAACAGGACCAATGCGTGGCCGAACACATTTCGCATTTGGAGACTAGAGGGTGGCCGGCCTACTAGAATAGATGGCCGGCCGGCCACCTCCCCCACAACCCCCAGATTTTTGACACGTGTCCTTTGAATAGTGTTTTACCCCCCTATAAAAGCCCCAGCCCTGGAACTAATTCATTTCATCACCGTTTCTCACAAAAATGGAGGCATTTCTCGCAGAAAATCTCACAACTTGGATTTCTTCTCTAGACGGCTCGGAAAAGTTGAACTTCCGGGGTTTCGGCTTAAATGCACTATTCACGCTGCGCCGGACTCCGCTACATCTTCCTTTCCTCCATGCCGCGGCGAGGTTTTGGAACCCGGTGACGCACGTCTTCAGCTTTGGAGGGCAAGAGGTATGTCCCACTTTTGAAGATTTTCAAGTTTTGATAGAATCTGAACGCTCCGAAGAGATTTTGCCTCAGTCTCGTTTTGGCCACGCCCAAGCTTTAGGGCGGATGTGCGGTCTCAACGCGCATGATGCTCGACCTCTGACTTGTAACGGGATGTTGGATATCCCGAGCCTGGTTTACCGATTCTCTGATGCCGGTGACCGCAGCGACCATCATTGGCAAGGTTTCCGACAACATGCCCTCTGCTTGTGCATGCTATCTCATTTTCTGTTTGTCTCGGGCTCCGGAGGGGCTAGCATCCGTTTGATTGAAGTCGCTCAAGGCTTGCGGGAAGGAAAGAGCTGTATCGCCATGACATTAGCCGAGACACTGATGGGCTTGGATGCTTTCTACCGCCAAGAGACAACTAGATTTGCAGGGAGTCCACTACTGCTGCAGGTAATGTTTCCCACCCAATCTCACATATGTATTTGCTCACATCACTCGGCCCTCAGGCTCGGTTTTTCTCACAAAACCCTCATCTCACTTTTCTCTCATCGTACATCTCTCTATTCTTTACTCTCTCATTTTTCATCCCTCCCCAGATATGGTTGATGGATAAATTGCAAGTTGTGGACTCTTGCCCTGCTTACTCAGCCCGCGGCTACTTCTTTCGACAACGCCTGGTTGACGCCCTTGATGAGGGATGGTGGTTTGAATGGATGTGCAATTTGTCTGCCGATCACATTGCTTGGCGCTGTCCTTGGCTTAACCTTCCGGCGATGAGCTATAGCATGTTCCAGGATACTGGGATCCGTCTGATCGGCTTGACCCATTGTGTATTCTATTTCCCATTCCGTATTCTGCGCCAATTTGGTCATGATCAGACTTGCCCTCCGGAGGGAATTGAGTACCCGGTTACTTTTCCGGTTCGAGGTGCACACCTTGCCCGACATACTACGGCCTGGAGGACTAGAGAGCTCCTACCCCCTGCCCCTGTTTTCAGTTGCACTTTGTCTGATGAGTGCTGGGATTGGCTCAACGAAGAAGCACAGGTTGGGCCTAGGTTGGCATCAGAGGCTTCAACTAGCTCTGGCAGGGGGCGCAGGACACCTGACTTGACTATGCCCCGGATTTATTGCTTTACTAGTACTTTCAAGTTTTCTTCCTGAGTGTAATAAAAAGCAACTTCAATTGTATGCAAGAGCAAGAGAACTCTGTTTTGAAATCAATGAAATTGAAGGTTGTGGTACTGAAAATTCTCCGCTTTGGTCCAAAAATGGTCTTAGTTGTAAAAAGATTAATTTGAACAAAGTCAACTTTTATTAAAACTTTTCAAAACTATTTTCGATATGGATCAGAACTGGACACGCCTGAGATCTGTCACTGAGATGCACAACCCCGGATCCTAGCAACTGGAAAGTTGCCCCTAGTTTGAAAGGTACCGCAGCACTTCATTGCAACGGAAAGTTGCCCCTAGTCTGAATAGCACTGTACCGGAGATCACGATAAATGCTGATGAATAAGATGACTGAGATGATCAAATGGACAAAGTTGATCGGGGAAAAGATTGTGGCTGAACTTCAAGACGAAGTTGCCTACGTATCCCAAAGATGGGAATCAAGCCTTACGTAGTTCAGGCTTAGGTTCGCTCGGGTATTTTCACTCTCCTTTTGCGCTCTAACTTTTGCCAAGGCCGCCCTTTGCGGGTTTTCAACCTTGCGAGCTCAGTTTTTATAATTTCAAATTTTCTGTGCTCTGAGTTTTGCCTAGGTCGCCCTTTCGGGTTTTCGGCCTAGCGAGCCTCTCAGGGGTAGTATTTCTTCAACTTGTCCATGTTGATCGGTTGGGAAAACTCTAAGCCATCTAGATCCATCAGAACCACAGCTCCACCTGACCAGATTGACTTGATGATGTAGGGACCAGTCCAATTAGGTCTGAACTTGCCCCTTGGGTCGTGGATGGGAGCTCGGTTGTCTTTGAGCACCAAATCTCCTTCCTTCAAATTCCTGGACTTAACCTTCTTGTTAAAAGCCCGGGCGATTCTACGTTGATAACTTTGGACGTGGTACAGTGCTTTCAACCTTCTTTCATCGAAGAGCATGAGTTCCTCAAATCTGCTTTGTTGCCAGTCTGCCTCGGCTATTTGACACTCGGCCAATACTCGTAATGACGGAACCTCAATCTCAATAGGTAGAACGGCCTCCATCCCATAAACCAGAGAATACGGAGTCGCCCCAGTAGAAGTTCTGATTGAAGTCCTGTAGCCCCACAGAGCAAACGGCAGCTTATCTGGCCAGTCCCGGTAGGTTTCCACCATCTTCTGTAGTATGCGCTTGATATTCTTGTTGGCGGCCTCAACTGCTCCATTGGTTTGCGGCCGATAGGTAGATGACTTATGAAAAGCCACGTTGTATTTCTCCAACAAATCAATCACCTCCTTCTTGAAGTGGGAACCATTGTCTGAAATTATTTCGTTTGGGACCCCATAGCGACAGATGATGTTGTTTCTGATAAATTTTGCTACATGCGAAGCCTTCAACACCGCATAAGATTGGGCCTCAACCCACTTTGTGAAATAATCTATCGCTACCAAGATGAACTCATGCCCATTCGACCCCTTCGGCGTAACTGCTCCGATTACATCAATTCCCCAGACTGAAAACGGCCATGGCGAAGTCATGTTGTACAGCTTTGTTGGCGGGATGTTCATACGATTTGCATGAATCTGACATTTGTGGCATCGCCGGACGAAACTAATACAATCCTCCTCCATGGTGGACCAGTAATAACCCTGTCTGAGGATCTTCCGTGCCAACATTACCCCATTCATGTGCGCACCACATTCTCCCCCGTGGATGGCTTCCATCAGACGCTTTGACTCTTCGGCATCAACGCACAGTTTATGCATTCCCAGATGACCCGTTTATACAGTTTACCCCCGCAGATGATGAACTGAACTGCCATTCTTCTGATTGCTCTTTTGTCTTTGGCATTTACCCCTGGCGGGTATGCTTCTTTCTCCAAGAAATTCCAGATGTCGTAATACCAGGGGTGTTCGTCCTGAACTTCATCTATGGCTGCAATCGACTCATAGGCAGGTGCGAATTTCTGGTCGATGATGACTGGACGCATCCGGACTCCACACGGGATGTCTATCATAGAAGATAGAGTTGCTAAAGAATCTGCGAACCTGTTGTTCTCTCTTAGTAGATGAGTAAAACTTAGCTTCTCAAACCGAGGAATCAGCAAATCCAAGGTTTGGTGATACATCATCATCTTTTCCTCTTTTACTTTCCAGTCTCCTTTAGCTTGAGACACAACAAGGTTCGAGTCCCCAATGACGTCCAACCGTCTTGCCCCTAGTTCCAGGGCTGCTTCTAAGCCAGCAATACACGCCTCGTATTCTGCTTCGTTGTTCGAGACTTTGAACCGGAGTTTGAAGGCGAGAGGGATACGGGAATCATCGGGTGCTATCAGCAACACTCCTATCCCATACCCGTGTTGATTTGACGCTCCGTCAAAGTACATCGTCCAAGCTTCATCGTCGATGTGCAGAATTGATTCATCTGGGAACAGGTATTCAACTGCTTCATCCCCCTCAACCGGGTGGTCGGCAAGGAACTCTGCCACTGCTCTTCCTTTCACTGACTTGCGTGTCACGTACGTGAGATCAAATTCGGAGAGCAACAGCAACCAACGAGCTAGCCTACCCGTAAGCGCTGGTTTCTCGAAGAGATATTTGATGGGATCAAGTCGTGAAACCAACATTACAGAGTGAGCTAACAGGTAGTGCCGCAGCTTCCTGGTAGCCCATACCAAAGCTAAGCAAGCCTTTTCCAGCGGTGTATACCGGGTTTCATACTCCAGCATCTTCTTGCTGAGATAGTAGATGGCTCTCTCCACCTTGTCTTCTGATTCTTGTGCAAGCATGCAGCCCATCGTAGTTTCAGTTACTGACAGATACAAAATCAACGGTTTCCCTGGTTCTGGCGGTGACAACACGGGCGGGTTCTGTAGATATTCTTTAATCTGTTCAAATGCAGCTTGACATCGGCCGTCCCATTGGAACTTCTTTCCTTTCTTCAGGAGACCAAAAAGTGGTTCACAAGTCAAGGTTAATTTTGAGATAAACCGTCTTATGAATTGCACTTTACCCAGAAAGCCTCGCACCTCCTTTTCAGTCCTTGGTGGTGGCATTTCTAAGATGGCCTTGATTTTGGAAGGGTCGACCTCGATGCCTCTTTGTGTAATCAGAAACCCCAGCATTTTTCCCGCTGTAACACCAAATGTACATTTCTGAGGGTTTAGCCGCAACCGGAATTCCCTGATCCTTTGGAAAAACTTATGCAAGGCGGTGTAGTGGCCCTCTCTTTCCTTGGACTTGACAATCATGTCGTCCACATACACCTCAACCTCTTTGTGGATCATATCATGTAGTATTGTGGTCGCGGCCCGTTGATAAGTAGCTCCAGCGTTCTTCAACCCAAACGGCATTACCCGGTAGCAGTATGTCCCCCACGGGGTGGTGAATGCAGTCTTTTCCCGGTCTTCTGGTGCCATCACTATCTGGTTGTATCCTGAGAAGCCATCCATGAATGAGAGCAATGCATGCCCTGCTGTGAAGTCTACCAACTCATCGATGTGCGGTAACGGGAAGTCGTCCTTCGGACTAGCCTTGTTCAAATCCCTGAAGTCTACACACACCCGGATCCTGCCATCTTTCTTCGGCACCGGAACAATATTGGCCAACCAAGTCGGATACTCTGATACCAGCAGGAAGCCTGCGTCAATTTGCTTGGTGACCTCTTCTTTAATCTTGAGAGCCCAATCCGGGCGGATCCTTCTGAGTTTCTGCTTGACAGGTCGGGCCTCGGGGTCAAGGGGGATCCGATGCTGTACAATCTCAGGATCGATTCCAGGCATGTCTTCGTAGGACCACGCGAAAACATCTTTGAAATCTTTTAATAAAGCGACTAAGCGCTCGCGTTCCTCCGAAGACAACGTGGACCCGATCTGGACCAGCCGCGGGTCCTCCTCAGTACCAATGTTCACGGTAATGATTTCATCCATTAATGGTTTAACAAATCTCTCTTGCTCTTGCTCAATTAAACGTTGTAAAACCGGAGGAACTTCGTCCTCGTCGTTTTCATCAAAGTTTTGAAAGTCTGAATTAATGCAATAAATCAAAGGCACAGAGAAATACTCGGAAACCACATTCACCTCATTCTCATTAAGTTCATCCAAATCGTCCAATTCTTCTGTTACAACAGACTCAAAAGAAAAGGAAAAAGACGACCTGGACAGGACTGTGGCATCCGGGTTAACATCCCCAGGAGTACCAGACTCAGACTCAGTCGAGCTGGAACCTGATTCCGACTCACAGGACTCGGTGGAATCAGATTCCGGCTCACTACCTGACCCGGTGCTGCTGGACAAAAATCCCTCCTCGTACTGCCAAGTGAGAGAGGGTGCGATTGATGCATCCAAGATAGCTGCTGGTTGGCTCGCAGCCGTTTCATCCCCAATCATGGAAACCACGAAGTTATCCCCCAAGCACTCTTGGTCGATCGGAGGATCAGAGAGGAGACATGCCAGTGCTACCCCCATTTCAAATTCTGTGCCCTCAGGATCCCCTGCTTTATTCTGCTCAACCTCAGTTGTTGGGTCTGTCTGCTCTGTGGCAACGTCATCCCCGGATAGTTGCAAATCAAGAAGATTTCGAAGCCTGGGACGCGCTTCTTCTCCGCGTTTATCCACGGCTCTGGGAAGCCGCAAAATGGAAAATCTTCCCCCTCCCGGACAAAGCGTCCGTTCAGGGTACCCTGAATGGGCCTGTGTATTAGGTCAAAAGGCTTCCCAGCCTGCTTCGCTCTGGCTCTGCCGGCCATTTCCTTTCCTTTCCTCACCCAGTCCTCTTTGGTGGGCAGATAACCCAGTCCAAAGGTATGCGGTTGTGTGGCACTTCGGCCAACGCTGCGACTCCTTTCCTGCCGCTCCTTCCTAATCCCATCCCGGGAATATGTTGTAGCTTGTTCATGAGGTAGACGGATTGAGCACTAACGTACACACCTTCATTCACAGCCATAATGTTCTGTACTACCCGGGCCTCAGCCAAAGTGAATCCTGATAAGAATACATCTTCTGTGCCATGCTCAATTTCCAGGACCGGCGTAGATACCTCCGGAGGTGGGTGGATTGATGAGTTCCCAAATACAGTGGCTACTCCCTTTCCATAGGGGTATTTCACCATCTGATGTAGAGTGGAAGAGACTGCCTTTACTTGGTGCAGCCACGGCCGCCCCAAGAGTAAGTTGAAGGTTGCGGGAACGTCCAAGACATGAAATTCGATGTCGTGTTGTCCTGGACCAACCTTAGTTTGAATCTTGACAATCCCCATCACTTCCCTACTCGTATTATCGTAAGCTTTGATCACCTGAGTTGTTGGTGTGAAGTCCGCGGGCTTCAACCCAACTGCATATGCTGTTCTGACTGGGCAGACATTGATGGCGGACCCGGTATCAACAAGTACCACCGGTATCCATTTATCTCTACACTCCACGGAGACGTAGAGAGGTTTGTTATGGTTCACGCCCTCAGGCGGCAATTCCTTGTCTGAAAAGGTTAATGCCGGGGAACCTCCTCCCGGAAAAACCAGCCCAACCAGCTGTTCTGGTGTAGTGTCTATGGAGAGTTTGGCCTTGTCCATGGCAGATAGGACGGCCTGTCTGTGCACCCTTGATGCCATAAGCAGTCCCCAGATGGAGATGTCTGCTTGTATCTTCTTCAATTGTTTGAGCACAGCTTCTTCTTCTATCTGTTTCTCTCTCTGTTTCTCAGCCTCTTTATCTTTTCCAGATGCCTCAGGTTGGTCAAGGTGTGGGGGCTTGAAATACCGCCCACTCCTGGTCATATGAGCGATCTCGTCAATATACCAGGTATCATCTGGTTGAGCACCTGCCCAATCTTCGTCTGTGTGGGCAAGACATAAGTCGTCGTCTTCCCACCACATTCCGTCGGCAGCCGACAGACATCTGTCTGGCTCCGGTATAATCGTGCTCGCAGCACCTTCAGTCTTTACGCCCACAGCGTTTTCTGTTTCTGTGCACACAGCACTTTCGACCCCCACATGGGCCTTGGCTTTTCTAATTCTCTCGGAATCGTCAAACTTTTGTTGTTCCAACTGCGTCAGTACAGCTGGTTGTTCAATATTCCCTGTATTTACATCCCCGAATTCTGAGCGAAATTCTTAACGCCGGCGCTCTCCGGCGGTGGATTCTGACCCTCGGCCCTTCCGGCCATCAATGATACTCTTGCCCCTGCCGGGCCCTGTTGAAATTCTACAATGTCTGGCTGATCATCTAACCACCCAGTGACTTCTGCCGTCTCCTCATAGTCGGACCAGTTGATTGAAGCATCCGCTGATTCTTGGTCGTTGAAGAACTGGAAGTTGGCAAAGTCCCCTTCCATTGTTGTCAGATCATCTGCCCCTTGTTCAAGTCTGTCCCCCCGAATCATACACAGCTCAACTTTTTCTGGCAGCCCCACACTCAGCTTGGACTGGCCCACTGATAAGATGTACTCGCTTGGATCATAGGCTCTTCCAGCTAGATTCCCAGCTGTTCCATCCCAGACTCAACAATTCTGCTCTCCTCTGAAACCTGCCCCGTTCCATCTTCGGTGGTCACCACCACTGGCTTAGATTGGGTTGTGAAGGTGTCCAACATGCACAAGTCAGTGCAATCAGGAAGGATCACCTCCGGCTTGGGTAGGTGAGAGGAGTAATATAGATACTAGGATCGTAGGACACGACCCCAGTTTGGATGAGGTTGACTCTTTTGGGTGGAGGGGCTTGGTTGTGTGGTGGGAGGGATTTGTTGTGACGTTGGGTTTTTCAGGAGGCGCGATCACCTGCTTGTCGATAAGATCTTGAATCTCATGACGCAATCTAAAGCAACGGTCGGTGTCATGACCGTGCTGTTGGTGGTACGCACAGTACTTTGCTGGGTCATGAGAGGGAGGGAGTGGATTTGGCAGTGGCCTCGGCTCTAAAGGTGTCAGATGCTTCTTTCTGATCAACACCCCGAGAGCCTTGGACAAAGGCATGTATAGTGGAGTGAAGGTTCTTTGGCCCCTGGGCTGAAATCTCGAGGCTTGGTTACTGCTCTCGGAGATGTATTGGAAAAGGGTGTGGCCGCTGCGGGCCTTGGTTGGGAAGGGGGAGTGGTGGTGACCATACCGACCTCAGAAGTCCTTGTGTTTGCAGCGCCACTCGGGCCTGCGTTGTTATTGGGTTGAATGTCCTTCGGGGCTGCTCCGGTCCTGTCGATCAACCCTTGCTTCATCGCGTCTTCGATCTGTACCCCCATCTCGTGTAAATCTGAGAAAGTCGGAAAGGGGAGTACAATCATTTTCTGCATTAACTTCGGTTGGAGATTGCGCACAATCATCCGGATTTGATCTTTATCTGTTGGCCTCAAGGTCATCATCGATGCCTTTGCCTCCATCTAGTTACAAAATCAGAGAAAGACTCCTTGGGTTCTTGCCTCGTCGTTTCGAGATCACGTGTTGTAATCTCGATCTGTGTATTATACGAGTACTGCGCACGAAGGCCTCAGCCATCTCATCCCAATTTCTCTTCACATCATCTTCTAACTTTGCATACCAGATGGCCGCCACCCCCGACAAAGTTCTGCCAAACAAGAAAGCTTTGTGGTCGGGTTAGGCCCATTGGTCTCAAGATGTCTGAAAATAGCCGGAGATGGACCATAGGATCCCCGGACCCATCAAAACGGTCGATCTGTGGCATCTTAAATCTGTCTGGCAATGTTACTGCCACGTCAGTGTACCCATCTTCGATGTCTGGGATGGCCTTCACCCCCTGCGATTTCTGGAAAAGCTTTCCAGCTTACTCAGCTTCAGAGCTGTATGATCTACCTCGAACTCAAAGGGAGAGTCCGGGTGGTTGGGTGTAAGATTCTGGACAGTTGTGGCAGAAGCGGGGGCGGAGCCAGCCCCGTTGGAATGTTGGTGTCCAGACACCACAACAAACTAGGTGTCGTTATCTGAGATAAGTCTCTTGGAATGCATCGTTGTTATGATATTTCGCCAAACAAAATGCTTCACGTCGGTGATCTCGGATGTGCGTTAGTGCCTCCGCTTTCTACCCATTTTGTAAATAATCTGCATTTGTGACAATCAAAATCGCTTCTTCCCGGGGGGGCAGAAGCAGTGGTCCGACGATGTCAGTCCCATTGGGTGAACGGCCAAGGACTGGTTATGGAGCTTAGCTTTTAGCAGGCAGGTGGGTCAAAGGAGAGAATTCTAGCACTGTTCACACTTTTGCACGTAACATTCGGCATCGACTCTCCTTGTCAGCCAGTAAAACCCTGTGTCACGGCTCGATGAGCCAAAGAGCGCTCGCCAGAATGGGCGCCCCAGCTGCCTTCATGTATTTCAGTCAGAAGCTCTTCGACTTTGTCCGGATGCACGCATTCCAAATATGGACCAGAAAGGGATTTTTTATAAAGCTTTCCTTACGGATCCAAGTAGTATTGCAGGGCTTTGTTTCGAAGTTTGTGCGCTTCTTTCTTGTCCTTTGGGAGCTATTCGGAAGATAGGAATGCAGCAATGGGATCCATCCAACTCGGTCCAGATTCTATGACATTGACCTGGACTTCCTCCGAAGGGCCAATGCTCGGCTCTAGGATGAAACCTACTTCGATGTTCCGTTTAATCTCTGAGTTAATGGCGGAGGCTAGACAAGCCAGGGCATCTGCATGTGTGTTCTGATCACGTGTTATCCGATTCAATTCATGGTGGTGTAACATGCCCGGGGGGTACCCGCACGCGTTAAACAGTTCGGACTCCCAAGATCTCTTTGATCTCAATGTCTCATGAGTGCAATGTGAAACATAGATGAGAGTCCAGATTTGGCAACTTTTATTGAAAATCCATTTTATTGCAATTTTGTAAAAAATGGACTGCGTCATCAGATCTCAGAGTCGCCACCTAATATTTTGGGAAATTAGGAAACCCATGACTCGATGCCAAAGGCCACTGTTCGTCGTAACCAAGGATGCTTGGCTCGGAACCTTAGGTATGAGAGGGGAAGGTCAATAATGAGCACCCCCGCTCACCCGATCAAAAGATCGGCCTCTACTAAACCATGATATGACTTTTATTTTCTTTATATGTTCATGTTCTGATTAGTTTTAATAAATCCTAAATTTACTATGTGAAGCATACAAGTATAGACTAGTTTGCTCATATTGGAACAATTCAACTTCATGTTTGTTTGTCGAAAAAGGTTTGAATTTGCCACTTGACAAAGTGGGCTTAAGACGTACATTTATTGAATTATTCCAATTCAAACAACAAGCCTTCATCCACAGGCATTCAAACAGTTTATCATTTAATCAAGTAGCCTCATGGTAAGATGCTAAACATAATAAGAAAATCACACACACACGGGATGCTAAAGCATAAAAACTCACAGATTGACCGACGTCCCTCGAACAACTACAAAACAAAGTTAGTAAAATATGCATGATCTTATATACAGAATCCTAATGTAATTCACTCATGAGATGCACTAAAGATTTGGCTTCTGGAATATGGCATGTGAAACATTGCAAAACATGTGATAGAGCACAAAATCATGGGATAATCAATGAAAGCATAAAGATGCAAATTTAGCCAAATCTTATGCATGGATCATGGATGTAAAGCAGGGATATGCATGGCATGTCAGATATATACATACACACAGTTAGGGAAAGCGATAAAAGAATACGATAGAAGGAAGCGGGGTGGGGGAATTATTACAATACTTGAATTATTACAGATCCAAATGAGGGAGAGATAAAATAAAATAAAATCCTCACAAACACTCAAAATAAAATAAAATAAATAAAATCTTCCATCCAGCAGACTTGCACACCCAACCCATGTACTCAATTCATCTTCAATGGAGGGCCCTGCCACTTCAACATAAACATTCATAACAATCCTATGTGAACCCAACAGAAACATTTTTTTTGTTTTTTTGCATATTTGTAACATAATAGTAATAATCAAAATCAAAACCAAAAAAAAAAATAAAACAAACATAACCCAAAGGATTGCCCACTTTTTCCTTTTTTTTTTATCCTTCGAAAACCGTAAATCAAAACACAAACAAACTTTACACTTCCTCCAAAACACCCCATAATACCAACTTACCACCTTTTCTCTCTCTAAGCCGAGAGAGAGAGAGAGAGAGAGAGAGAGAGAGAGAGTGCCGTGTGTGTGTGTATCAGCTACGGTGGTGATCCAAAGAGAGAGGTGAGAGAGCAAGGAGCCCCCGTGGGTCTTGCTGTGTAGTGGTAGTGTGTGAATGGTCGTGTGTCAATGGTGCTCATGGTGATCAAAAGAGAGAGGTGAGAGAGCAAGGAGCCCCCGTGGGTCTTGCTGTGTAGTGGTGGTGTGTGAATGGTGCTCATGGTGATCAAAAGAGAGGTGAGAGAGCAAGGAGCCCCCGTGTGTGTCGTGGTTGTCTCTCCGTCTGTGTTTGTGAGCTCCCCCGTAAGTGTGTATGGTGTGTGTTAGTTGTGGGTCTGTGAGTCATGTGTGTTAGTGAAGTTGGTGGTTGGGTTGGGCGTCTATGTTGGGTGTGTCTATGGAGTGGCCACGGTGGCTTGGTGAGAGTGGTACTCTGTCTTTCTCCTCCCCCTCACCGTGTCTCTCTTCTCCTCTCCTGTTCAACCCGTGTGTCTGTGTGTGAGGTCCAAACACTTAAAACTTCGTCACCCAAGTTACCATTCTTTGAAGCTGTCCTCAACCACACCCATCAAAACCCAAAACAACCCAAGAAAATCAAATCATTCTGAGCTTCACAGACAGGGAAAACAGGGCGAAATCGTTCAGAACTGTGGATCTTGAACTGATCTCAAATGTGAAAGTAAGAAAGTAAGAAGAAGATATGAATGAAAAAGAGAAGGGTGGCAGGCGAAGAAGACGGCATGCTACAAGTGAGAAAGAGAGAGAGAGAGAGGAGAGGGAGAGCCCCCCGTGGGTGTGTGCATGCAGTGTAGGTGATGGTGTATGGATCATGCATGGCCTGTGAGGTGCCGTGTGTCTTCTCCCGTGTTTTTGAGAGAGGTAAGCTCCATGAGAGACAGAGAATCGTGTGGTCTGTGCATGGTCTCCCCCTCCAAGCCGAGAGGGAGAGAGAGTTAGTCCATCATCTTGTTCCTATGCTCTCTGTGCTATCTAGAGAGAGAGGACAGTTGTGTGTTCTTCTTACCCCTCTCCCGTGGGTCTTTTCTTTTCTTTTTTATATTCTCTCCCACCAGCTGTCTGTGTGTCTTTTTCTTCTTTTTTTGGCTGTAAAGCACCCCCCTCTTCTTTTCAACACTCAAACCCGACACACCCAACTAACCCCCTCTCCCCTCTTTTAAAAATATATCCTCATATCCCCTCTCCACCATCTTTTTCACCCACTCATCTCCCTTTTGAAACCGCCCCATTTCATTTTTTTATTATTTTTTTTTTCTTTTTTTTTGTTTTATTATTTTCTTCTTTTCTTTTTTTTATTTTTTATTATTATTTTTTATATATATATATATATATTTTTTTTTGTGTTTTCAATTTTCTTTTGTTTATATATTTCTTTTCTTTTGTTTTAAAAATAGTTATCAACGTATATAAAACACACTTAAAAGATATGCACACACCTAATTTAATTTGTACACACACATTATAAAAACACTACAAATTAACAAAAATACGAGTGATGGCCAAAATGGGTGAGGTTTGGAATTTAACATTTCAATTTGATGTTTTTGGTGAGGGTGGTCAAAATAACATGCCCAAGTCTTAGGGCCGGTCAAAATGGGGTGTCTATAGTTGCCCCTCTTTGACAGAGCTCGAAGTCATGAAGTGACGTGAGTGAATGTCAAAGCCAGAAGACGACCCTTTTGACAAGGCCGTAAGACTTGGGTAATCACACAAAATGCAATGCATGTGGTTGAACCCGAAGGTTGCCTACGTATCCCTTTGCGAGGAATCAAACCAGCGTAGTTCAAGGGCAGAATGCAAATGATATACACAAAATGCAGTTTGAAAGTTGGACTTACGAAGCCGGTTTGTTTGAAAATTCATGATTTATGCAAGAGAGGGAAGACCTCAACCAAGAGAAATCAACATCCTAACGCGTCTCACGCGAGAGGAGAATGGGTGGTGTAAACAGACAGGCGCACCTGCTGTTTTTAACCGAGTGACATCAACAACTTAAAGTGTCTCACACGAAAGGAGAAGGGGTGGTGTAAACAGACAGGCGCACCTGCTGTTTTTAACCGAGTGAATCAACATCCTAACGCGTCTCACGCGAGAGGAGAAGGGGTGGTGTAAACAGACAGGCGCACCTACTGTTTTTAACCGATTTTGAAGATTGGACTTATACGCTACGCGAAGCCGATTTGACGAGTGGACTTATACGCTTACGCGAAGCCGATTTAACGATTGGACTTATACGCTTACGCGAAGCCGATTTAACGAGTGGACTTATACGCTACGCGAAGCCGATTTAACGAGTGGACTTATACGCTTACGCGAAGCCGATTTAACGAGTGGACTTATACGCTACGCGAAGCCGATTTAACGAGTGGACTTATACGCTTACGCGAAGCCGATTTTAACGAGTGGACTTATACGCTTCCACGAAGCCGATTTAACGATTGGACTTATACGCTACGCGAAGCCGATTTAACGAGTGGACTTATACGCTACGCAAAGCTGGTTTAACGAGTGGACTTATACGCTACGCGAAGCCGATTTAACGATTGGACTTATACGCTTACGCGAAACCGATTTAACGAGTGGACTTATACGCTACGCGAAGCCGGTTTAACGAGTGGACTTATACGCTTACGCGAAGCCGGTTTAACGAGTGGACTTATACGCTACGCGAAGCCGGTTTAATGATTGGACTTATACGCTACGCGAAGCCGATTTAACGAGTGGACTTATACGCTACGCGAAGCCGGTTTAACGAGTGGACTTATACGCTTACGCGAAGCCGGTTTAACGAGTGGACTTATACGCTACGTGAAGCCGGTTTAACGAGTGGACTTATACGCTACGCGAAGCCGGTTTAACGAGTGGACTTATACGCTACGCGAAGCCGGTTTAACGAGTGGACTTATACGCTACGCGAAGCCGGTTTAACGAGTGGACTTATATGCTACGCGAAGCCGGTTTAACGAGTGGACTTATACGCTACGCGAAGCCGGTTTAACGAGTGGACTTATACGCTTACACGAAGCCGGTTTAACGAGTGGACTTATACGCTTAGGCGAAGCCGGTTTAACGAGTGGACTTATACGCTTACGCGAAGCCGGTTTAACGAGTGGACTTATACGCTTACGCGAAGCCGGTTTAACGAGTGGACTTATACGCTACGCGAAGCCGGTTTAACGAGTGGACTTATACGCTTACGCGAAGCCGGTTTAACGATTGGACTTATACGCTACGCGAAGCCGGTTTAACGATTGGACTTATACGCTACGCGAAGCTAGTTTAACGATTGGACTTATACGCTACGCGAAGCCAGTTTGATGATTGGATTTATGCAATGCAATGCAATGTCATGGAGTGCTGGCTATGTTTGCAACTTTCCCTATTCTCCAACAGGGTGACAGACTAGGTTGGTTCAGTTTCCAGAGTTGAGGCGCATACAAGCTATCTCAACCTATGGGGTTGCCATACAGATTTCAAGCCGGGGATACACCCCTGGGTATTTAAACCAGACTTTAGTCTCGGAAATCCCGAACCTTTTGTGTTCTAGGCATCGCCATTCGAACTCTAGTTTCCACCGTCTCAGTTGATCTCCTAGGAACTCATTACAAACATAGTCAATTGAAGTCGTTCGAGCACGACAAACACCAAAGGAATTGCACCTTTAGAGGATTTTAGGTCTCCTAGACCAAGAAAGTCGTTTGGGCACGACAAACACCAAAGGACTTGCACCTTCAGAGGATTTAAGGTCTCCTAGACCCAGAAAAGAACAACAAGCGCACTTGCTGTTTTTCACCGATTGAATGGCCATGGATGCCGCTTTACTTCCTGATCATATTCACCACTTTCCCTATTCTCCAACGGGGTGACAGACTAGGTTGGTTTGGTATCCAGAGTTGAGTCGCATACAAGCTAGCTCAACTTATGGGGCTACCATACAGATTTCAAGCCGGGGATACACCCTTGGGTATTTAAACCAGACATTAGTCTCGAAAATTTCAAACCTTTTGCGTTCTAGGCCTTGGCCATTCGAACTCTAGTTTTCACCATCGCAGTTGGTCTCCTAGGAACTCATTGCAAACACAGGCAGGATAATACACAGGTATGTATAGACAAAATACAGACATATACACAGATATATACGGTACATACGACACAAATATATGACACAGATATATATAGATATATACACAGACATATACAATATATATACAGGTATATACGACACAGACATATACGGACTTATACTCAAACATATACGGATATATACACAGATATATATACGGAGATATACACAGGTATATACGACACAGACATATACGGACCTATACACAAACATATACGGATATATACACAGATATATATACGGAGATATACACAGGTGGGGAATATTCTGTTTGGCTGCCGTCAGTGGGAAGATGCCGTTACTGAGAAGGCATATTCCGTTTGCTGACGTCAGCACACGTATGCAAAACACGCAAAAAGAAGAAAGGAAAATCACAAAATGGATGGACATGGGATACGGGGTTTCGAACCCCTGACCTCAGGCCTGGCCTCCGAGTCCTCAGCCACTGAGCCACGTCACTCTTGTGACAAATATATATATACTATACAAGACATATATATACATAAAACTAAAACAAACCAAAAGAAACACTCAATGTGGGGTTCGAACCCCTGACCTCAGGCTCAGCCTCTCACTCTTCAACCACTGGCCTAACCATTGAACCCAAGCCACTCGTGTGACAGAAACATTTCAAACAAATATATATATATATATATATATAGGTGAACAAACATATATACATCAAAACCAAAACAAAACAAAACAAAGAAAGACTCGATGTGGGATTCGAACCTCTGACCTCGGACTCAGCCTTTCAATCCTTAACTCACTAGGCCAAACCACTGAACCCAAGCCACACCTGTGACTCAAATGTTCAAACAAATATATAAGACATATTTATACAGAAAATGAAAACAAAACAAAAGAAACACTCAATGTGGGGTTCAACCCCTGACCTCGGGCTCAGCCTTTCCAAACCCTGAACCCATTAGGGCCAAACCACTGAACCCAAGCCACACCTGTGACCCAAATGTTCAAACAAATATATATATATATTACATAGCTATACAATACATATACATATATATATATATATACAATTCTCCCGCCTCTCTTATTTTTTGTCTCATTCTCCCTTCCTATTTTTGTCTCACTCTCTCTTCCTTCATCTTCTTCGAGCGTCGTGTCTATCGCGCGATTTCAACAATCGCGGCGCCTGACCGACAGGCTATCCAATCCTGCCCCGATTGTCAATGATCGTCTCGAGCCTTCCTCCCTCTTTGTCTTCTTCTTTGGCTTCATCCTCTTCTTAAGTTGAGGCCTACGAAAGAGAGAGGCAGAGCAAAAGCCTGCAAACTTTCTCTGCCACCACTCTGTAACCTCTTTCTTTTGCATTACTCTTCTCTGCCATGACCTCTTCACAAGGTTCTCTCACTCTTTTCCCAGACCTAAACGAGTCTACGATAGAGATGACCAATTCCGACTCCCCTGAACCTCAACCACGAGCTCCTCCTCCTTCTCCTGTTTTCAAATTTCCAGCGATGTCAGTTGAACAAATCATGGCTGCACAGTCTGACATCGAAGCAAACTCGTATACGCTGAGGTCATGTGTGGAGACCGTAACTGCGGTCTCCAACTTGTCCCGTCAGCTGCAGAACAGAACATGTGAGGTGCATCGATTGAATGCACAACTTTCTTTACTTCAACATATGTACAAAGATTCTCGAGGGGAAGTTAGCGGATTGAAGAAACAAATCAAGGAGTTGAAACGACAAGTGACCGTCGCAACTCATCATGGGACTACCTTTGACGGGCAGCGAGGGATAATCTCCTTCGGAAGCTCTGCCAAGGCCGAGGCAGAGTCTTCAAGAGCTTCGAAGAAGTAAAGATGAAGTGAGGCAGCTGATGGTAAAGTCAGGCAATGAAGATGTAAGCAAATGAAGCCAGTTGTAATCTTCGCCATCGCCGGGCTGCTGCCGGAGAAGAAAGAAGAAAAAGATCCCTATCTCTTTCTTTTTGTTTTTGTTTTTGTTTTTTTTTTTTTTTTTGGAGTCTCTGTAATCGGGGATGTCCTCCTCTGACTGCAATAAAATCAGTTTCTTTTTTTTCTTATCACTGGCATGACTGGCATATCACTTTGAATTTGAAAACATTTTTGTTTGATTGAATTTGAGAATGATTGAATTTTTGAAGTCTGAATTAGACATTGACTCTTTACTGATCTGAATCAACAAATGACCCAACGAACTGAAAAACGAAGCAAATTAATCCAAACACACTTATATACACTGATTGGTATAAATACACCGACTGGTATAAATATACTGACTGGTATGAAAGGAATACACTTATATACACTGACTGGTATAAATACCCTGATTGGTATGAATACACTGACTGGTATGAATACCTTGACTGGTATGAATACACACTTATATATACTGAATAGTTAACTCGAGTGGTGGAGAAGACAGAATCTCTAACTCGACTATGCCCCTAGTTCATTGCCTTCCTTTTTGTCTCTTGATTTTTTTTTGTAAAAATGTTTTGATCAACATGAGAGTTAGATTAGCATACTTATTCCATTTTCTGTTTCAAATCATGTAAGCTAAACTGTGAGCACTGAAAGTTTTCCCTTTTCAAATCCAAAAGTTTTGCAAAAATGGAACAATTTTCGAGAAAAATTAGTCAGCTTCATTCAAATTAATCAAAATCTATTTTTGCAAATGGTCACTACTCAACTAACATGGAATCAACTATTGGGGTGCATAGTCCCAAACCAGATAATCAAAGGTGATATCCGAACCAAGCCAACCGAACCAAATGAAGCCGAGTAGAACTAGACCGAACCGAACCGTCAAACCGAAGCGAACCGAACTGAACCAAGTTGAATCGAACCAACTGAACTGAGCAGAATGAAGATACACCAATCAAACACGGATAGGACAACCGAGTCGACTAAAGATACACCAATCAAACATGGACGAAATGAATGAGTTGAAAAATTATTAGGGCCGAACTTCAAGATGAAGCTACCTACGTATCCCAAAGATAGGAATCAGGCCATCGTAGTTCGGGCTGAGGTTCACTCGGGTATTGACACTCTCCTTTTGTGCTCTAACTTTTGCCAAAGCCGCCCTTTCGGGTTTTCAACCTTGCGAGCTTTTCATTTTTATTTTTATTTTCCTTTCCATTTTTATTTTCATTTTGTTCATTTCATTTTTTTTTATTTCTTTTGAGTTTCTATTTTTTTGTTTTTCTGCTCTAACTTTTGCCTGGATTACCCTTCCGGGTTTTCAACCCAGCGAGCCTTTCAAGGGTTACTTTCATTTTAACTTGTCCATGTTGATTGGGGAATCTCTAAGCCAACTATAAGAACGACTACTACACTTGACCAGTAGATATGATGACGTAGGGACTAGGTTGAATTGGGTATGAATTTGACCCTAGTATTGCCCCTAGTGTAGTGGATAGGAACTCGACTGTCCTTCAATAATAAAATTCATTCTCTCAAATTCTGGGTTTTTCCTTTCTAGGCGGTCTTCATTGGGAGACGATTCAGTTTTAACTCTTTGATCACATCCAACCTTTTGCCCCTAGTTCAAGGGTTGTTTATCTGAATGACAGGCCCTACATGGTTCTAACTTTTGCCAAAGCCGCCATTTCGGGTTTTCAACCTTGCGAGCTTTTCATTTTTCTTTTTATTTTTTATTTTTTATTTTTTGTGCTCTAACTTTTGCCTGGGTCGCCCTTCCGGGTTTTCGGCCCAGCGAGCCTCTCAAGGGTGATACTTTATTGCCCCTAGTTCAAGGGCTGCCTCCATTTCAGCTATGTAAGCCTCAAACTTTTGCCCCTAGTTCAAGGGCTGTTTCAAATTGAAATCACATTCTCTGCCCTGAGTTCAAGGTCTGTTTCCCATCTGGATCACATCATTGCCCCTAGTTCAAGGGCTATTTCCAATCTAAATCATATTCGACCTTATTGCCCCTAGTTGAAGGGCTGCCTCCATTTGAATCACATCATGGCCCCTAGTTCAAGGGCTATTTCCAATTCGACTATGCAAGCCGTACACTTTGAATGATCATTGAATACTTCGAATCAAGGTTTGAAAGCTAAGGAGCTAAGGAGGTCGGACCTCGAGTCAAGAGGGATCCTATACTATATAATCAATTCCAGACCCGTCTTCGTAGGACCACGCAAAAATAGTTTTTTGAAATCTTTTCACAAAGTGACTAATCACTCGTACTTAAGATAGAACCAATTTGGACCAAGCCAGGATCCTTCTCAGTACCCACATTAACAAAAATGATTTTCTTCATCGAAGGCTTAGCACATCTCTCTTCCTCTCAGTTGATCAAAATTTGCAAATCCCGAGGAAATTCTTCCTCTTCGTTTTTATCAGAGTTTTTGGAAAAAGTTTTGAAAAACGTTGGTCAATGCAATGAATTAAGGCACAGAGAAGTAGGCAGACTCTATGGCATGTTTTTTTTGTTTTTCTGTTTATTGAAAAGAGACTATGACTTAGCAATGACACAGACGCAAAAGAAAATGATAAAGAAGACCTAGACAAGACAGAAATGTCTAGGTTAGCACTCTCGAAATCAACAGACTCTGACTCATTAGGCTGACTCAAGCCTGACTCTAACTCTACAAACTTGGTGGAATCAAACTTAGACTCAATACTCAATTCAGAACTCAAAATAAAACCATTTTCAAATTGCTAGTCAAAGTGTGGGCCAGCCACAACACTCAAAATAAAGCTCGTGCAATCAACGGGTAGTCACTCCCCAATCACAGAGATGGTCGAAATTTTATTTATTTATTTTTTGATTTTATGTTTTTGTTATTTTTTTTGTTTTTGAAGTAATGGTGCTAAACTGAACAACCTGAACCACTTATTCGAATTTGAGAACCCCTGTATAGATCCAATACATTGCACATAACACATAGCATGAAAGAGAACAAACACCCCTAGGGAGGGTAGGGTTATCATGTCCTAGCTTTTGAAATGATCTAGGGTTCACTATTCAGACAAGTGGTATCACACATCCTAGAAATGGGAAAGCATCCTATCCTAATTTTAAAAGGTACTATAGCTCAGTATATGTACAAGGTTAGCTCTGTTCTAAGGGTTGAAGTCAAGGTGACGTTACCAAAGAGTCCTTTGAGTTATAACCAATAAAGATCCCAGGAAATCAGAAGAGTCAAATAGCCTCTCTTCGGAGTCTGAGAACCTTAGATAGCAAAGCTAGGTAGCAGGGCTACATAGCAATGCTACCCTTTTGACAAATCTCAAAAGGTTACAACACAAGGCCTCTAAAGTATCGTAAAAAAAGGTGTAGTGTCATAAAAAGCTTGCCTGTGCTCCCACCAGTATCTGGGCAACACAGGAACGTTAAGTGCACCAATGCATGCAATGCCATAAACATATAATTGAAAATAAAAGTCATATCATGAAGTTCGAGTCAAGGTTTCATAAATCCCCAGTGGAGTCGCCAGAAACTGTAACATGCCCGGGGGGTACCCGCGCGCGTTAAACAGTTCGGACTCCCAAGATCTCTTTGATCTCAATGTCTCACGAGTGCAATGTGAAACATAGATGAGAGTCCAGATTTGGCAACTTTTATTGAAAATCCATTTTATTGCAATTTTGTCAAAAATGGACTGCGTCATCAGATCTCAGAGTCACCACCTAATATTTTGGGAAATTAGGAAACCCATGACTCGATGCCAAAGGCCACTGTTCGTCGTAACCAAGGATGCTTGGCTCGGAACCTTAGGTATGAGAGGGGAAGGTCAATAATGAGCACCCCCGCTCACCCGATCAAAAGATCGGCCTCTACTAAACCATGATATGACTTTTATTTTCTTTATATGTTCATGTTCTGATTAGTTAATAAATCCTAAAATCTACTATGTGAAGCATACAAGTATAGACTAGTTTGCTCATATTGGAACAATTCAACTTCATGTTTGTTTGTCGAAAAAGGTTTGAATTTGCCACTTGACAAAGTGGGCTTAAGACGTACATTTATTGAATTATTCCAATTCAAACAACAAGCCTTCATCCACAGGCATTCAAACAGTTTATCATTTAATCAAGTAGCCTCATGGTAGGATGCTAAACATAATAAGAAAATCACACACACACGGGATGCTAAAGCATAAAAACTCACAGATTGACCGACGTCCCTCGAACAACTACAAAACAAAGTTAGTAAAATATGCATGATCTTATATACAGAATCCTAATGTAATTCACTCATGAGATGCACTAAAGATTTGACTTCTAGAATATGGCATGTGAAACATTGCAAAACATGTGATAGAGCACAAAATCATGGGATAATCAATGAAAGCATAAAGATGCAAATTTAGCCAAATATTATGCATGGATCATGGTTGTAAAGCAGGGATATGCATGGCATGTCAGATATATACATACACACAGTTAGGGAAAGCGATAAAAGAATACGATAGAAGGAAGCGGGGTGGGGGAATTATTACAATACTTGAATTATTACAGATCCAAAAGAGGGAGAGATAAAATAAAATAAAAATCCTCACAAACACTCAAAATAAAATAAAATCTTCCATCCAGCAGACTTGCACACCTCAACCCATGTACTCAATTCATCTTCAATGGAGGGCCCTGCCACTTTAACATAAACATTCATAACAATCCTATGTGAACCCAACAGAAACATTTTTTTTTGTTTTTTTGCATATTTGTAACATAATAGTAATAATCAAAATCAAAACCAAAAAAAAAATAAAACAAACATAACCCAAAGGATTGCCCACTTTTTCCTTTTTTTTTTTATCCTTCAAAAACCGTAAATCAAAACACAAACAAACTTTACACTTCCTCCAAAACACCCCATAATACCAACTTACCACCTTTTCTCTCTCTAAGCCGAGAGAGAGAGAGAGAGAGAGAGAGAGAGTGCCGTGTGTGTGTGTATCAGCTACGGTGGTGATCCAAAGAGAGAGGTGAGAGAGCAAGGAGCCCCCGTGGGTCTTGCTGTGTAGTGGTAGTGTGTGAATGGCCGTGTGTCAATGGTGCTCATGGTGATCAAAAGAGAGAGGTGAGAGAGCAAGGAGCCCCCGTGGGTCTTGCTGTGTAGTGGTGGTGTGTGAATGGTGCTCATGGTGATCAAAAGAGAGGTGAGAGAGCAAGGAGCCCCCGTCTGTGTCGTGGCTGTCTCTCCGTCTGTGTTTGTGAGCTCCCCCATGAGTGTGTATGGTGTGTGTTAGTTGTGGGTCTGTGAGTCGTGTGTGTTAGTGAAGTTGGTGGTTGGGTTGGGTGTCTATGTTGGGTGTGTCTATGGAGTGGCCACGGTGGCTTGGTGAGAGTGGTACTCTGTCTTTCTCCTCCCCCTCACCGTGTCTCTCTTCTCCTCTCCTGTTCAACCCGTGTGTCTGTGTGTGAGGTCCAAACACTTAAAACTTCGTCACCCAAGTTACCATTCTTTGAAGCTGTCCTCAACCACACCCATCAAAACCCAAAACAACCCAAGAAAATTAAATCATTCTGAGCTTCACAGACAGGGAAAACAGGGCCAAATCGTTCAGAACTGTGGATCTTGAACTGATCTGAAATGTGAAAGTAAGAAAGTAAGAAGAAGATATGAATGAAAAAGAGAAGGGTGGCAGGCGAAGAAGACAGCATGCTCCAAGTGAGAAAGAGAGAGAGAGAGGAGAGGGAGAGCCCCCCGTGGGTGTGTGCATGCAGTGTAGGTGATGGTGTATGGATCATGCATGGCCTGTGAGGTGCCGTGTGTCTTCTCCCGTGTTTTTTAGAGAGGTAAGCTCCATGAGAGAGAGAGAATCGTGTGGTCTGTGCATGGTCTCCCCCTCCAAGCCGAGAGGGAGAGAGAGTTAGTCCATCATCTTGTTCCTATGCTCTCTGTGCTATCTAGAGAGAGAGGACAGTTGTGTGTTCTTCTTACCCCTCTCCCGTGGGTCTTTTCTTTTCTTTTTTATATTCTCTCCCACCAGCTGTCTGTGTGTCTTTTTCTTCTTTTTTTGGCTGTAAAGCACCCCCCCTCTTCTTTTCAACACTCAAACCCGACACACCCAACTAACCCCCTCTCCCCTCTTTTAAAAATATATCCTCATATCCCCTCTCCACCATCTTTTTCACCCACTCATCTCCCTTTTGAAACCGCCCCATTTCATTTTTTTATTATTTTTTTTTCTTTTTTTTTTGTTTTATTATTTTCTTCTTTTCTTTTTTTTATTTTTTTTATTATTATTTTTATTATATATATATATATTTTTTTTTTGTGTTTTCAATTTTCTTTTGTTTATATATTTCTTTTCTTTTGTTTTAAAAATAGTTATCAACGTATATAAAACACACTTAAAAGATATGCACACACCTAATTTAATTTGTACACACACATTATAGAACACTACAAATTAACAAAAATACGAGTGATGGCCAAAATGGGTGAGGTTTGGAATTTAACATTTCAATTTGATGTTTTTGGTGAGGGTGGTCAAAATAACATGCCCAAGTCTTAGGGCCGGTCAAAATGGGGTGTCTACAGGTGGTCAAATTTTGCCAGCAAGGAGTTAGTCGTTTTCATGTAAACCGCCATACGGTCATTTCTTGCCGCGTACTCCCCCTTTAGCTGATTGATCACCAGTTTTGAATTGCAAAATACAAGAAAACGCGGAGCACCCAGAAGATGTGCATTCCGCAAATCGGTTAGAAGGGCTTCGTATTCGACTTTGTTATTTGATGCTTCAAAGTCGAGCTTGATGGCCTGCTCAATTATTGCACCGTCAGGAGCCATGATTACTGCTCCGGCTCCACTGCCCCGTTGATTGGATGATCCATCACAGTACAACTGCCAAATGTCTCCAACATAAATTCTCCAGCTCGGCTTAGGTCGAATTTCATCAGACTTGAAGTCGGCAAGCACCTGTCCCTTGATTGAGGTTCTAGGTAGAAACTGAATGTCATACTGGCCGAGTTCAAGAGCCCACTTTGAAACGCATCCTGATGCTTCTGTACTATGTAGTACTGATCGGAGGGGGTAATCTGTTAGCACCCCGATGCTATGCCCCTGGAAGTAATGCATCAGTTTTCTTGTTGCCATGACTAAGGCTAGGATGAGTTTTTCCAGCGGAAGGTAGTGTGTTTCGGCGTCAACCATTGCCTTACTCACATAATACACTGGCCGCTGCTCCCCCAACTCTTTCTTTATCAGTACGGCGCTGACGGCCCAGTCGGAAACTGCCAGATACAAAATGAGCGGGTCACCTGTCGAAGGTGTTGTCAAGAGTGGCACTGATCGGAGGTAGGTCTTAAGGCCGTTGAAAGCGACTTCACACTCGGCCGACCATTCAAAAGTCTTGCCCTGCCGTAGTGTATTAAAGAATTGTTGGCAGCGATTTGTGGACCGACTGATGAACCTGTTGAGTGCGGCGGCCATCCCCATCAACTTTTGAACCTCTTTCACTGAACGAGGGGAGCCGAGCTCCAAGATTGCTGTGATTTGCCTCGGGTTGGCTTTGATTCCTCAGTGGTTGACAATGTAACCCAAGAATTTGCCAGAGCCAATCCCAAACACACATTTGGAAGCGTTCAGCTTCATTTTGTATTTGTGTAAAATGCTGAATGTCTCTTCCAGATCGGCTAGATGAGTTTGCTCTTCTTTGGACTTGACCACCATGTCATCAATGTACACTTCCATAGTCTGGCCGAGTTGGTCCTTGAACATGGCAGTGACCAGTCTTTCGTAAGTTGCCCCTGCATTCGTCAGCCCAAAAGGCATAACCTTATAGCAGTAGGTTCCTCTTAGGGTGAGGAATGCAGTTTTGTCTTGGTCCTCTAGATGCATGGCGATTTGATGGTAGCCTTTGTAAGCATCGAGGAAGCTCATCACTGATGGCGTGCCGTCGCATCTATAAGTCGGTCAATTCTGGGTAGGGGAAAACAATCCTTGGGTCAGGCTTTGTTTAGGTCCGTGAAATCAATGCACACTCACCAAGTCCCATTTTTCTTCTTCACAACCACAGTATTAGAGAGCCATGTAGGGTAGGTCACTTCCCTGGTTGCCTCGGCGTCAAGCAACCTATCAACCTCCTCAACAACGGCGGCAGTGTGCTCTGCAGCTGACCGCCGGCTTTTCTGAATGATTGGCTTGCATTTAGGGTCAACATTCAAATGGTGCTGCGAAACAGATGGATCAATACCTGGCATGTCGTATGGAGTCCACGCAAAGACATCAAGGTTGCTGAGCAGGAAGGAAATTAGCTGCTGTCTGTCGGCTTGATTCAGGGAGGCGCCAACCATGAAGAACCTGTCTGGGTTTCCGTCGATTTTAACTCGATCTAGGGCTTCCGTGGCCTTTTCACTTGGGAGCCGCCCAGCATCGTCGAGGCTCTCCCGATCCGGCATCTCAATAGAATTCACTCGCAACTCCTTTGGCGTCTTTCCAACAAGGAGATAGCATGCTTGTGCTGACTTCTGGGAGCCACGGATTTGCTCAATGCCGCGTTCTGTCGGGAAGCGTAGCAGCTGATGATAGGTGCTTGGCACAGCTTACATAGTATGCAACCAAGTTCGTCCCATGATGAGATTATATGGCGATGGCAGCTTGACGACCAAGAATTCCACATCCATTGTTCGGGAGCCCGCTCGAACGGGTAGTGTGATTTTCCCTAACAAGTATTCTGGATTGGCGTTGAAGCCGAATAGTGGATAAGGAGCCGGAGAGAGATCTGATTTGGAGAAGCTGAGTTTGGTGAATGTCTTGTAATACATAACTTCTGATGTGCTCCCCGGATTAATGAGTACGCGCTCAATGGTGAATCGATTTACGCGTAACTCGATCACTAAGGGATCGATGTGGGGAAGTGTCACTCCAGCCAAATCTGAATCATCAAAAGCAATGCTCGCAGCTTCATGGGGTCGTTTAGTCGGAGTGAGTTGACTTTGAGGGTCGGGATTCGACTGAATCGTGTGCATTGCGAATGACATTGGCAGGCTGTATATCATGTGAATCACGCCGAGTGGAGAGGAATCCTGTCTTAAGGCTATTGCTTTGGTTGAGTTACCTTTTCGGATGTACTGTTGTAGCCGACCATCTTGTACCAATTCCTCCAGGTGATCCTTCAATGCGTAACAACTCTCAATATCATGGCCATAATCCTTGTGATACTCGCACCGCCTATCCCGTCTTCTCATTTCGAGAGGTCCCACCATTTTGGACGGCCATTTGAAGAACGGAAGGTGTTGAATTTTGGACATAACTGCGCTGATCAGCTCTAACAACTCTGTGTATTTCTTGTCGGCGCGCCTTGTGCACCTGCCATCGACTTGCAGTTGTTCATTTGCTTGGTGGGGGCATTGGTCACTCGATCGACGAGAATCCCGTCTCTTATCTCGTTTAGCCCGATGCCGCGGTTCAGGGCTCTGAGGTGGTAGAGAATTTAACGGCTGAGCAATTGCAGAAGGAGTCATCTTGTTGGTCACGTTTCCGGCTTTAACCCGCAAGGCGTCATCTTCCACTTTACAGTATTCCTCAACTTTCTTCATAAACGACCAGACTGTTTTGGGGGGCCATATGGTCAAAGAGTTACAGAGGGCATTGTCGGGATGTAATCCTATCTTGAAGGCGATAATGGCCATGGATGCATTGCAAGTATCATCTACCAGATTAAAACACTCCCAATACCGCGCCTAATACGCACGAAGGGTTTCCCCTGGTTGAATCTGCATTGCCCAGAGGGAATCGGCTTGCTTTGGCTGGATCTCATTAGTGATAAACCTTGCCCTAAAAGATTTTTAGCGTTGGTAGAAGCTCTTGATCGAAGCCGGCTTAAGTTTATAATACCACCTGACAACTAGTGGTCCCAAAGTGCTCAGAAATATTCTGCACATGAGAACCTCGTCGTCTACATGCAGTGTCATGGCTTGTTTGTAATGGCAGATGTGATCGGTGGGGTCTGATTTACCGTCGTACAAGGTGAATGACGGTGCATTGAATTTCTTAGGTAGCACTGCCCTTGCAATCCGTCGTACAAAGGAATCGTGCTGGTTTTCTTCGTTTGAATTGTTTCTTCTTCGCTTATGCCTTATACAGTGACTCTCTTCAGAGGAACTGGTAGTTTCGGGTCGTCCCTTCTTCTTGGGCTCCGGAGATAATGAGTCGGAGTTGCTATCAGTGTCTTGTTATCGGGCTCGAGGTCGTCAACCATCTGCCCTCGGAGGTCGTTCCGGATCTAGGCGTACAGCTTGTTTGGACTTCGCTACTTCCAAGGCCAAATCTTGACGGAGACGTTTGTTCTCAGCGATCATGTTCTCTAACCTCTGTTCGTTTTGCTTTGCTTGTTCCATGATCGCTTGCATTGTCTCGTGCGCTGAAGTCGAGGGTGAGGCGAAGTTCATGGCGCGTCTTGCGGCGATAGTCTCCAGTCCAAGCATGTTTGTTGGACTGAGGTTGTCTCTCTGTGTGGTTTCGACAGTGACTATTAGAGGGTCTTCCGTTACGCCCACCATGGATGTATTTGAGTATTCCCACAGACGGCACCAATTGTGGAGAAGTGGTTTGGAAATACTCTTCAGATCCTGGGGGACGCTCGAGATTCTCAGCTAGCCACCTGAAAATGAGTGAACACTCCGGTCGGGGTATAAGTCCAAACGTTAAATCGGCTTCGCGTAAGCGTATAAGTCCAATCTCCCAAATCGGTTAAAAACAGCAGGTGCGCCTGTCTGTTTATACCACCCCTTCTCCTCTCGCGTGAGACGCGTTAGGTTGTTGATTCACTCGGTTAAAAACATCAGCTGCGCTTGTCGTTTACACCATCTTTCCTCCTTTCGCGTGAGACGTGTTAGGATGTTGATTTCTCTTGGTTGAGGTCTTCCCTCTCTTGCATAATCATGAATTTTCAAACAAACCGGCTTCGCGAAGCGTGTAAGTCCAACTTTCAAACTGCATGTCACTTGCATTCTGCCCCTGAACTACGCTGGTTTGATTCCTTGCAAAGGGATACGTAGGCAACCTTCGGGTTCAACCACATGCATTGCATTTTGTGTGATTACCCAAGTCTTACGGCCTCGTCAAAAGGGTCGTCTTTGGGCTTTGACATTCACTCACGTCATTTCATGACTTCGAGCTCTGTCAAAGAGGGGCAACTGTAGACATCCCATTTTGACCGGCCCTAAGACTTGGGCATTTTAGTTTGACCACCCTCACCAAAAAAATCAAATTGAAATTTCAAATTCCAAACCTCACCCATTTTGGCCATCACTAATATTTTGGTCATTTGTAGTGTTTTATAATTTTATATGTGGGTATTAAATTAGGTGCGTGCATATCTTTTAAGTGTGTTTTATAATTGATAACTATTTTTAAAACAAAAGAAAAAAATAATATAAAATAAAATTGAAAACAAAAAAAATATATATATATATATAATAAAAAATAAAAAGAAAAAAAAAGGAATAAAAAGAATAAACAAAAGAGAGTGGGGTGGTTGAGAAAAAAAAAAAAAAAGAGATTGTGTGGTGGAGTGGTTGAATTCGGTGGGTAAAAAAAAAAAAAAAAAAAAAAAAAAAAAAAAAAGATGGTGGCCTAATTAAGTGGATTTGAGTGGGTTTGGTTAGAAAAATAAATAAAAAAAGGAAAGGAGTAGGTGGGGTGGTTGGTTTAAAGAATCATATCTCTTTCTCTAAAGGGAGAACACACTCACTGATCAAGAGGAAAAGACACACAAGATAGGGAGTGATTCATCACCCACTCAATCTCTCTCTCTCGGGTTGCATTTTGAGAGAAGAAAGCTAGGCACAGACACGAGGAGGAGAAAAACAAGAGACCACACACTAGACTCGGTCTCTCTCTAGATTTTGGGGGTTGAAAAATGTAAAGATGAGAAGAAAACAGAGGAGTTTTGGGAGAGGGACTGACCATGGACACAGGGACACACACATGGAGTAAGGGGGGAACACTGACTGCCATCTCACTCTCTCTCTCGGGCACTGACCTCTCTCTCTCTAAAATTGAACACAACACAGGCAGAGGGGGACTCAACACAGAGAGAGGCACGGGTGATCTCTCCCTCACTCTCTCTCTCTCGGCTTGAGGAGAGTGGGGGAGAAGATCCCACAAACACACAGCACACACGGGAGAGAGGGGGGAGTGACACCCACATGCATGCATATTGACACCATTCACCATCTTCATCCACAACTCAGGCACACACACACCATTGACATGGCACAAACACACACAGACACGGCTTTGAAGGGGATGCACTGATCTGGCTCTCCCTCTCTTCTCCCTCTCGACACCCAACTAACACACACAGACTCACCCACACACAGCAGCACACACAGACACAGACTCACCCATACACGGGCAGCACACACACACACACAGACCCAGCACCACCACCGTGGACATCACACATAACACAGATGCACACACACGCACACAGCTCTCGGACAACACACACTCACCCACACACAGCAGCACACTACAACACTCATACATGCTTGCACCTGGGACTCACACACACGGTTTTGAAACACATGCACTAGTTCTCTTTCTTCCCTCTCTAGGAGGCACACACGGGTAAGAAAAAGAGGGAGGGAGACCACCAACTTTTCTCTCTCTAGAGACACCCAATTCTCTCTCTCTCTCTCTCTCTCTCTCTCTCTCTCTCTCTCTATCAATTCACAGAACAGCAGCTCCTCCTTTGTTGGTCATCTGCACAATTTTTCTTCTTGGCCTTGTTTGTTGTTGTTTGCAGCTGTTTATGGTTAATGGGCTTGGGATGGAAAAACTACACTTGGAAGTGAAGGGCAGCCAAGCCAAGTCCATTGGCAGCATAATATCAATCATAGGGATGAATTGAGTACATGGGCTGAGGTGTGCAAGTCTGCTGGATGTTGGAAGATTTTATTTTATTTTATTTTGCTTTTTTTTTTGAGTGTTTGTGAGGATTTTATTTTTCATCCCTTCTCTCTCTCATCGGATCTGTAATAATTCGGGTATTGTAATAATCCCCCACCCCACTTCTTTCTATCCCATTCTTTAGTCGCTTTCCCTAACTGTGTGTATGTATGTATCTGACATGTCATGCATATCCCTGCTTTACATCCATGATCCATGCATAAGATTTGGCTAAATTTGCATCTTTATGCTTCAATTGATTATCCCATGATTCTGTGTGCTATCGGATGTTTTAAGATGATTCACATGCCATATTCTAGAAGCCAAATCTTTAGTGCATCTCATGAGTGAATTGCATTAGGATTCTGTATATAAGATCATGCATATTTTACTAACTTTTGTTTTGTAGTCGTTCGAGGGACGTCGGTCAATCTGTGAGTTTTTATGCTTTAGCATCCCATTTGTGTGTAATTTTTTTATTATGTTTAGCATCCTACCATGTGGCTATTTGTTTAAGTGATAAACTGTTTGAATGCCTGTGGATGAAGGCTTGTTGTTTGAATTGGAATAATTCAATAAATGTACGTCTTAAGCCCACTTTGTCAAGTGGCAAATTCAAACCCTTTTCGAAAAACAAACATGAAGTTGAATTGTTCCAATTTGAGCAAACTAGTCTATACTTGTATGCTTCACATAGTAAATTTTAGGATTTACTAAAATAATCAGAACATAAACATATAAAGAAAATAAAAGTCATATCATGGTTTAGTAGAGGCCGATCTTTTGATTGGGTGAGTGGGGGTGCTCATTATTGACCTTCCCCTCTCATACCTAAGGTTCCGAGCCAAGCATCCTTGGTTACGACGAACAGTGGCCTTTGGCACCGAGTCATGGGTTTCCTAATTTCCCAAAATATTAGGTGGCGACTCTGAGTTCTGATGACGCAGTCCATTTTTGACAAAATTGCAATAAAATGGATTTTCAATAAAAATTGTCAAATCTGGACTCTCATCAATGTTTCACATTGCACTCGTGAGACATGAGATCAAAGAGATCTCGGGAGTCCGAACTGTTTAACGCGCGCGGGTACCCCCCGGGCATGTTACATGCGGCATTACTTGTATGGGGCGAAATGCGAAGTCTATACAGATCACAAAAGTTTGAACTCAGAAAGAGTTGAATATGTGGTAGAAAAGATGGCCTGAACTAATAAAAGATTATGATCTTCAGATTCAGTATCACCCCGGGAAAGCCAATACAGTTGCTGATGCCTTGAGCAAAAAATCGACGGGGAGTTTAGCTTGCTTACTTACTGAACAGAAGGAAATATTGCAAGATTTTGAGAAAATCTAGATTGAAGTTATGTTACATGAACAAGCTGGGTTGATGGTGTAGACACCCCATTTTCTACGACCCTTACGACTTGGACGTCCTTGCATGCACACCCGATGATGAGTTTATATATGCTCGCCAAGTGCTCGAAGTCCTCAGCGGAATGTCACAACTTGGAGCCTTTTAAACCCTGCATCCTTTTGCCTCTTTTTTGGACCAAGCCTTGGTTTTTCAAGCCTGCAGCTTTTGGTGGCATGCCGACCACTTTTAGAGGCTGCCGGCCACCACTGATGGCTGGCCGGCCACCAGTGTATTTTGTAGATATTTTATGCCAGTTGTGCTAGCTATTTGCACAGATGCATGCATCTTCATCCATGTGTAGGGCTGGATGTTTTTGAGGGAATTGTTTCGTTCTCTATATATAAAAGACCTCTCATATTGCTTTAAAGGTTAGAAAATTTTGAACTCAAAAATTTAATTCTCTCTCTACAATTCTCTCTTTCTCTCTACCAAATCTCTACACTTTAGTCTAAAATTCTTAATCCTTTGCCTATACACCCTTAACCAAATCTCTTAACCATTGAGCTGAGGTACTTTTGAGCTTGGTTTGAGCTCTAGGGTGTTGTTTGCTTGCTTTGTTGCTTGGAATTGCTTCTTTTCTTCAAGAGGTATAAGGCTCTACCTATTTGCTTGCTTTTTCTACTTTCTTTCTTACTATTTTTCCATTGTTTTGGGCTGTCAAAACTCTGTGTTTTTTGGGTTGAATCTTGGGTTTAAGGCCATTAAAGGTTGAGGGGTTGATAGCCCTTCCTTGTACCTTGTTTTGGAGCCTTTGCCCTTGTGTTTCCCACCCTTTTACTATCTTTTTCCAAGCTTTTAAACACTGATTTTCAGAGCTTTTTCAGTGGCCAAAATCATATTTTGAAGTCCAAATTTGGAGGGGTTAGCCTCCCCTCCTTTTGTCTTGCTTACTAGCCTAGTTGGTGCCATGTTTTAGCATGTTAATCTAGACTTTTCTAGCTCAATTCCAGAATGTTTTAGGACTTGTTTTAACCTATTTTAGCACTATTTTGGGATGTAGTTATCATTTGAACTTTGTTTTGCATGCTTCTAGTGTAATAGTCCTCATAAGTTTGGTGTTCTAGGCCTTAGACATCACTCCTTTGAGTTGATAGCACTTATTTTGGGCTTTTCATACTTCATTTCAGCACTAATAATCTCTGCAACCTCCCTCCATTCTTGACTTTTTATTTTTTATTTTGCTTTGAAAGTGGTTTCAAGTCACTTGCTTGCCCAAGTATGAAATTGAGGTTTCATACTTAATGGTTTAATCCCTTACCAACGGTATGATACTTCTTTCATGCCCAAAATAACTTGTGTTTTGAACCCTCTTTCCATTAGAGGACTTTAATTCACCATTGGACTTAATTGGATTAAAGAGTGGTTGGTAAATTAAAATGAGTAACTAAAACTTGGGAATAAAAGTGAGCAAGAAATAATTTGGTTGTGTTCAATCGGACGTTAATTGAACACATGGAAGCTTGAACCATTTCATACTTGTTAGTGATGAAATGATCCAAGTCTCCAAGGTCAACTTCTTCCCTTGATCATTCATGAAAGGGAGGAGGTTTGTGTCTTATTTTGCATTTATTGAAATTGCACATCTTGAGTCATAAGCCATCATGCAATGAAATTGCTTGAGTTGGTGGTTTATGGCTTAAGTACACCACTCCTTAGATTTGTCCATGAAAATGACGGGTAAATTGTGCAAACAAACCCTGAAAATACCCTGTATATGCTCTATTTGTCCTATGTTGCAGCAAGGTGAGCCTGTGTACCAGTGGCCGGCAAGCCACTTTCTATGGCCGGCAGGTGGTCGGTAGACCACCATCTATGGCCGGCTGGTGGCTGGCAGTATTTACAAGTGGCCGACCAGCCACTGGTGCAAAATTCAGCAACGAGTTTGTAACGCAGACCAGAGTGAGCAGCAGTGTTGGTGTTCAATTGTGCAAACAAAGGTATTCAGAAGCAAAACAATGGCTTTTTCGGGTGGAAACCGAGCATGTACATGAGCATTCCTCACATGCTGAGCATGTTTTAAGTTTAAAATTGTTATAATTTTGGTAAAATGCTGTAACTAATTAGTTAGTTAATTAGTTATTCAACTTCGTTTTGTAATTAGTTAGTTAACTAGAATAGTTAGTTGATTCATTTATTGTAATAATTAGTTAAGTAGTTTAGCTAATTCATTTGGTTTGTAATAATTAGCTTAACTTTAATTAGTTAATTACTTAGCTAGTTAGTTTATTTGGACTCTCCTTCGTGAGAGCGCAAACTTGTAATAATGTGTTTGTCTTCCAACCCTACGTCTTTCTCCCTTTTATTTACTAGCTTATGATGGTTAGTTTGGGGACATCACGTTTTGTTTAGCATATTTCATGTTTGCATCCATTTGTATTGCATGCACCGAGGCTCAGCGCATCATTCTAACTTGCATTGTTATTGCTTATACATTCTTTGAATATGTGTGTAGACCGCCCGAACTCCCTTCGCGAGCCCCCCTTTCAGAGAGGGCGCGAATCGGGTTCTAGCTACTACAGTTCGGACTCCTGTCATGGTTTTGAATCTAATCTCACAAAGTGCAATGTAAGACTAATAAATCACCAAAGAGTCCAAATCCGGCAATTGGTATTGAAAAGTCAATTTTGAATCAAAAGCACCAAACATGGACTGCTTTGCCAGATTTCAAAGTTACCACCTAAATATTTTATTTTGAGAAATTTAGGAAACCCTGACTCGTGCCTAAGGCCACATGTCCATCCTCACCAAACTTGCCTTGGCTCGGGAACTTGGGTACGAGAGGAGAAGGTCCTGAAATGAGCACCCCCGCTCGCCCGATCAAAGGATCGGTCTCTACTAAACATGATATGTTATTTTGAAAACACATGTGTTCTTATTCCGGTTTATTAGCTAACCTTACTATGTGATGCGCACAGCATACAAGTATAGACTAAATCACTCGATTTGGAACAAAACATCTCATGTTCGTTTTTCGAAAATGGTTTGGAAGTGCTACTCGCAAGTAGGCTAAAACGCGGATTTGCCACCCTCAAGTGGGCTTAAAATAACATGATTTGCCACTCCGCAAAGTGGGCTTAAAACTCACATTTGATGAATTGTTCCAATTCAAGCAATAAAGCCTTCACCCACAGGCATTCATGCAGTTAAACACTTAAGCAAATAGCCTCATGGCAAGCATGCTAAACATGGCAACACTCACACTCATGCAATTATGCTAAAGCGTAAACACTTACAGTGTACTCCAAGCCAAAACAGAAAACTAGTTAGAAATCATGCATGATCCTAGCTATGTCGAAGATGCCTAATGCAACGCATGCAATAATGTAAGTAATAGGCTCGGTTATCTAAGATGGCATATGAATGCAACACTTGATAACATGCTTTGGAACACGTATTCAAGAAAGTATATTGAAATACAATGCAGTTTGAATGATGCGCCGAGCCCGGTGCATGTAAGACAAATGAATGATGCACGTATGCAAAGCATAAGGTATGCTAATTGAAATATGTCCTAAACTAACCATCAAAAGCTGATAAGTAAAAGGGAGAATCAAATGGGGTTGGAAGACATGCACACACACACGCACACTTATTACAACAATACGCCCTCTCGCAGGAGGATCCGAATAAATAAGAGCTAAGTTAAGCTACTTATTACAAATCAACTAATTAACTATGCTAAGCTAATTAATTACAAGCCGAATTGAAACTAGCTATACTAAGCTAATTAAAATATTACAAAGACGAATTAAATTAGCTAAGCACATTAACTAATTAATTACAAAACTGGCAAATTAACTAGCTAAGTAAAGCGGTAAAATGGCCTCGAGGGCGAGGGAGAGATGCATGCTCGGTTTGCTTCCACTTGAAAATGCATTGCCTTGCCATGAGTTGCCTCTGTTTGCACTCGCGGTGATCTCAGGACATCATACAGACTTCCAGGTTGCACCTGCTCCAAAACAGGAAGATTTTGGACAATTTTACTGTAGGTGGCCGGCCGGCCACCTCAACTGGTCTGTAGGCTACCTCAACTGGCCGGCCGGCCAGGGCAAGTGGTCGGTCGGCTAGTGCAAGTGGCCGGCCGACCACCTCTCCTTCTAGAATTCCAATTTTGCTGCAACAGAGAACAACAAAGGCACAACAATGCATTTGCAAGGAAATGTGTGTGCAACTACTCTCCTTATCATTTCTTAAGCTCAAAGAAGCGCAATACTCGGCTCTCAAGCCACCAACCACGCATCTCAATGCATGATGGCCAAAGAGTTAAGCTTGCACAGTGTTAGTGAATGCACAAACAACACATAAGAGCCTCCACCTCTATCATGCATGGTCAAGAGGGTTGGCGACCAAGAAATGTGACACGTTTCATCACTTGGAGTATGAAACGTCTCACATTTCTTGTGTTTGGATTAACGTCCGATCCAAACACAATGCAATGCAAACAACATGTGTTATCTTGGCATGTTTTACTTGGTTGATTTTGTTTACACATTTTAACATTACCAATTTATTCTTTAACTAGTTAAGTGTAATGTGAGTGTCCTCTATTGAGGAGAGGTCAACCAAAAGGGGGGGTTTAAGGCATGAGAGGGACGATGCCTTTGACTAGGAGGAACCCTCAAAAGTGGGTTAAAGCCATTTGAGCACCAACCCTACCTCATGTTTAAACACAACCTTAAGGCCAAACCAACCTCAAAGAAAATTGAAAAATGAAGAAATGGAGGAGGTTGCAGCTGTTCAATGCTGATATGGCATGAAACACAAAACTCAAACATGCAAACAACGCATGCATAACAAGTTAAGGGACTAAAATGATGAAACTAGTGAAGGACACAACACTAGAGACATGCAATACAATGCTCCATGGACCAAGGCAGCCCTAAACAGACCTCATGCATGCCAAAACAGTGGCCAAAAAGTGCTAAGATGATAGCATAAAATGGAAGAAAATGCATGCTCAACTTATGGCTCGCAAGTAAGATACAAAGCTCAACTCTCAAACACATTGAAAGAGTGATATATACGAGAGTATGGCAGAGATATGAGCACTAAAACCACATGCCAAATGATGACGTATCATGCAAACATCACAAGTATAGCATGCAAGAGGCCCTAAAACTCAAAGCTAGTTAAGGCATTCACACAAGAGGCATGCAATACATGGCCTAAATAGCCAAACTAGCTCTAGACAGAGCTCAATCATGTCAAAACAAAGGCCAAAACATGCTGAGAAGGAAGTTCATGAGGCGATAAAATCATGCTCAAGCATTGGCTCACAAACAAGGCATAAGGCACAACTCACAAAAGCTATGAAAGAGTGGAATATGTGAGAGTGTGACTATGCTATATACACTAAAATCATGTGAGAACTGAGGCTAAGGCATGCAATCATCACATACAAAGCATGCTAGGGACTTTGAAACTCAAAGCTAGTCAAAGGCCTTTACACTATAGCTATACAAAGCAAGCCTCAAAGGGCCAAGACCACTTCAAACAGAGTTTAAGCATGCTAAAAAATGAGTAAAAGCATGCTGGAGTGTAGCCAAAATAAGCTAGAATGGTGGGCTAAAGCATCAAGCATACAAGGCTAATTAGCAAGATTACACTACAAGTGTAAGAAGCATGCAAGCAATAACCAAACCAGCCTAAAACAGAGTTAGAGCAGGCCCAAAAGGTCACAAAAATATGCTTGAACTCAGCTTAAAAGAATGAGAAATGCATTCTCATTTGGTAGGCCAACAAGACATGCAAGCAAGACAAGAGGAGAGGGGACCACCCCCTCCTATTTGGGACCTCAAAATCTCCTTTCCACCAGTGAACTGGAATTCAGTGGTTAAAAGGCCAAAAAGAGATAGTTCCAAAAGCTTTAAAGGATGGCCCAAAAGCTTAGCAAATAAGGCATACAAGGGGGTGAAACACCCCCAACTCCCACAGGGCCTCAAACAACCATTTTTAACACTTAAAAATAGAGTTTTTTGTAGTTGACAACTAGGCCAAAACAAGCATGCAAAGGTGGCCTAAACTAGTATACAAAAATAGGCTTAAAAGAGGAAGAGACTTACCCTTGAAGACAACAGCAAGATGGCAACAATTCTGAGCCAAAACCAATTCCAAGACCTCTAATCAAGCTTCAAAGGACCTCAACCTCAAAGTGAAGGTGTTTGACTAGGTGTCTTAGTGCAAATGTGTGAAGAAAATATACTTTAAGGCTCAAAATAGCACAATATAGAGAGAGAGTGAGAATTCTAGAGAGAGAGGGAGATTTTAGCTCTGAAAAATCTGAACCCCAAACAAGGGGGAGGGACCTCCCCTTATATAGGCAATGCAAGCAAAAGCTTGCTTGACAAGCTTAAAGCTTGTTTCCATCCCTCCATATTGGAGGATGAGTTCAGTGAGCCACAACTGGCTCAAAATATCTGAAAATATCTAAACATGAGAAAGATTGGCCGTCGGTCAGTTAAGGCAGCCGGCCGGCCACCTCCCCTAGCCGGCCGACCACTCCAAGTGGCTTACAAGGGAGAAAAGTGGCCGACAAGTGCCACAAGTGGCCGGCAGCCCTTCCCCTCCCTCAGGCAAGAGGCAACAAGGTTTGGCCCAAAAACCAACGCCAAAACACAAAGTGTTAAGAGGCTCAAAGACAAGGCACTCAGCCGAGAACTTCGGGCGCTCGAAACAAGCATAAACATACGCAATCATCGCGTGCACAAACGATGACGTCAGAGTCTTAAGGTCGGTCAAAAATGGGGTGTCTACAATGTGCTTAGACCGCATGCTATTTCATTGTTTCATATGCCATATTAGTAGTCGGGCCTATTAGTTGCATATCGCATGTGTTGCATTAGTTATATTGTATAGTTAGGAATCATGCATCTTTCTAACTCATTTCTCTGTTGGCTTGGAGTCCTAGATGAGCCTTTACTTGCTTTAGCCTAATTGCATGAGTGTGATTTCCATTTTTGCCACATCTAGCATGCTTGCCATGAGGCTAAATGCTTAATTGCTATAACTGCTTGTATGCCTATGGATGAAGGCTTATTTGCTTGAATTGGAATAATTTGAGTAATGTTCATATGCGATCACTTTTTCAAGTGGTACATATTCGAAACAACTTTCAAAACAAACATGACTCGAAGTGTTCCAATTCTTACAAGTTAGTCTATACTTGTGTGTGCGCTCATCGCATAGTAATGCTAACCTAATAAACCGGAACAAGAGCATATAATGTACATAAGATTCATATCATGATTAATAGAGGTCGATCTTTGATCGGGCAAGCGGGGATGCTCAAATGTATTCATAACCTTCCCCTCTCGTACCTAAGTTCCCGAGGCGAGACAATCTTGGTGATGACAGACACGTGACCTTTGGCATGAGTCATGGGTTTCCTAAATTTCTCAAAATATTTAGATGGCGACTCTGTATCTGGAAAAGCAGTCCAATTTTGGAATTTTTGATTCAAAATCGATTTTCCAAAAGATTTGCTGGATTTAGACTCTTTGGTGTTTATCAATTGCACATTGCACTTGTGAGATTAGATTCAGAACCGCGGGAGTCTGAACTATAGAGCTGATATTCGAGCTTCCGAAAGGGGGTGAGAAAAAGTCAAGCTATAGATGGTTGCCATTTTAGCTGAGCCAACAATAGTAAATGAAGTCAAGCAAAGGCAAAAGGAGGATGAGTTCCTCAAGAAGATAATTGATGAGTTTGAAGCAAATCTGAAACTAGAATTTAGCATTGATAATGAAGTGTTGAGATTCCAAAACCGATTATATGTTCCAAAAATTCTAGAATTAAAGAAGAGAATCCTAGTTGAAGCTCACAAGTCGATGTTTGCTATGCATCCGGGTAATAACAAGATGTATCGGGACTTGAAACAAAGCTATTGATAGCCCAAAATGAAGAAGGAGATCGCAGAGTATGTTTCCAAGTGCCTTCGATGTCAGCGAGTTAAAGTTGAGCATCAGAAACCAAGCGGTCTACTTCAACCTCTCCTTATTCCGGAATGGAAGTGGGAGCATGTGACTATAGACTTTGTTGTTGGCCTACCTCGAACTCCTAGAGGTATGGATTCTATTTGAGTTATAGTTGATAGACTGACTAAATCTGTACATTTTCTTCCCATAAAGACTACTTTTGATGCTTATAGATTGGCCACTATATACGTTGATGAGATTGTTTGCTTGCATGGGGTTCCAATATCTATTATATTGGATAGAGATCTGAAATTTGTGTCTAGACTTTGGAGAAGTTTGCAAAGAGCTATGGGAACAAAACTGTGGTTTAGTATCGCATTCTATCCACAAACAGATAGGCAATCAGAACGGACCATACAGACTTTAGAGGACATGCTCAAGATGTGTGCCTTAGATTTTCAAGGGAGTTGGGAGGATTATTTGCCACTAACAGAATTTTCATACAATAATAGTTTCCACTCCAGCATCGGTATGGCACCATAGAAGCTTTGTATAGTAAGAAGTATAGATCACTAATTTGTTGGACTGAAGTCAGGGATAGGGCTTTACTTGGGCCTGAAATTGTGCAAGACACTTCTGAGAAAATTAAAACCATCCAATAAAGACTCAAGATAGCACAGAGCCGGCAAAAGAACTATGCGGATGTTCGGAGAATGCCTCTTGAGTATGAAGTTTGTGACCATGTATTTATTCATGTAATTCTAATGAAGGGCCAGTTGAGATTTGGTAAGAACGGTAAATTGTCACCCCATTACATTGGACCGTTTCAAATTCTGGAAAGGCTTGGTCTAGTTGCTTACAGAATTGCCTTGCCACCAAGATTTGAACAAATGCACAATGTATTACATGTATCAATGTTGAGGGGTTATCTCCAAGATCCATTTCTTGTGATTGACTACTACCGAATAGCACTTGATGAAAATATGAAATACAAAGAATAGCCGGAACGGATCATAGACCAGCAAGTAAAACAATTGAGGAACAAGTCCATCCCGATGGTGAAGGTAGAATGGAAGGAACACTATGGAAAGGACGCTACATGAGAAAATGAGGATGAAATGCAGCTACGCTATCCACATTTGTTTCCGGACGGAGGTAAAATAAGTTTGGAGGACCAAACTTCCTAAAAAGGGGAAGATTGTGATAACCCTGTTCTGTGTTATGTTAATTAACCTGCATTATGATTGTGATTATGTGTTTAATGTGATTTTGGGTAATAATTATGTAATTAATTACGTATTTGAATCTATATCTATTCACCATAGGAAAATCTGTCCAATTTACTACTATAATTTGAAAATTGAAGAGCGTAAGGGCTACAAAAATTGAAATTGTCTGTACCATTGTGGTTAGCATGATTTTTAGAGCCTATGGTGAAATTTGATTAAAAATTGATTCGTATCGAAATAATTAGATTAAATTAAGTGAGGCTCATTAAATTTAATTGAGATTGATTAAATTAAGTTAATCACCAAGTATATATATATGCTAAGCACACTTAATCTCATATTTTGAACTGAAAAATCTAAAATAGACACTCTAGAGATAGAGTGAGCCGAATTTAGAGAGAGGGAGGACTCATCCTGGAAGACCTTGTTAAGGAATTCAAGAACTAGGTGACTTAGCTCAAGACTTAGCTATATTTGGAAGAATTGGAGCCTCTAGGCAAGTAACCAACCCTTAATTTATGAGTTAAAGCTTGTAATTACATGAATTCCAGGAGAGATGGTAATCAAGAACAAGATTTGAGTGGTGTAATATATTCATGCATGTAAAGAATTGCCATGAATATGCATAATCATGAAGAATTGAGTACCAAATCTCACATGCATGCATAGTTTTGTTGAGCTTTATGATTTTGAGCATCATTTGTACCATTTGAAATGGAATTAGAGTCAATAATCTACATGCATGCATGATTCATGAAGGTACAAAGCTGGATTGCATGAGTTTTGAATTTGGCAAGAAGAATTTGAGATGATTTGAGAAATGGATCATAATTTTGGACAATTGGCTTCAAATTACCTATGTTTTTATGTTATACTATGTTTTTCCAAGATTTTGTACCAAATTCACAAGCTTTGAACCTTTAGAAGTGTGTTTTGAGCTTCAAACAAAATTATGGAAAATCCAGAATTCGATCTGTCCGTTCGAGTGAAGAAAGCCTCGCTCGAGCGTAAAAATCAGGCTCATAGAAGTTTTGCAAAGATTTGCACAGTAGCTTGAGCGACAAAATGTGCGCTCAAGTGAACCTGTTTTGCAAGACTACTCGCTCGAGTGACAAGAGTCTCGCTCGAGCGTAAAATTCATGCAAACAGTACTTTTACAAAGTTTTGCAGACCGCTCGAGCGACCAAAGTTACGCTCGAGCGAATGGTCCTGTTTCAAAAATTTTGAAAAGTTATTTCATGTTCCATTTTCCATTCTCTTTTATTTCTAAGCACTCTTAGGCATGCATTGGGCATTGTAAATGAATTAAAGGATTAAGAAAGAGGCCTAAGAGAAATAAACAAGTTAAGAACGGATTGAATTGCTTGTGACCCAATGTGTTACGAAATGTGTACGGTCAAGCGCAAGCGAAAATCCATCGACGGAACATTGTGGGTAATATCTTAGTAAAGATATTTTCAAGTATGCTACTATTCCAACTGTTGCCTCCATATAAGCTCCATGGATTTGTTGGTTTGAATTATGAATAAGTATTCTATATGCCAAATTTTTGTATAAGGTCTGTGAAGAACATGAATTGGGCCCGAGGTCGTTTGATATAATTTAATTGGGCCAAAGGCCGTCTGTCATACTTGGGCCTGAGGCCGTTTTATATATTTGATAAGGATATGATTGGGCCTAAGGCTGTTTGACTATGAATATGATTATGATTGCAAGTATAATATGAATGTGAAATTAATGGGCTCGAGGCTGTTTGATATGATTGGGCCAGAGGCCGTTTAACATGAATGAATTGGGCTCGAGGCCGTTTGATATGAAGGAATTGGGCCCAAGGCCGTTTGATATGATGGGCCAAAGGCCGTTTGATATGTTTGGGCCTAAGGCCATTTGACATATTAGACAAGAATATGAATAGGCCTAAGGCTGTTTGATGTGTTTATCAAGGACATTACTTATGAGAGAATTTCATTCATATAACCCCTTTACTTCGGTATTATTCACTGGGCTTTTGCTCAAAGAGATATCTAAACCTAGCCTCAGGGAAGAGTGTGAAAGAAATACAAGTTTTGTGAAGTCAGCCCGAACGTCTCATACACGGGACTTTGTTTTTGTTCTTTTGTTTGACTCTTTTTGCCATTTTGCTGATTACGTTGAATTACCTATGTATATAAACTTTTTGTTTAGCTGACTGTATGTCTGAAAGTTCCTGGATGTACAAAATGTTAATTCTATCTATACATGTGAGTTATTATGGAATGATTTTGAAATAATTTTGCTATACCATATAAGCACCGCTCATTGGACAAAATTTTAAGTTTGCTTCCATTTTGGCCGCTTTATTTCTATTGAGACATGTTTAATCAGGTTTGAGGTCGTAAGTAATCTCATGATTACTGGTTGGTTATGACCTTAATGCATAGAGGCAGGTTCAGGTTCGGGCCATGATAGAGTGGGGTCAAAGCATGAGTTGATAACTCACACACTTGTCCGAATGAGCAATAGAGTGTCTAGAAAAGATCTAGGATGCATTCATGTGGTGAGTATGTAATGGAGTGCATCAAGAACATGCTGAAATGTTTGAAATCAATGATTATGTGACTTGAGAATTGTTGTCTACTTGTATATGCCTATTTGTGTGCATTTTGTATGAAGAATAATGCAAGTTTAATTAGATAATGGTGAGGACAAGAGTTCATGAGTTAGAGGAATCCTCTACTGCCAGAATGGATAGGATGGTTAGATTAATACAGGACATGGTAGAAACATTGAGGTAACAACAACAGTGGCAGCAGCCACACCCTTCGCCTCTACCTCTGGTACAGCCTGTGCACAACTTGCAAAAAGATGATTAAACCATAGCTCTCACCAAAGAGTTTAAGAAAATGAAACCGCCACAGTTTCATAGAGGATTGAATCCATTGAAGACTGAAGCGTGGGTCCTTGGCATAGAGAAGTTGTTTGAAGTGTTTCGTTGTCTAGAAACACAGAAGGTGTTGCTAGCCACCTTTACACTAGAAGACGAAGCGAGAAGGTGGTGGATGTTGATGCGTGAAAGCAATAAAGATATTGGCTGGGCACGGTTCTTGGAAATTTTCTATGACAAATACTTTCCACAATGTGTTTGTGATAGGAAAGTGTCAGAGTTCATTGAACTTAAGCAAGGCAACATGACAGTGGCTGAGTACGAGGCCAAGTTTACTGAATTGGCTACATTTGCACCACACATGGTCGACATTGACTATAAGAGAGCGAGAAATTATGAGGGTGGTCTTCGAGATGATATTTTAGAGAAGGTGAATGTACTAAAACTAGAAACCTATATTGATGTGCTGCATCGGGCCATAATATCAGAAGCCAACATAGCCAGGCAGAGTAAATCATTAACTAGTTGGAAAAGTAAAAGGCAGGGCTTCTTTTCAAATAAATAGAATACGGGCTCCTCAAGCACTTCAAATTCTTCCAGAGATATGTCTCCAATGTTCAACCAATGTGGTGAAAGATATTGCGGATTTGCTACCGTGTTTCAGGGGCCTATTTTCAGTGTGGTAAAACAGGGCATATGGTCAGGGATTGTACTCAAAACAGTAGGAAGTTAGCTACTAGCTCAACTACATAAATCCTAAAACAGGAAAACACTACGGGGCTTACTACTACCAGAGACACTACGAGGCAAGAGAGAGTCTTTGCGCTCGTTCCAGGTGATACACGAAACACAGAAGCCGTTGTCTCAGGTACTATCTCTATATGTAATTAGGATGACGTTGTGTTAATTGAATCCGGATCAACACACTCCTTTGTAACTTACACATTTGCATCTAGATTGAGTAGACCTCTAGAATCATTGCCATATTTGTTTGTGTATCTACTCCATCTGGTGAATCTGTGTTGTATACATCTGTATGTCGATTTTGTGATATGCAAATTGGGAGTGCTATCTTGTATGTAGATTTGTTACAATTGGACTTTAGACATTTTGATGTAATTCTGGGTATGGACTGGTTATCTAAATACTATGCCACCATCGATTGTGTAACGAAACAAGTTGCATTTAGACACCAGGGTAGGAAGAAATTGTGTTTGTGGGTAATGGGATAGTGCCTCCACATTATTTGATATCTGTAATGAAAGCATGTAAATCAATCAGGAAAGGGTTTCAGGGCTACTTGTGTAGTGTATTGTCTAAACAATCTATGAATGTTGAACTGAACAGTATCCCTATTGTTAGGGAATTTTCGAATGTATTCCCAGATGAATTGCCAGGGAAATTGGTTGACAGGGAAATAGAATTTACTATTGATATTGTTCCAAGCACTCAGCCCATCTCAAAAACCCCCTACAGAATGTCTACCGCTGAAATAAAAGAACAGAAAGAACAATTGCAAGATTTACTTGACAAAGGCTTTATCCGACCAAGTACTTCACCATGGGGTGCACCGATGTTATTTGTGAAAAAGAAAGATAGAACCTTGCGTCTGTGTATTGGCTATCGTGAACTGAACAAGGTAACGACAAAGAATAAATACCTTTTACCTCGTATTGACGACTTATTTGATTAGTTGCAGGGATCACATGTATTTTCCAAAATCGATTTGAGATCCGGGTACCACCAGCTGAAGGTAAAAGCAGAAGATGTTAAGAAAACTGCATTCTAGACAAGGCATGGCCACTATGAATTTCTTGTTATGACATTTGGAGTGACTAATGCCCCTGTAGCATTTATGGATCTTATGAATCGAATTTTTAAGCCTTGCCTTGATGAATTTGTTGTGGTTTTTATTGATGATATTCTGATATATTCAAAGAGTAGACTTGAACATGAACAATATCTGAGAACTATCTTGCAAACACTTAGAGAAAAAAAATTATTTGTGAAATTAAAGAAATGTGAGTTTTGGCTGGATGAAGTTGTTTTCTTAGGGCATGTCATTAACAGAGATGCGATTTCAGTAAACCCACAGAAGATAGAGGCAGTTGTAAATTGGCCTACACCAACAAATGTAATAGAAGTCTGTAGTTTCATGGGCTTAGCAGGGTACTACAGAAGGTTTGTGAATGATTTTTCAAAAATAGCTATACCTCTTATCCAACTGACATACAAAGGACAACCATTTGAATGGAATGATGAAAGAGAATCTGTAATGACCCATAATTTTTTTTTTTAAATAGCCAGTGCATAATTTAATTGAGCAAATTTTCGAATTTGATTGCTGTGTAAATTCTGTGCAAAAACAGTTCGGTTTTGTATTTTTTAAAAATAGTTCCCGATTTCAGAAAATTATGAAATTTTTATATGTTGTTCCGATATTAGTCTAACACGTTGGATAAAAATTACAGAATCAAATGATGAGTACTTATTTTATGAAAATTCATGAACTGATTGGTGTTCAGTTTAATTTATAGCAGAATTTTGTTATTTAATTTTGAATGCTAGATCATGATTTAGATAAATTTGTTGGGTCTATTTTGGTATTTAATTGGACCATGTTTGACTTATGAGTGAGACGCATGATTTAATTTTTTTTTAATTTGAATTCGTTTATGATTCATGTTTAATTATTTGGTCCCTTTTAATTATGTGATTGGCAAGATATTATTATTTATTATATGAGATTATAATAAATATTTGAAAGTTGAATTTATGGTAGGTACCATATGGTGAAAAATTATACATTTTTATAGTGAATGAAATGAGTGCATATTTCATAGTGAGCAAAATATTATATTTTGTGGTGAGAAAATTTAAATCATTTTATAATTTATATTATAAAATTTGAAATTATTATTACAAAAAATTATATTTTTGGGAAACCAATTTATTTTTGGAAAGGGAACCCACGTGGGCTGCCCCTTTTTTGTTTGCCTTACTCATTATTTCCTTTCTTTCTTTTCCCTTTCTTTTCTTTCCATTTCTTTTGTTGGTTGGTGGAGGCTCCCCTGGAAGAATCTCTCTCTCTCTCTCTCTCTCTCTCTCTCTCTCTCTCTCTCTCTTGCTCTTTCTTTATTTTCCATAGTTGCTCAAGCTTTGAGCTTAGAGTGAGATTTTGCAAAAAGTGTTGTAAATGAAAGTCAGAGAGCCTGTCGTGATCTTCGCAATGGTAGTCTCGGATTCATGATCGGGCAAGATGTGCCTTCCAGATCTGCTCTTCTTCATTATTTGAGGAAGAGACTTTCTTCATATTTTTACATTAAAGCTATGTTAGGATTATTTTGAGAAAATATATCATTATAAGAGGTATTGCATATATATATATTTATATATTTTCAGATTTTTGTTTGGTAATTTTTGGAAGAAAAATTATGTTGAAATGTTAAGAATATTGGCATTTTGAGATTGATTTGGAAAAAAAAAACATTTTTGTTTTGATAATTTGGCAAAGAAATCCGAAAATAAAATTTAATAGTTGTATGGATTGCCTCTATATCATATTATGATTAGATGATTTATTTTGAAAAATATAAAGTTGAATTCTTTTTTATCTTTGATTTGGAATTTATTTTTGAGAAAAATAAATTAATGTTGAAGAATATGGAGTAATGCTTAAGTATGAATTATAGAGTTGCTTTGGAATTAAAAACTCTAAAAGTGTTATATTCATAATATTTTATAAAAGATGATATGATGATGATTAAGTTGTGTTCATTTTTATGAAAATAAAAAAAAATGTGAAATGTGAAATGTGAAATGTGAAATGTGGACTTTCAAACTCATAACCTTGAAAATGTTACTATTGGGCATATTTCATAATTTTTTATGTAAATATCATGTTGGTTAAGTAAATTTAGAAAAAGTTGTGAAATTGTTATTGGTAGAGAATTTGGTAAAAATATTACATCTTTAAATAGCTTGACATGAAAAATGGTTATATTGAAATATAGTTATGTTTGAGGGATCAGGCATGTGAAGTTAGGTTTGGTATTATAAATTTGAAAATTTTTTAATATAATAAACTTACTAATTTAGTGGATTAAATTAGTTTTGGTTAAAAGGTTATATCCGTTATGGTTAAAAGTGTGTTATTAAGATTATACCATAACTTTTGACATAGTAGAATGGAAATGGTAATATTTAATAAGTAGGGATTTCCTTTGAGTTATATATATGTTTTTTGCAAGATCTAGATGATTTTCGAAATCATCGTTTGATTTGTTTTGAAAATTGATTGTTGATTCAAGAAGATGAGAGATTTTTTTTTTTAAAGTGGGTTTATTTTCTTGTTCCTTTTAAAATAGAAATTGAGGGTTTTGAACTATGAGGATTGAAGAGAGATGTTTTTGGTGACTTTTTAAATAAATTGTAGCGATCCCGGTTTCGGCCCTTCTTTCATGTTTTGCCACTTCGACTGGGTAAGTCGGGGATCGAGCTGCCCGGTTAGCTCGTGGAGGTCCAGGGGGCAGCGCTCCTTGGCAGGGTCGAGGCGCAGCGCCGCCGAAGCAAAAATGCAAAATGCATTCGAAGTTGTTTGTCCGCTCGAGCGGCTGTTTATGCACTCGAGTGAAGAATGTTTGGTTCCAGAAGTTTGACCTGTCTGCAAAAGTACTGGGAAGGTGTATTCGACGCCCGATAGGGGCTTTCCACACTCGAGCGGACCATGTTATATCAGTTCGTGAATCCGATATTTCTGATCACTTTTGTATATCTTCTTCTCTAAAAACATTTCATCTCCCTTCTCTCTACATTTCCCTACGCCAAATTAGATCAAAACCTTGATTTCTCAAAATCCATTAGAGTTCTGCCATAGGTTCTTCATCAAAGTTGGTTAACTTCTCTAGGGCTTCGTTGTGTGCTGTGAAGATCGAGTTTCGACACCGTTGATTTTGGGGGTTTCATCTCATTTCTTCTTAAAACTTGAGGTAGGGATTTTCTTAGAGTTATATATATATATATATATATTTTGCAAGATCTATATGATTTTCAAAATCATCCTTTGATAGCTTTGAAAATTGATTGTTAATTCAAGAAGTTGAATGATTTTGAAAGTGGGTTTGTCTCTTATTCTTTTAAAATGATTTTATGGGTTTTGATCTTTGTTTATTGAAGAAAAGATGATTTTGGAAAGCTTTCTTGCAAAAGATTTTAGTTATATAGTTTTGGTGAGAAAACCTAGAATTTGGGAAGTTTTTTTTAAAGAGACTGAAAATCCATGAATGATATTGTTATATTTATTTTGTGTGTCAAAATAAATGAATGTTTGGAAAAAAAATTATTTATATTTATATAAATGATGAATTTCAGGGAATATGAGAATTGTTGTTCATTTTGAAAATTATTGTTCAAAACGTTGAAATGGTCTTGAAATGAATAATTGTTGAGGATACTTGAGAAGAAGGAATTGTGTTATTCCTTGGATGATGAATTGGAATAAAAGTATTTATATTCATCTTGTGTTATTGGCATATCAATTCATTTGATTACATTAAACTTTGAAAGTTGATTTGAAAACTTGCATTGAGAAAAAAAATGTTGAGAAACAAGTTTCCATGAATTGGTTTTGGGGTAAATATGGTGGTAAGTCTTGACAGGTGGTGTAGATGAAATTGAATAGGTGTCGAGTCTTCTAGTTAATACTGGTAAAAATGACAGATTATAAGTGCCGAGCCTTCCAGTCAATGCTGGTAAAAATGAGAAATGGGTAGTACTTGTATAGTTTACTTGCAGACACCAACCTAGGGATTACCAGAGTCGTATTTACCGCTCTTAAAATGAATTGTTAAGTTTTGAAGAATTGAAATTGCATGACATCATTGAGCATGATGGTTTTCAAAGATAAATATGTGATTTTCTTTCAAAATGGCGTAGCATGACATGTGCGTTTTATCTGTTGAGACTTGTATAAAATATATATACTTTGTTAAGTATTTCCTACTGGGTTTTATGCTCACCCTATGGGATTTTTGTGCAGGAAAAGATGTGGTGATACTGCCTAACTAGGGGCGAGGAAATGTGTGTTGAGAGTACGAGACTCTAATTTTGCTGTGACTCTGCATGTAAGCCAAGGGTTATATATGTGTGGGTTTGAATAACCGCTTTGTGTAACTAAACTCAAGCCTTGGAAACTTGTAAACCCTTGGGGGTATTTATTTGTTTATTTACTTGTTGTTGGATTAATGTATTTTTGCATGAAGAACTATTGTATCATGTAATGTAAGTTTGGAGATTTATATTCGGTTTTCCTTGAAAGAGCCATGATTGTTGTATTATCATTTGGGCTAGAAATTTGAGGCGTGGCATAAATGAAGATGAGTGGTTTTGGTGAGAAAACCTAGAAATTTGGGGTTTTTAAGAAAGATGTTGACAATCTTTGAAAATGTTGTTATATTTATTTTGTGTGCCAAAATAAATGATGTCTGAAAAATTGTTTATTTGTTTACATATAAATGATGGTTTTCATGGAATATGAGAATTGTTGAAGTTTTGGAAATTGTTGTTCAAAATGTTGATATAGTCTTGAAGTGGCTAAATGGTTGAGATTACTCTAAGTGTGGGAATTATGTTGTCCCATGGATGAATTGGAATAAAAGTATTTATATTCATCTTAAGAAATTATATTGAAATGAGAACTAGGAATTTTCATCACAATGGGAATATTGTGTGGAAGTATTAAAAGTGGAAGAAATATTGTATTGTATTATTAATCATTGCATTGGCATATCAATTCATTTGATAATGATGAGCTTTGAAATTTGATTTGAAAACTTTGCATTGAGAAAAGAATGTTGGGAAACAAGTTTTCATGAAATGATTTTGGGGTAAATACGGTGGTAAGTCTTGAAAGGTGGTGTAGATGATAGGTGTCAAGCCTTCCAGTTAATACTGGTAAAAATGACAGATTACAGGTGTCGAGCCTTCCAGTTAATACTGGTAAAAATGACACATTACATGTATCGAGCTTTCTAGTTAATACTGGTAAAAATGACAAATTGGTAGTATTTGTATAGTCTACTTCCAGACACCAGCCTAGGGATTACCTGCGTCGTATTTACCATCTTGGAATTTTATTGAAATTGTTGGATTAATGTGTTTGCAAAATGGCATTGTGTGTAAGATTTTCAAAAGATGAGAAAAATATTTTTGAGCATGACATGGCATATGCATTCATCTCATAAGACCGTATAAAATGGATTTGATGAAATTGTTTAATTATTTGATTCAATTGATAATGAGATAATTGAATGAATTGAAAAGGATGTCATGTTGCTATTGAAACATATTTATTTATTTAAGTTAACTTGTTGTGGTTAATTAAATAAATTGGATTTAAGAGATTATGTAATAAAATTATATGGTTTTTACATGATATAATTTCATGTATATATATGAGTATTTTGGTACCCGCATATCTTTTAATGTTTTAATATGAGATTGCTTGGTGAGCTAGTGGTTGCTCACCCCCTGCCTGTACATGTGTACAGGGAATGCTTTTCGGATTTGAAGATCAAATAATGGGTTTTACCATTTTATAAGTGTAATGTAGTGATGGATTGTATTACTTCATTTGTTGTTTGGCTGAGTGCTATTTTTTTGTAAAGAGTAATGTCTTCTCTTTTATTGTAAGCCTCAGGGCATTTCTTTTATTTATATGTAAATGTTATTGTTGTATAATGAGAGGGAATATATATATTTAATTATTCATCTTTTCATCCAAGGATGAAATGTTATTTGTAAATGAACTTAATTAAGGAATATTGGTAAGGTTATCTGAGTAATAAAATACCGGGCGTTACAACATGGTATCAGAGCTAGTTGACCTGTCACTTGAGTGCAGGCGTATCACAAATGAGAACTCTTGCTTGTGACTGTGTCACCGAAGCAAGACTCTCTACCCATGGGGTGACGGTGTACCGTTGGCGTCAGTGGCCGGCTAGGCTGATAGGTCCAGTTGTTGGGTGAGACGGTGTACCCATGATCAGTGACAACATGGTATCAGAACAAACCGAGTTTGAATACCTTGGCTCGTGGGAAGTGGTTTTGACCACAGTTGGGTTTACCTCGTGCTTGTGAGCGATGTTTGCATTCTATGTGATAACATGCTTATGTGCTAAGATGTTGTATGTTTATGTGGGCATGGGGTTGAGTCTCGAGGATGTTGTGTCTGTTCTAGAAATTTTCTTAAAAATCTCATTGGAAATGCGCCTAATCAATGTGATTTCTAATTAGAGGTCTAAAAGGATTTCTAGGACGACTAACCATCTTCGTAGTGACAACTCGTTAATTGTTATGTGGTTATGTGATTTTATGATACTTGATGTGCATATGTTGAATTTTGTGTTGGAATATGAGAATGTACCTTAGTAGGAAGTGTTGATGCTAAATGTTATGAATAGTATATATATGGCCTTGCATGATTGTGAAATTGCTTTATTTAGTTGATTATGTGTGGAGTTAGTCTTGAACTTTGGGTTGTATACCCTTGTATGTATTTGGGAAGGAGCGTGGCCTCGACATGGTGAAGATTGCGAATGGTGGTAAGGGGTGCATTTCCCAAGAGAGATTGATTGTTTTGTGACTTGGTTGTAAAATCTATAAAGTGCAAACTATGTAAGGTTTAAAGATGAGATTTGAAACAGACAATCTTCATAATTGTTGTTACCTCTACTTATTTAATTGTTTTGTCCCTGGGTGTCATGGGGGGGGAAGTGTCCAACACTCGTTGGTAATATAATTATCTTAAAGAGAATGAGTTGTGTTTTGAATCATGGTTGTATTTAGGGTGGACCTTGTGAGTCACCGTAATACTAGTGTAAAGTTTGTGTTGTAACTTGGAGTAAATGTCTTAAAGGTTAAGTTGAATTAACTTTTAGCTTGAAGGCCATGTATAGTTTGGGTGTTTACCTAGTTGTGTTGAGTCTTACTTAGACTTAAGGTATGTTGTTGAAACCATTTTGTAAACCCCACATTGGAGTGGAACCGTTAATGTTGATTTGTAGTCTTTGTTGATGGAAATCCTAACTCATTGTCCGTACTGATTTTATTTCATTTGGGTTATGGGGTGTGGCATCACCCTGGTGTTGGTTAAGTGTTGTTCGTCTTGTGACGGTTGGCAGTTACTTTTTGAGTTGGTGGTTAGTGCTTTTGAAGAGGTATTGTTTCGTTTTGTTAAGGTCTTAGAGTAGTAATAGTTGTTTTGGCCTTGGGGTGCATTGTGCATTAGGAGATGGAGATATTTGTTGAAGTTGGGTTATCACCAAAAAGGTATGGTGTCTTGGTATTCTAAGGAGTTGTTTTGCCAAAATTCTTGTTATGCTTAAAGAATTAGATCCTCTTTTGTTGTCATTAGGTTATCAATGTGGATAGAAGAACCACTTGAAGATTTATACTAGTAAGGGTTTTTATAACCAATTATTGTGTGATTGTAATGGTTTGGTTCATTATCGGAATGATTTGTTGATGCATTGGTAAGTACCTAAGTGAGTATATAGGTGATTGTAGAATGCATTACATTACTTGAGTTTAATTCGAGGACAAAATTTCTTTAAGGAATGTAGGTTGTAATGACCCAGATTTTTTTTCTTTAATAGCCAATGCATAATTTAATTGAGCAAATTTTCAAATTTGATTACTGTGTAAATTCTGTGTGAAAACATTTCAGTTTTATATTTTTTAAAAATAGTTCTCGATTCAGAAAATTATGAAATTTTTATATGTTGTTCCCATATGAGTCTAGCACGTTGGATGAAAATATCAAAATCAAATGATGAGTATTTATTTTATGAAAAGTCACAGACCGATTGGTGTTCAGTTTAATTTATAGTAGAATTTTGTTATTTAATTTTGAATGTTTGGGTCATGATTTGGATAAATTTGTTGGGTCTATTTTGGTATATAATTGGACCATATTTAACTTATGGGTGAGACCCATGATTTAAATTCAATTTAATTTGAATTTGTTTATGATTTATGTTTAATTATTTGGTCCCTTTTAATTATGCGATTGCTAAGTTATTATTATTTATTATATGAGATTATAATAAATATTTGAAAGTTGAATTTATGGTGGGTACCATATGGGGAAAAATTATACATTTTTATAGTGAATGAAATGAGTGCATATTTCATAGTGAGCAAAATATTATATTTTGTGGTGTACAAAAATGTTATATTTTGTAGTGAGAAAAATTATATCATTTTATAATTTATATTATAAAATTTGAAGGTATTATTACAAAAAATTATATTTTTGGGAAACCAATTTATTTTTGGAAAGGGAACCCACGTGGGCTGCCCCTTTTTTGTTTGCCTTCCTCATCATTTCCTTTCTTTCTTTTCCCTTTCTTTTCTTTTTATTTCTTTTGTTGGATGGTGGAGGCTCCCCTGTAAGCCTCTCTCTCTCCCTCTCTCTCTCCCTCTTTCTTTATTTTCCATAATTGCTCAAGCTTTGAGCTTAGAGTGAGATTTGGCAAAAGTGTTGTAAATGAAAGTCGGAGAGCTCGTCGTGATCTTCGCAATGGTAGTCTCAGATTCATGATCGGGCAAAATGTGCCTTCTAGATCTGCTCTTCTTCATTATTTGAGGTAGGGACTTTTTTCATATTTTTACATTAAAGCTATGTTAGGATTATTTTGAGAAAATATATCATTATAAGAGGTATTGCATATATATATATATATTCAGATTTTTGTTTGGTAATTTTTAGAAGAAAAATTATGTTGAAATGTTAAGAATGTTGGCATTTTGAGATTGATTTGGAAAAAATAATTTTTGTGTTGATAATTTTGCAAAGAAATCTGAAAATAAAATTTAATAGTTGTATGGATTGTCTCTACATCATATTATAATTAGATGATTTATTTTGAGAAATATAAAGTTGAATTGTTTTTTTTAATCTTTGATTTGGAATTTATTTTTGAGAAAAATAAATTAATGTTGAAGAATATGAAGTAAATGCTTAAGTAGGAATTATAGAGTTGCTTTGGAATTCAAAACTCTAAAAGTGTTATATTCATGATATTTTATAAAAGATGATATGTTGATGATTAAGTTGTGTTCATTTTTATGAAAATAAAAAAAAAAATGTAAAATGTGGACTTTCAAACTCATAACCTTGAAAATGTTACTATTTGGCATATTTCATAATTTTTTATGTAAATATCATGTTGGTTAAGTAAATTTAGAAAAAGTTGTGAAATTGTTATTGGTAGAGAATTTGGTAAAAATATTACCTCTTTAAATAGCATGGCATGAAAAATGGTTATGTTGAAATATAGTTATGTTTGAGGGATCAGGCATGTGAAGTTAAGTTTGGTATTATAAATTTGAAATTTTTTTAATATAATAAACTTACTAATTTAGTGGATTAAATTAGTTTTGGTTAAAAGGTTATATCCGTTATGGTTAAAAGTGTGTTATTAAGATTATACCATAACTTTTGACATAGTAGGATGGAAATGGTAATATTTAATAAGTAGAGATTTCCTTTGAGTTATATATATGTTTTTTGCAAGATCTAGATGATTTTCGAAATCATCATTTGATTTGTTTTGAAAATTGATTGTTGATTCAAGAAGATGAGAGATTTTTTTTGAAAGTGGGTTTATTTTCTTGTTCCTTTTAAAATAGAAATTGAGGGTTTTGAACTATGAGGATTAAAGAGAGATGTTTTTGGTGACTTTTTTTTAATAAATTGTAGCGATCCTGATTTCGACCCTTCTTTCATGTTTTGCCACTTCGACTGGACAGGTCAGGGATCGAGCTGCCCAGTCAGCTTGCGGGGGTCGAGGGGGCAGCGTCCCTTGGCGGGGTCGAGGGGCAGCGCTCCCGAAGCAAAAATGTAAACTGCATTCGAAGTTGCTTCTCCGCTCGAGCGGCCGTTTATGCGCACGAGCGGAGAATGTTTGGTTCCAGAAGTTTAACCTGTCTGTAAAAGTATTGGAAAGGTGTATTCGACGCTTGAGGGGGGCTTTCCACGCTAGAGCGGACCATGTTATATCAGTTCGTGAATCTGATATTTCTGATCACTTTTGCATATCTCTCTCTCTAAAAACGTTTCATCTCCCTTCTTTCTACATTTCCCTACGCCAAATTGGATCAAAACCTTGATTTCTCAAGATCCATTAGAGTTCTGCTATAGGTTCATCATCAAAGTTGGTTAACTTCTCAAGGGCTTCATTGTGTGCAGTGAAGATCAAGTTTCGACACCGTTGATTTTGGGGTTTCATCTCATTTCTTCTTCAAAACTTGAGGTAGGGATTGGGGGCTTTTAAAAAAGATGTTGACAATCTTTGAAGATGTTGTTATATTTATTGTGTGCCAAAATAAATGATGTTTGAAAATTTGTTTATTTGTTTACATATAAATGATGGTTTTCATGGAATATGAGAATTGTTGAAGTTTTGGAAATTGTTGTTCAAAATGTTGATATAGTCTTGAAGTGGCTAAATGGTTGAGATTACTCTAAGTGTGGGAATTATGTTGTCCCATGGATGAATTGGAATAAAAGTATTTATATTCATCTTAAGAAATTATATTGAAATGAGAACTGGGAATTTTGATCACAATGGGAATATTGTGTGGAAGTATTGAAAGTGGAAGAAATATTGTATTGTATTACTAATCATTGCGTTGGAATATCAATTCATTTGATAATGATGAGTTTTGAAATTTGATTTGAAAACTTTGCATTGAGAAATGAATGTTGAGAAACAAGTTTTCATGAAATGATTTTGGGATAAATATGGTGGTAAGTCTTGAAAGGTGGTGTAGATGATAGGTGTCGAGCCTTCCAGTTAATACTCGTAAAAATGGCAGATTACAGGTGTCGAGCCTTCTAGTTAATACTAGTAAAAGTGACAGATTATAAGTGTCGAGCCTTCTAATTAATACTGGTAAAAATGACAAATTGGTAGTACTTATATAATCTACTTGCAGACACCAGCCTAGGGATTACCTAAGTCGCATTTACCATCTTGAAATTTTATTAAAATTGTTGGATTAATGTGTTTTCAAAATGGCATTGTGCGTAAGATTTTCAAAAGATGAGAAAAATATTTTGAGCATGACATGGCATATGCATTCATCTTATAAGATGTATAAAATGAATTTGATGAATTGTTTAATTATTTGATTCAATTAATAATGAGATAATTGAATGAATTGAAAAGAATGTCATGTTGCTATTGAAACATGTTTATTTGTTTAAGTTAACTTGTGGTTAATTAAATAAATTATATTTAAGAGATTATGTAATAAAATTATATGGTTTTGACATGATATGATTTCACGTATATGTATGAGTATTTTGGTACCCGCATATCTTCTAATATTTTAATATGAGATTGCTTGGTGAGCTAGTGGTTGCTCACCCCTGTAGACCGCCCGAACTCCGCTCCGCGCGCGAGGGCGCGAATTGTAGTTCTAGCTACTACAGTTCGGACTCCTGTCACGGTTCTGAATCTAATCTCACAAAGTGCAATGTAAGACTGATAAATCACCAAAGAGTCCAACTCCGGCAAATCGTTTTGGAAAATCGATTTTAATCAAGAAGTGCCAAACATGGACTGCTTTGCCAGATTTCAGAGTCGCTACCTAAATATTTTATTTTGGGAAATTCATGAAACCCTAACTCGTGCCTAAGGCCACGTGTCCGTCATCACCAAAGTTGCCTCGGCTCGGGAACTTAGGTATGAGAGGGGAAGGTCCTGAAATGAGCACCCCCGCTCGCCTGATCAAAGGATCGGCCTCTACTAATATGATATGTTGTTTTTGAAAACACATGTGTTCTTATTCCGGTTTATTAGCTAACCTTACTATGTGATGCGCACAGTATACAAGTATAGACTAGATCGCCTGAATTGGAACAAAATCATTCAATGCTTGTTTTCAAAAATGGTTTGAAGTTACTACCCTCAAGTAGGCTAAGACGTGGATTTGTCACCCTCAAGTGGGCTTAGAAAAACATGACTTTACCACTTCAAGTGGGCTTAAAACGCACATTTCGATGAATTGTTCCAATTCAAGCAATGAAGCCTTCATCCACAGGCATTCATGCAGTTATAGCAATTAAGCAAATAGCCTCATGGCAAGCATGCTAAACATGGCAGTCACTTACACACATGCAAGGATGCTAAAGCATAAACACTCACAGTGTACTCCGAGCCAAAAAAAAAGCTAGTTAGTAATCAATGCATGATCCTAGCTATGTTAACAATGCCTAATGCAACACATGCAAAAATGCAGCTAAGATAGGCTCGACTATCTAGAATGGCATATGAATGCAACAATTTGATACATATATTCAAATAGGAATTGAAACACAATGCAGTTTGAATGATGCGCTAAGCCCGGTGCATGCAAGACAAATGAATGATGCACGCATGCAAGCATAAGGATGCTAATTGAATATGCCCTAAAACTAACCATCGAAAGCTGATAAGTAAAAGGGAGAAAGAAATGGGGTTGGAAGACATGCACACATATTGAATAACTAGCTACAACTAATTATTACAATACTTTAATTAATTAACAAATTAACTAATCATGGCAACTAACTAAGTATGTGAGGTATGTGAACTATGGCTGCCACAGCTCTGTTTTGAACGATGAAGGATGCATGCTCTCGATCGCCTCGCTCGAAAATCCATTACTATGCCCCAAATTGCCTCTGTTTGCATTTGCTCTTAGAACACTGCACAATCCTCTAGAAAGCTTCTACTCCAACACAGGGACCTCTTGGAAGGCTGCCGACCAGAAAATGGTGTTGTAGACTACCTGTAGACCACTTAAATTTGCTGTAGACCAGAAAAAGTGGTCGGCCAGCCATTTTACTGGTCTGTCGACCAGATAATTCTACCAAGCTCCAATTTGCTGCAACAGAGAACAAGAAGGGGCACAGCAGTGTATTTGTAAGGTATGTGTGCACAACCACCCTCCCTATCATTTCTCAAGCTCAAGGGAGTGCGGCACTCAACTCTCGGGCCACCAACCGAGCATCTCAATGCACGATGGCCGCGAAGCCAAGTTTGCACAATTCAATGTCAATGAATGCACAATCAACACATAAGGGCCTTAACCTCTATCATGCTTGATCAAGAGGGTCAGCGACCAAGAAACGTAACACATTTCATCACTTCAAGTACGAAACGTGCCACATTCCTTGTGTTTGGATCAACACTCGATCCACACACAATGCAACACATACAACATGATCAACCTATCAATGCTAATGGCATGCACAAGATTCTATCAAGTGAACAATGCATGCATGGCATATTCGGAGGCTAAGAACACCAAAGCTAGTAAAGAGCATCATACAAGAGGCATGCAATACAATGCTCAATGGGCTTAAACCAAATATGGACAGACCTATGAGGCTCCAAAACAGTGGCCAAAATGCTCCGAAATGCTAGCATTAAAAGCAAGAAAATGCATGCTCATGCATTGACCTATGAATGAGGCATAAAACGCAACTCTCAAACACAATCAAAGAGCAATATGCATGAGGATATAGAAATGCTATATGCTCTGAAATCAAGTGTTAAATGATGCCAAATCACCTAAACACACAAGTATAGCATGCAGGAGGGCCTACGGCACAAGGCTACTAAAGGGAACTACACAAGAGGCATGCAATACATGGCATAAATGATTGAACCAACCATAGACAGAGCTCAATTAGGTCAAAACAAAGACCAAAACATGCTAGGATGGGAGCTCAAAAGCCTAGACAAGCATGCATACGCATTGGCCCATAAGTGAGGCACAAAGGCACAACTCTTAAAAGTACTCAAAGAGTGAAAGAAGTGAGAACAAGGCAATGCTATATGCTCTGAAATGACATATTAAAAGATGCCATGACATGCAGCTATCACAAGTATGGCATGCTATGTTGCTCAAAACTCAAGACTAGCAAAGGCACTTGCACTATAGCCACATCAAGCAAGCCCCAAAGGGCCAAGGTGACTCAAAACAGTCCCAAGGAAAGTCAAAAAAAGGCCAAAAACATGCTCGAACATAGCCAACATATGCTAGAATAAAAGGCATGAAGCATGGAGCATGCAAGGCCAATGAGGAGGATTACACTACACCTACCAAAACCAAGAACGAGGTGACTTCACCAATCAAAATCAGAGTTATGGCATGTCAAAATAACACCAAAAACATGCTGAGATGGTAGCCCAAAGTGTAATATCACTGTTCTATAGTATGCTAATTGGTCCTTAACATGAATATGATTATGTGTTTGATATGATTTTGTGTGCCATTATGTGAAAATATGTGGTTTTGAATTTCTATCTGTTCACCGTAGGAATATCCGTTTGATTGTTTGCTTTGGAAATTAAAGTGAAGGCCCTATCGGCCACCGAAACCGAAATTGGTCACGCCATTATGATTGGCATAATTTTAAGAGCCTACGATGAAGTTTAATTGAAAAATTGATTCGGACCAGATTAAATTGATTAAATTGATGAATTAGTGCCCAATTATTTATTATTATTAAATTAGAATTAGCAGGGCTTTATATAAAGGGCCATATACACTCTCATGGTTTCTTTTTGAGCTCAAAATCTGAGATATACATTTGAGAGGGTGAGAAGGCTGGCTATAGAGATAGAGAAGGGAGAATTGTGCAATTTTGGCCTTGAAGCTTGATAACTTTGAAGCTATACTCAAGAATTTGCTATTGATTGGAGAAATTGAGCCTCTAGGTAGGTAATTGATCTTGAATTCAAGTTTGAATAATGGTCAAGAACATGGATTAAATTCATTATAAGGAAATTGAGTTGATTTTGTTGTATTTGAAGTCATGGAATGTATGCATGTGCATAATAGCCATGAATTTGTATAGTTGAGCATGAAAAATATGATCCATGTAGAATTGTGGCTAGAATCCATGCTTGTGACCACCATTTGTACAATTTGAGTTGAAATGGAAGTTATATCTCACATGCATGTACCATTCATAAGAAGTATGAGCTTGAATGCATGAAATTGTTACGTTGAAAGTGAATTTGGTGTAGATTGGGACATGCATGTGATTAATTTGTGAAATTGAGCTCCATTGTGTTGTAATTTGGTGTTGGTACCATGTTAGGATATGATTATGTGAAGTTTCAGCCAAAAGCATGCATCTAGAGCCATTGAATGTCGAATTGGAGCTCAAGAACATGTTCTGGAAAACCTAGAAAATTTGATGTCCGCTCGAGCGGGGAAACCGCCGCTCGAGCGTGAATTTCGTGCTCCCAGTATTTTTGCAGACTTGGATGACTGCTCGAGCGGGGAAGTTCACGCTCGAGCGGGGAGCTACGTAGACAGACCTTCAACTCGAGCGCCAGACTTCACGCTCGAGCATAATTTTGATGCATTAAGCACTTTTGCAGACTTCATGGGCCCGCTCGAGCGGGGACCCTGTTTTCTGAAATTTTGAAAAGACATTCTGAGTTTCGTTTTCCATCCTCTTTCACTTCAAAGTACTCTTAGGCATGCATTGAGCATTTTAATTGAGTTAAAGAGATAAGAATGAAGCCTAAAGAGAAAAATGTGAATTTAGAACGAATTGAATTGTTTGTAACCCTTTTGTGTTCATGGAATGTGTAGGGTCGAGCTCTAGGGCAAACCAACCAACCGATCACTGTGAGTAATATCTTAACAAAGATATCTGAGATATGTTGTTGTCCAAATTACTTACTTCTATGTGAGTTTTATAAGTTCGTTGATTGGACAATGTTGCTATGCCAAATGAATGGGCCAGAGGCCAGTTTGATCTGAATGATAGAGTGAATGGGCCAGAGGCCGTTTTGATAAGAATGAATGGATGGGCCAGAGGCCGTTTTGACATGAATGAATGGGCCCGAGGCCGTTTTGACACGAATGAATGGGCCAGAGGTCGTTTTGACATGAATGAATGGGTCAGAGGCCGTTTTGACATGAATGAATGGGCCAAAGGCCGTTTTGACACGAATGAATGAATGGGCCAGAGGCCGTTTCGACATGAATAAATGAATGGGCCAAAGGCCAGTTTGACATAAATGAAAATATGAATTGGGCCCAAGGCCGTTTGAAGCATGTTGTTCTACATACCGTTTGTATAACTCCTTTATTTGATATTATTCACTGGGCTTTCGCTCATGCTGATTCATGTGTTTGTAGGTGAGCCAAGAGAAGTCCAAACTCAGCCCTAGTGAAGTCTGTGAGAAACAACAAAGATTTTGAAGAGTCAGCCCTTACGTCTACCGCACAAGACCCGTCTTCACCTTTTTGTCATTCTGTTTTATTTTGTCATGTAGGCGAAGTCTTTGAATATGTTGTATATAGTCTTCTTGGGTTGACTCAGACTTATATGATCCTGTATGTACAGGACCTTGTGTAGTACATATTTTGTTGTGAGTTATTAATATGCATATGTATGGTTTGTTATGATGTGCCATGTAAGCACAGCTCTATGGACAAAGTTTTAAACTGCTTCCGTTTGGCCCCCATTAACTCTGTTAACATACATTTGGTTTGGTTTGAGGCCGTAGGTAATCTCATGATTACTAGCCAGTTATGTCCTCAACCCACAGGGACGGGTTCGGGTCATGACAGAGTGGTATCAGAGCACGAGTTAATAACTCACACACTTGTCCAAAAGAGCAATAAGCGTCTAGAAAAGATCTAGGATGTATTCATGTGATAAGGATGAACTTGGAAGCATCGAGAATATGCCTAACTGTTTTGATATGAACGATTATGTGCTATAAGTTTGTGAATTGCTTGCATTGCAATTGTTTGAATATGTGTGCTTTCTAGTAAATGCATACTGTGTATCTTTTGTATAAAGTATAATGTAAGTTTAATCAGATGATAAGAACAAGAGGTGATGAGATAGAGGAGTCCTCTACTGCCAGAATAGACAGAATGGAAAGATTGATTCAAGAAATGGCAGAAATGTTGAGGTAACAACAGGAGTGGCAACAACAGTGGCAACAACCACACCCTCCACCTCCACCTCCACCTCCACCTCCACCTCTGGCACCTCCTGTGCCAGATAATCAGAATGACGATCAGATAATAGCACTCACCAAAGAATTCAAGAAAATGAAACCACCACAGTTCCATGGGGGACTAGATCCGTTGAAAACCGAAGCATGTGTCCTCAGCATTGAGAAACTATTTGAAGTGTTCCCGTGTTCAAAGACACAAAAATTACTTCTAGCCACTTTTATGCTAGAAGACGAGGCAAGAAGATGGTGGATGTTAATGTGAGAAAATCATAAAGATGTTGACTGGGTGAAATTTCTGGAGATTTTCTACGACAAGTACTTCCCACAATGTGTTCGGGATAGGAAAGTAGCAGAGTTCATGGAACTTAGGCAAGACAGCATGACTGTAGCTGAGTATGAAGCCAAATTCTCTGAATTGGCCAGGTTTGCACCACATGCAATTGATACTGACTATAAGAAGGCGAGACATTTTGAAGGTGGACTTCAAAGTGACATTTTAGAAAGAGTGAATGTCTTGAAGCTGGAGACCTATATTGGGGTGCTAGACAGGGCCATCATATCAGAGGCTAACATAGCTAGACAGGCTAAGTCAACAACTGACTGGAAAATTAATAAAAGGCAAGGCTTCTTCTCATAGAAGAAATTTTTGAAAAAGCAAAATACGGGCTCCTCGAATACTTCAAGTTCAACCCGAGACACAGCTCCCATGTGCAATATTTGTAGCAGAAAGCACCGTGGAGTTTGTTATCGTGTGTCAGGAGCCTGTTTCAAATGTGGTAAACAAGGGCACATGGCCCGAGATTGCAATCAGAATAGTGGAAAGATAGCTGCTAGTTCCACTGCATCAATCTTGAAGCCGGGAAATACCATGAGATCTACTACCGCCGAGGATACTGTGAGACAAGGGAGAGTTTTTGCGCTTGTTCCGGGTGATACGCGGAATGCCAACGCAGTCGTCTCAGGTACTATTTCTATATGTAATCAGGATGCTTTTGTGTTAATTGACTCCGGATCAACACACTCATTTGTAACCTGTGCCTTTGCATCTAGACTGAATAGACCTTTAGAATTACTGCCATATCTGCTATGTGTGTCTGCTCCATCTGGGGAATCTGTATTTTGTGAATCTATATACCGGTTTTGTGATATGCGTGTTGAGGATGCTATCCTATATGTAGATTTGTTACCCTTGAACTTTAGGCATTTCAATGTAATTTTGGGCATGGATTGGTTGACCAAATATTGTGCCACCATTGATTGTGTGACAAAACGGGTTGTGTTTAAACCACCAGAACATAAGGAAATTGTGTTTGTAGGTAATGGGGTAGTGCCTCCACCTTATTCGATATCTGCAATGAAAGCATGTAAACTGATCAAGAAAAGGTGCCAGGGTTATTTGTGCTATGTGTTGTCTGAGCAATCTGTGAATGTTGAATTGAATGATATCCCTATTGTTAGAGAATTTCCAGATGTGTTTCCAAATGAATTACCAGGGGAATTGGTAGATAGGGAGATAGAGTTTACTATTGAAACTGTGCCAGGCACCCAGCCCATTTCTAAAACTCCCTACAGAATGGCTACTGCCGAAATGAAAGAATTGAAAGAACAGTTGCAAGACGTGCTTGACAAGGGGTTTATTCAACCTAGCACTTCGCCTTGGGGTGCACCAGTACTATTTGTGAAAAAGAAGAATGGAACCCTACGCTTGTGTATCGATTATCGGGAATTGAACAAGGTAACAATAAAGAACAAATATCCTCTACCTCGTATTGATGACCTGTTTGACCAGTTGCAGGGCTCGCAAGTGTTTTCCAAGATCGATTTGAGATCCGGGTATCATCAGCTGAAAGTAAAAGCAGAAGATGTTGAGAAAACCGCATTCAGAACGAGGTATGGTCATTTTGAATTTCTTGTTATGCCATTTGGGATGACTAATGCTTCGGCAACATTTATGGACTTAATGAACCGAATTTTTAAAACCTACCTTGACGAATTCGTTGTGATTTTTATTGATGACATTTTGATATATTCTAAAGATAGACTTGAACATGAACAACATTTGAGAACTGTCCTACAAATACTTCGGGAAATGAAATTATTTGCTAAGCTAAAGAAATGTGAATTTTGGTTGGATGAAGTTGTTTTCTTAGGGCATGTTATCAACAAAGAAGGGATTTCAGTGGACCCACAGAAAATAGAAGCAATTGTGAATTGGCCCACACCGACGAATGTAACAGAGGTCCGCACAGAAAATAGAAGCAATTGTGAATTGGCCCACACCGACGAATGTAACAGAGGTTCGCAGTTTCATGGGCTTGACCGGGTACTACAGGAGGTTTGTGAAGGACTTTTCGAAATTAGCTGTGCCTCTTACCCAATTGACATGAAAAGGGCAACCGTTTGAATGGAACGACGAAACAAAAGCTGCCTTTCATGAACTGAAAACAAGATTGACCACTGCACCAATTTTGACACTACCTTCAGGTACGGAGAATTTTGTAATTTTCAGTGATGCGTCTTATAAAGGTTTGGGTTGTGTGTTAATGCAGAACAGAAAGGTTATTGCTTACGCCTTCCGACAGTTGTGGCCACACGAGAAGAATTATCCAGCACATGACCTAGAATTGGCCGCAGTTGTTTTTGCTTTGAAAATCTGGCAGCATTATCTGTATGGAGCAAAGTGTGAAGTCTACACGGATCACAAAAGTCTGAAATACTTCTTCACGCAGAAGGAGTTGAATATGCGATAGAGGAGATGGCTGGAACTAATAAAGGATTATGATTTAGAGATTCAGTATCACCCCGGGAAAGTTAACACAGTTGCTGATGCCTGGAGCAGAAAATCAACGGGGAGTATGGCTTGTTTGCTTACTGAACAGAAAGAGATCTTACAAGATTTTGAGAAGTCTGAAATTGAAGTGTTAATTTGTGAACAGGGCGGATTGATAGCCGCTATTACGGCCGACCCGGCAATCATTGATGAAATCAAACAGAAACAGAAAGAGGATGAATTCCTCAAGAAGGTGATAGATGAATTTGAGACAAGTCCGAAAGCAGAGTTTGGCGTTGTAAATGAAGTGTTGAGATTTTGAAACCAAATGTGTGTCCCAGACATTCCGGAACTAAAGAAGAGGGTTTTAGATGAAGCCCATAAATCGGTGTTTGCTATACATCCGGGTAACAATAAAATGTATCGGGATGTAAAACAAACCTATTGGTGGCCTAAAATGAAGAAAGAAATTGCAGAATATGTGTCCAAATGTCTTCAGTGTCAGCAAGTTAAAGCTGAACATCATAAACCAGGCGGTCTACTGCAACCTCTCCCTATTTCTTAATGGAAGTGGAAGCATGTGACTATGGATTTTGTTGTTGGCCTACCTCGGACTTCTCGAGGTATGGATTCTATTTGGGTTGTAGTTGATAGACTGACTAAATCTGCACATTTTCTGCCTGTCAAAACTACATTTAATGCTTATAGATTGGCTACTATTTATGTTGATGAGATCGTCCGTTTACACGGAGTTCTGGTATCTATTGTGTTGGATAGAGATCCGAAATTTGTATCTAGATTGTGGAAGAGTTTGCAGGAAGCTATGGGGACGGAACTAAGGTTCAGTACTGCATTCCACCCACAGATAGATGGGCAATCAGAACGAACAATACAGACTTTGGAAGATATGCTTCGGATGTGTGCTTTGGATTTTCAGGGGAGTTGGGAAGACTATTTGCCACTTGCGGAATTTGCTTATAATAACAGCTTCCACTCCAGCATCGGTATGGCACCATACGAGGCTTTGTATGGTAGAAGGTGTAGATCACCAAATTGTTGGACAGACGTCGAGGATAGAGCTTTACTTGGGCCTGAAATTGTGCAAGATACTTCTGAGAAAATCAAAACTATTCGGCAAAGGCTCAAAACAGCTCAGGACCGACAAAAGAACTATGCAGACGTTCGAAAAAGACCTCTTGAGTATGAGGTCGGTGACTACGTGTTTATCCGTGTGTCCCCAATGAAAGGCCAAGTCAGGTTTGGAAAGAAGGGCAAGTTGTTGCCCCGTTACATTGGGCCGTTTCAGATTCTGGAAAGGCTTGGTCCAATTGCTTATAGAGTTGCTTTGCCACCAGGATTCGAGCAAATCCATAATGTGCTTCACGTGTCGATGTTGAGGGGTTACCTCTGAGTCCCGTTTCATGTGATTGATTATCACCGGGTAGCTATTGATGAAAATATGGAATACGCCGAATGGCCGGAACGAATCGTTGACCACAAGTGAAACAACTGAGAAGCAAGTCCATCCCAATGGTGAAAGTGGAATGGAAAGAACACTATGGGACGGATGCCACATGGGAAAAGGAGGATGAAATACGACTACACTATCTACATTTGTTTCCCGACGAAGGTAAATTAATTTTGGAGGACCAAACTTCCTAAAGGAGGGAAGACTGTAATATCTTTGTTCTGTAGTATGCTAATTGGTCCTTAACATGAATATGATTATGTGCTTGATATGATTTTGTGTGCCATTATGTGAAAATATGTGGTTTTGAATTTCTATCTGTTCACCGTAGGAATATCTGTTTGATTGTCTGGTTTGGAAATTAAAGTGAAGGCCCTATCGGCCACCGAAACTGAAATTGGTCGCGCCATTGTGATTGGCATAATTTTTAGAGCCTACGGTAAAGTTTAATTGAAAAATTGATTCGGACCAGATTAAATTGATGAATTAGTGCCCAATTATTTATTATTATTAAATTGGAATTAGTGGGGCTTTATATAAAGGGCCATATACACTCTCATGGTTTCTTTTTGAGCTCAAAATCTGAGATATACATTTGAGAGGGTGAGAAGGCTAGCTATAGAGATAGAGAAGGGAGAATTGTGCAATTTTGGCCTTGAAGCTTGATAACTTTGAAGCTATACTCAAGAATTTGCTATTGATTGGAGAAATTGAGCCTCTAGGTAGGTAATTGATCTTGAATTCAAGTTTGAATAATGGTCAAGAACATGGATTAAATTCATTATAAGGAAATTGAGTTGATTTTGTTGTATTTGAAGTCATGGAATGCATGCATGTGCATAATAGCCATGAATTTGTATAGTTGAGCATGAAAAATATGATCCATGTCGAATTGTGGCTAGAATCCATGCTTGTGACCACCATTTGTACAATTTGAGTTGAAATGGAAGTTATATCTCACATGCATGTACCATTCATAAGAAATATGAGCTTGAATGCATGAAATTGTTATGTTGAAAGTGAATTTGGTGTAGATTAGGACATGCATGTGATTAATTTGTGAAATTGAGCTCCATTGTGTCGTAATTTGGTGTTGGTACCATGTTAATATATGATTATGTGAAGTTTGAGCCAAAAGCATGCATCTAGAGGCATTGAATGTCAAATTAGAGCTCAAGAACATGTTCTGGAAAACCCAGAAAATTTGATGTCCGCTCGAGCGGGGAAACCGCCACTCGAGCGTGAATTTCGTGCTCCCAGTATTTTTGCAGACTTGGATGTCTGCTCGAGCCGAGAAGTTCACGCTCGAGCGGGGAGCTATGCAGACAGACCTTCAGCTCGATCGCCAGACTTCACGCTCGAGCGTAATTTTGATGCATCCAGCACTTTTGCAGACTTCATGGGTCCGCTCGAGCGGGGACCCTGTTTTCTGAAATTTTGAAAAGACATTCTGAGTTTCGTTTTCCGTCCTCTTTCACTTCTAAGTACTCTTAGGCATGCATTGAGCATTTTAATTGAGTTAAAGAGATAAGAATGAAGCCTAAAGAGGAAAATGTGAATTTAGAACGGATTGAATTGTTTGTAACCCTTTTGTGTTCATGGAATGTATAGGGTCGAGCTCTAGGGCAAACCAACCAACCGATCACTGTGAGTAATATCTTAACAAAGATATCTGAGATATGTTGTTGTCCAAATTACTTACTTCTATGTAAGTTTTATAAGTTCGTTGATTGGGCAATGTTGCTATGCCAAATGAATGGGCCAGAGGCCAGTTTGATCTGAATGATAGAGTGAATGGGCCAAAGGCCGTTTTGACAAGAATGAATGGATGGGCCAGAGGCCGTTTTGACATGAATGAATGGGCCAGAGGCCGTTTTGACACGAATGAATGGGACCGAGGCCGTTTTGACACGAATGAATGGGCCAGAGGTCGTTTTGACATGAATGAATGGACCAGAGGCCGTTTTGACATGAATAAATGGGCCAGAGGCCGTTTTGACAGGAATGAATAGGCTAGAGGCCGTTTTGACATGAATGAATGGGCCAGAGGCCGTTTTGACACGAATGAATGGGCCAGAGGCCGTTTTGACATGAATGAATGGGCCAGAGGCCGTTTTGACATGAATGAATGGGCCAAAGGCCGTTTTGACACGAATGAATGAATGGGCCAGAGGCCGTTTCGACATGAATAAATGAATGGGCCAAAGGCCAGTTTGACATAAATGAAAATATGAATTGGGCCCAAGGCCGTTTGAAGCATGTTGTTCTACATACCGTTTGTATAACTCCTTTATTTGATATTATTCACTGGGCTTTCGCTCATGCTGATTCATGTGTTTGTAGGTGAGCCAAGAGAAGTGCAAACCCAGCCCCAGTGAAGTCTGTGAGGAACAACAAAGGTTTTGAAGAGTCAGCCCTTATGTCTCACACACGAGACCCGTTTTCACCTTTTTATCATTCTGTTTTATTTTGTCATGTGGGCGAAGTCTTTGAATATGTTGTATATAGTTTTCTTAGGTTGACTCAGACTTATATGATCCTGTATGTATAGAACCTTGTGTAGTACATATTTTGTTGTGAGTTATTAATATGCATATGTATGGTTTGTTATGATGTGCCATGTAAGCACAGCTCTATGGACAAAGTTTTAAACTGCTTCCGTTTGGCCCCCATTAACTCTGTTAACATACATTTGGTTTAGTTTGAGGCCGTAGGTAATCTCATGATTACTGGCCGGTTACGTCCTCAACCCACAGGGGTGAGTTCGGGTCATGACACAAAGGCTTAGGCAAGCATGCATATCAATTGGCTCATGATTGAGGCATAAAGCATAAACCCTCCAAAACATTGAAAGAGTGAAGCATGGGAGAGTATGACCACACTTCATGCACTGAAATCATATATCAAATGATGCTAAATCATGCAAATGGCCCAAGCAATGCATGCTAGTGGACTCAAAACACAAAGCTAGTGAGCAAGATTGCACTATGGCTACACAAAGCAAAGCATGCATGACCAAAACAACTTAAAACAGAGCTTAAGCATGGAAAAACATGAGTATAATCTTGCTGGAGTGGAGCCAAAAACATGCTAGAATGATGGTCTAAAGCATGATGTATGTTAGGCTAGTGAGTGGAATTGCACTACAAGTGCAAGGAGCATGCAAGAGGTAATCAAACCAACCCTAGACAGAGCTATATCATGGTAAAACAACACCAAAAAACATGCTGAGATAAAACCAAAATAGGCTAGCATGATGGATCAAAGCATTGAGCACACAAGGCTAAATGGCAAGATTACACTACAAGTGTAAAAAACATGCATGAGGTGATCAAACCAAACCAAAACAGTGTTATGCCATGCTAAAATAAGGCCTAAGACATGCTAAGATGGAGCCTCAAGGAGGTAGAAAAACATGCTAACTTGGTGAGCCATCAACACAAGCACACAAGAGAAGAGGAGGGGGGACAACCCCCACCCATTTGGAGCCTCAAAACCACATTTCCACCACTGAAATTCCCTTGGAATTCAGTGGTTAAAAGGCCAAGAGAAGGTGATCTCAAAGGCCTTAGGAGATAGCACAAATCAAAGCAAAACAAGGCACAAAAGAGGGTAGAACACCCTCAACACCAAAGAGGCCTCAAACAAACATTTTTAATACTTAAAAATGAAGGTTTTTACAGTTAACAACCAGGCCTAAAACATCATGCAAATAGAGCCAAAGACTTAATCAAAAACAAAGCTTTAAGGGGCTAGTTTCTTACCCTTGAAGAACAAGAATAAGGCAGCAACTCCAGAGGCAAAAACCAAGCCAAAACCACTCAAAAGCAACCTCTAAGAACCTCAGCTCAAGAGTGAAGGTGTTTCACTAGGTGTTTGTGTGCAAAAGTGTGAAGAAATGGCACTTTTGAGCACAAAATGGAACAAATATAGAGAGATGGAGCAATATAGAGATAGAATGATATGTATAGCCCTCAACAATTTTTTCTAAACCTGAGACAAGAGGGAGGAGGCTCCCTTATATAGAATTCCAACCTTCAAGCCTGTTGAACAAGCTAGGAGCTTGGTGCAATCCCTCCACACATGTGTATGGATGATGCTTTCTATGCCCAACAGCTGGCACAGCTGGCATGGAAAATATCTGCAAAAAATACAGGAAAGGTGCTGACCAATTGAAGTGGTTGACCGACCACTCCTCCTGGTCAACCGACCACAAAAAGTGGTTTGCAAGAACAAAAAGTGGTCGACAATGGGGGAAAGGTGGTCTACACAAAGAGAGGAAGGTGGTGGCATGGCTTCCGACCACTTTAGGTGGTCCACAGACCACCCACCCTAGCTGGCCGACCAGAAAACTGGCTAGCAGGGAAGAAAAGTGGTCTACAGGGGGAGAAACTGGTCTACACCCATGTTCCACCCTCCAAGCAAAGGATAACAAGGCTTGGCTCAAAAACAAATAAAAAAGGAAGCAAGACGACAGTCCGTAAGGCGAGGCACTCAGCTGGAAGCCTCAAAAACTAGTCTACGGGTGCAAAAGGCGGCCTACAAGAGGGAAAGGTAGTCTATGACTACAAAAAGTGGTCTACAGACCTCTGTTTCCCTCTAGGCAAAGGCAACAAGGCATGGTCCAAAAACCAAGCCAAGAGGAGGAAGTTAAGAGGTTCCGAGACAAGGCGCTCAGTCGAAGGCTCCGAAAACCGGAAACTAGCCTACAAGAGGGAAAAAGTAGTCTACGACTACGAAAAGTGGCCTACAAGCCTCTCTCTCCCTCCAGGCAAGGGCAACAAGGCATAGTCCACAAACCAAGCCAAAACACAAAGAGTTCAGAGGCTCGGAGGTAAGGCACTCAGCTGAAAACTCCGGAAACTCGAAACGAGCACAAACATGTGTGATCATCGAGTGCTCAATCGATGACGTCTGAGTTTTAAGGTCGGTCAAAAATGGGGTGTCTACAACCCCCTGCCTGTACTTGTGTATGGGGAATGATTTTCAGATTTGAAGATCAAACAATGGGTTTTACCATTTCATAAGTGTAATATAGTGATGGATTGTACTACTTCATTTGTTGTTTGGCTGAGTGCTATTTTTTTGTGAAAAGTAGTGTCCTCTATTTTATTGTAAGTCTCAGGGCATTTCTTTTATTTGTATGTAAATGTCATTGTTGTATAACGAGAGCGAATATGTATATTTAATTATTCATCATTTCATCCAAGGATGAAATGTTATTTGTAAATGGACTTAATTAATGAATATTGGTAAGGTTATCTGAGTAATAAAATACGGGGTGTTACAGAATCTGCCTTCCAAGAACTGAAAACAAGATTGACTACTGCACCAGTGTTAATATTGCCCATAGGTACGGAAAACTTTGTGATTTATAGTGATGTATCTTATAAAGGTCTGGGTTGTGTATCAATGCAGGAAGGACGGGTAATTGCTTATGCCTCTCGACAATTAAGACCACATAAGAAGAACTACTCAACACATGACCTAGAATTGGCCATAGTTGTATTTGCTTTGAAAATTTGGCGGCATTACTTATATGGAGTGAAATGCGAAGTCTATACTGATCATAAAAGTTTGAAGTACTTCTTTACTCAAAAAGAGTTGAATATGTGGCAGAGAAGATGGCTTGAACTAATAGAACATTATGATCTGCAGATTCAATATCACCCCGGGGAAGCCAATACAGTTGTTGATGCCTTGAGCAGAAAATCGACAGGGAGTTTAGCTTGCTTACTTACTGAACAAAAGGAAATCTTGCAAGATTTTTTAGAAAATCGAGATTGAAGTTGTGTTACATGAACAACCTGGGTTGATGGCCGCCATTTCAATAGCAATAGTAAATGAAGTCAAGCAAAGGCAAAAAGAGGATGAGTTCCTGAAGAAGATAATTGATGAGTTTGAAGCAAATCTAAAACAAGAATTCAGCATTGATAATGAAGTGTTGAGATTCTAAAACCGATTATGTGTTCCAAACATTCCTGAATTAAAGAAGAGAATCCTAGATGAAGCTCACAAGTCGATGTTTGCTATGCCTTCGGGTAATAACAAGATGTATAGGGACTTGAAACAAAGCTATTGGTGGTCCAAAATGAAGAAGGAGATCATAGAATATGTTTCCAAGTGCCTTCAATGTCAGCGAGTTAAAGCTGAGCATCAGAAACTAAGCGGTCTACTTTAACCTCTCCTTATTCCGGAATGGAAGTGGGAGCATGTAACTATGGACTTTGTTGTTGGCCTACCTCAAACTCTAAGAGGTATGGATTCTATTTGGGTTATAGTTGATAGACTGACTAAATCTACACATTTTCTACCTGTAAAGACCACTTTTGATGCTTATAGATTCGCCACTATATATATTGATGAGATTGTTTGCTTTCATGGGGTTCCGGTATCTATTGTATCGGATAGAGATCTGAAATTTGTGTCTAGACTTTGGAGAAGTTTGCAAAGAGTTATGGGAACAGAACTGAGGTTTAGTACAGCATTCCATCCACAAACAAATGGGCAATCAAAACAAACCATACAGACTTTAGAGGACATGCTCAGGATGTATGCCTTAGATTTTCAAGGGAATTGAGAGGATTATTTGCCACTAAAAGAATTTGCATACAATAATAGTTTCCACTCCAGCATCGATATGGCACCATATGAAGCTTTGTATGGTAAGAAGTGTAGATCACCAATTTGTTGGACTGAAGTCGGGGATAAGGCTGTACTTGGGCGCGAAATTGTGCAAGACACTTCTGAGAAAATTAAAACCATCCAACAAAGACTCAAGTTAGCACAGAGCCAGTAAAAGAACTATGCAGATGTTCGGAGAAGGCCTCTTGAGTAAGAAGTTGGTGACCATGTATTTGTTCGTGTAATTCTAATGAAGGGCCAGTTGAGATTTGGTAAGAGAGGTAAATTGTCACCCCATTACATTGGACCGTTTCAAATTCTGAAGAGACTTGGTCCAATTGCTTACAGAATTGCCTTGCCATCGGGATTCGAACAAATGCACAATGTATTTCATGTATTAATGTTGACGGGTTATCTCCGAGATCCATTTCATGTGATTGACTACCACAGGATAGCACTTGATGAGAATATGGAATACGAAGAATAGTCAGAACGGATTATAGACAAGCAAGTAAAACAATTGATGAACAAGTCCATCCCGATGGTGAAGGTAAAATGAAAGGAACACTATGGGAAGGATGCTACATAGGAAAAGGAGGATGAGATGCGGCTACGCTATTAACATTTGCTTCCAGACGGAGGTAAAATGAGTTTGGAGGACCAAACTTCCTAAAAGGGGAAGATTGTGATAACCCTGTTATGTGTTATGTTAATTAACCTGCATTATGATTGTGATTATGTGCTTAATGTGATTTTGGGTAATAATTATGTGATTAATTATGTATTTGAATCTATATATGTTCACCATAGGAAAATCTGTCCAACTTACTACTATAATTTGAAAATTGAAGACAGTAGAGGCTACATAAATTAAATTTGTCTGTACCATTGTGATCAGCATGATTTTTAGAGTCTATGGTGAAATTTGATTAAAAATTGATTCGCATCGAAATAATTAGATTAAATTAAGTGAGGCTCATTAAATTTAATTGAGATTGATTAAATTAAGTTAATCACCAAGTATATATATATATATATATATGCTAAGCACATTTAATCTCATATTTTGAACTCAAAAATCTAAAATAGACACCCTAGAGATAGAGTGAGCCGAATTTAGAGAGAGTGAGGACTCATCCTGGAAGACTTTGCAAAGGAATTCAAGAACTTGGTGACTTAGCTATATTTGGAAGAATTGGAGCCTCTAGGTGAGTAACCAACCCTTAATTCATGAGTTAAAACTTGTAATTACATGAATTCCAAGAGAGTTGGTGATCAAGAACAAGATTTGAGTGGTGTAATATATCCATGCATGTAAAGAATTGCCATGAATATGCAAAATCATGAAGAATTGAGTATCAAATCATACATGCATGCATAATTTTGTTGAGCTTCATGATTTTGAGCATCATTTGTACCATTTGAAATGGAATTAGCATCAATAATCTACATGCATGCATGATTCATGAAGGTATGAAGCTTGATTGCATGAGTTTTGAATTTGGCAAGAAGAATTTGAGATGATTTGAGAAATGGATCATAATTTTGGACAATTGGCTTCAAATTACCTAAGTTTTTATGTTATACTATGTTTTTCCAAGATTTTGTACCAAATTCACAAGCTTTGAACCTTTGGAAGTGTGCTTTGAGCTTCAAACAAAATTCTGCAAATTCCAAAATTCAACCTGTCCGCTCGAGCGACAAAGTGTGTGCTCGAACAAACCCTGTTTTGCAAGACTACTCGCTTGTGCGACAATAGTCTTGCTCGAGCATAAAATTCATGCAACCACTACTTTTACAAAGTTTTGCAGACCGCTCTAACGACCAAAGCTACGCTCTAGCGAAGGCTCTATTTCAGAAATTCTGAAAGGTTATTTCATGTTCTGTTGTTCTCTTTCATTTCGAAGCACTCTTAGGCATGCATTGGGCATTGTAAATGAATTAAAAGATTAAGAAAGAGGCCTAAGAGAAATAAACAAGTTAAGAACGGATTGAATTGCATGTGACCCAATGTGTTATGAAATGTGTAGGGTTAAGCGCAGGGGCAAATCCATCGACAAAACACTATGAGTTATATCTTAGTAAAGATATTTTCAAGTATGTTACTTTCCAACTGTTACCTCTGTATAAGTTCCATGGATTTGTTGGTTTGAATTATGAATAAGTATTTTATACGCCAAATTTTTGTATAAGGTCTATGAAAAACATGAATTGGGCCCAAGGTCGTTTGATATAATATAATTGAGCCCAAGGCCGTTTGTCATACTTGGGCCTAAGACCGTTTGATATATTTGATAAAGATATGATTGGGCCTAAGGCCGTTTGAATAGAAATGCATTGGGCCTAAGGCCGTTTGACTATGAATATGAATATGATTATGATTGCAAGTATAATATGAATGTAAAATTAATGGGCCCGAGGCCATTTGATATGATTGGGCCAAAGGCCGTTTGACATGAATGAATTGAGCCCGAGGCCGTTTGACATATTAGATAAGAATATGAATGGGCCTAAGGCCGTTTGATGTGTTTAACAAGGACATTACTTATAAGAGAATTTCATTCATATAACCCTTTACTTTGGTATTATTCACTAGGCTTTCGTTCACTCTTATTTATATGTATGTAGGTAAGTAAAGAGATGTCCAAACCTAGCATCAGTGAACAGTGTGAAAGAAATCCAAGTTTTGTGAAGTCAGCCTGAACGTCTCACACACAAGACTTTGTTTTTGTTCTTTTGTTTGACTCTTTTTGCCATTTCGGTGATTACGTTGAATCACCTATGTATATAAACTTTTTGTTTGGCTGACTGTATGTTTGAAAGTTCTTGGATGTACAAGATGTTAATTCCGTCTACACGTGTGAGTTATTATGGAATGCTTTTGAAATAATTTGCCTATACCATATAAGCACCGCTCATTGGACAAAATTTTTTAGTTTGCTTCCGTTTTGGCCCCTATATTTCTATTGAGACATGTTTAATCAGGTTTGAGGTCGTAAGTAATCTCATGATTACTGGCCGGTTATGACCTTAATCCATGGGGGCGGGTTCGGGTCATGACAATTCATGCACTTAGCCATGACCAAAGAACCTTTTGTCAGCTTCCATTTTCAATCACCAAATTTTTTGTTGTAGCCTTTATCATCTAGCTTCCCAGTAAAGATCAAATTAAGGCGAATGTCTGAAACATGCCTCACATCTTTAAGCAACAACTTGCAGCCCAAATTTGTTTCCAAGCAAACATCACCCATGCCAACAATCTTGGTTGAACCTTTATTACCCATTCGAACACACCCATAATCTCCTTTGGTGTAGGTATTGAGGAAATCAACTCGAGAAGTCACATGAAAAGAAGTACCAGAATCAATCACCCAATTGCTCTCTTGGCCCACAAAATTGACACAATCATCTTCACAAACAACCATGAGATCACCATCGATAGTAACCGCCGTTGTGTGTTCTTGCTTCTTATCCACACTTTTGTCACGCCTTTTCTCCTTATTCTTGAGTTTTCGGCATTCCCGCTTTATGTGCCATTCTTCATGGAAATAATGGCACTCAATGTCTTTCTTTGAAAAAGAACCATCTCTTGATTTGCCACGACTTTGATCATGACCATAAGGAGTCTTACTCCTCCCCCTTGTTTTGCTTTGACCTCTCACAACAAATACCTCCGAATGAGGAAAACCTGTTGATTTTCTTCTAGTTTCTTCATTCAACAAGCTACTAGTGAGTTGGCTTATTGTGACAATTCAATCGAGCGCCGAATTACTAACTGTCACAACCAAAGTCTCCCAACTTTTGAGTAAAGAACTAAGTAGCATCAAAGCTTGTAACTCATCATCAAAAACAATTTTCATGGAAGCAAGTTGGTTAACAATACTCTTTATTTCATTCAAATGTTCCGAAATAGGGCTGCTGCCTTTATATTTTAAATTAACTGACTTTCAAAACATAAAAGCTTTATTTGTGGTTGATTTTTGTCATAAAGACCTAATTTTTTCCATAAATCATGTGCCGAAGTTTCATTAGTAACATGATGAAACACATTGTCATTAATCCATTGACGAATAACACCAGCGGTTTTTCAATTAAGCCTCTTCCATTCATCATCTTTCATACCCTCAGGTTTGTCATTGTCACCCTCAATAGGTCCATACAAATCTTTACAAAATAATAGGTCTTCCATTTTAGTTTTTCAAGTTATCCAATTGCTTTCATTGAAGATAGACATACGACCCACATTTCCCTACATTGATTTACACAAATAAATAAACTCAAATAAACCGTAAGCTCTGATATCAGCTGTTAGGGAAAATAGATGATTTCCCATAAGATAATCAATAAATGGAAATAAAAATTAATGCGGAAAAATCAAGTCAACAATGACATAAGAATTTTTACGTGGTTCTCTCAATGTGAGGTACGTTTACGGGATCGAAATCCAATTTCACTATCATCCAAAAGTTTTCAAACGATTACAAACAAGACACAAATGGTCTCACAAAACCACCCAGGTGAATTTTAAATAATCACAAATAATCAAGAGAAAAGACCTCACCAAATAGACGAATAAATTGTCTTCGAAACAGAGTTGAAGAATACCCAAAATAATGAACCTAAACCAACACCTTCTAAGCCGAAGTTGTCAAAAAAAAAAACTCCAAACAGTGCTTCAAATCATGTGCAGAAAAAAAAATAAAAATAAAAATTTGAAGCCCCCAAAGCAAAATCACACAGCCACTACTCTAACCAAGCCACCACATTTTTCATCAAAAATAATATAGCAGCAGCAGTACCTCTTGGGAAAAACAAAACAATACAATATATTGTAGACTCTTGGGTTTATTTATCAAAACCCTAACTGTTACCAAACAGACTATTAAATACCTATTGGGTCTCCAAAAGTTAGATATAATATATATATAATATATTATAACCAATACCAAATTAATTTAATTTTTTTAATAAATCAATTGGGTTTCATACTCTAATAAAAAGGTATACCTAACATGATATTATAATTTGGATATGTTATATATCCCAATAATATGATGCATGTTAGTAATTCTAGTTTATAGTCAATGTATGCGCAGCTCATGAATGATAACAATGTGTAAGGGTTTTAATCAATTAAAATTGAATAGTGCTATTGAAATTTAAAATTTAAATTAATTGTTTAAATTAATATATCATTAAATTCATTTTTTTAAATTAAATTTATTTAAAAAATGCTAAAAACTTAACTTTATAGATATCGTTTTTCAAAAAAAGGAGTAAAATTATATATCATTTTCTATTCAAATTAGGCTTAATTGGTTACTAGTTTTTTGATGCAGAAAGAAAGGTTTATTTGGTGAAGTTGGCCCACGAATAAACAAGGGTAGAATTGTCACAAGACTGAAATTTTTAAAAAAAAATAAAAAAAATAAAAAACAAAGACGTTCAATGAGGGTATCATAGAATTTGTGGACCTTAATCTTGGAGTAACTGGTTGACCACCAAATTTAATTCAATTCATAGAAAGGAAACTACAACCGGAATACTACCATTGGGACACATAATAAACCTCACCTACCTTGCCACAACAAGAGGCCGGATCACAACCGGAGTACAACATAATAATTTAAAGATACTCTACACCCTCCAAAAATTGAGCCCTATTCCCCCATGTGAGAGGCAGGTGCGTAATTCACTTTGCCACCAAGATTGAACCTGACTTGAAAAAATTGGTGTGGCCCTAGTTTATCCATGCCATGGTTTAAGTTCAAAGTTGTCCCACAGTTTTTTTTTAATTTATGATGGGAACTATTACATGTTAATTTTTTTTTTTTTTTTTTTGATAACTCAGGTATTCCCAACCCGCTGATTTTAAGGAAAGCCAGGACTAATCCTGAGGGCCCTGAAGTTAACGACCGGACAAACCTCCAGTGGCCCCAAGGGGTGACTCGAACTCGAGACCTGTGGATTTTATCCTTCAGACTTTACCATTCGGCCACTTGCCTTGGGGTTAACTATTACATGTTAATTGTCATTTATTTATGAATTAATCAATTAAAATCCAACCTTCTACTATATATATGTCAATAAACTTTTTAATAGTGATATGTTTTAGGGAAAATATCAAATTAGTGGGATGGTGAAAGATTATTTCACTACAAAAAATTAAGATTTTAGAAACAAAAATTTATGGACAAAATTATTTTTTAGAGACCAAATATTTTTGTTTTAAAAAGTGTCATTATTATATTTTTAGTAACGGAAATTGGACATTAGTGATGAATTATTATCTTTTTTGGACCAAATTTTTTGTCTCAAAAAATAAACCATTTTGAGACAAAATTATTGTCCCTAAAAGTGTATTTATTAGTGATATTTTCAAAATTTTGTCACTAAAAGCCTTTTTTTTTTATTTTTCGGGATGACCTTTTAGCGACTATCCTCACGACGATAGAAATTGGTCCCTAAATGTCTTTTACAACAAAATTTTCACTTTTAGAGACCAAATTTTTTGGTCTCTAAAAACTCTTATATGTTGTAATGTTTGTATTTTTATAATGATGCAACTTTACTTTGTGCATGGTGTAAGTCCTTATTACTGTGTATCAGAGTTGCACTACAAAAAAAATTAATCTCTAGTGTAATAATTTCTCCACTATCCCACTAATTTGTTGTTTCTCATATTTTTTAAGAATCCCTATCATTATGCTTTAGGACTGCATACCATATCCACCCTATCGCAAAATATATAATTGTAGAAAATTTTGTACCATCAATTACAAAATGCATAATTTCGTCACAAATTGACTTACCAAAAAATATCATAACCAAGTCAAAATCTTTTACAACATTAATTACAAAATTTTAAATATTTTATTATATCAATTTGTAACGAGATTACATATTTTATAATTAATGATATAAAATTTTATAATAAAATTACATACTTTTGTAGTAAAATTTATATGATATACACTCCTAAAATGATACACAAGCATAGATGAGATATAAGCCCTGTTTGATAGGGCTTATTTCCAGCTTATTTCAGCTTTTAGCTTAATTTAAGCTATTTTTATATATTTGGTTCAGTTTAACAATACAGCTTATAACTTTTTGTAAGTCAAAAATCAACTTATTCTTTGAGTGGGAGAGGAGAAACGTAATTTATAAGTTAAAAATCAGCTTATGTTCACAGTTATAAGCTATAAGTTGTTAAGGTATAAGCTATAATCACTTTCCCACAGTTCTACCAAACGGGGCCATAGCTTCACAGGATAAGTCTTCTACAACTTAATCCATTGTACTATATTCAAAATGATTTACATTGTTCCAATCTATCTATATATATACTAGCATATCACTTGTGCTATGCACGGGATAAAATAATATATTATTTAATAAAAATAAGATAATTATATTTAATTTTTTTATACTTTGTAAAATAAAAGTTAAATGGAAGCTAATCAATTGGGATTTTCTTAATTGTTTAAAATTAAGAAAATCAAAAAAAAAAAAAATTACTATGAGATATTAATCAAAAGGCTTCTCACTAAAATCTCATTTTACTTATATAAATGGGAGTATAAGAATCACTTCATGTATAAGTGAAACAATTCACTTTTTATTTCTTTTCTCGATGTGAGATTATAAAATAAAAGTTAAATGAAAGTTAGCCAATGGAAATTTTCTTAATTGTTTAAAAGTAAACAATTGTTTGGGCGAGAAGTTTATTTCGAATCAAGTAATCTTAGCCGTTTAATCTTTAATTAGGTCAATCTTTAATTTATTTTGAATCAAACAAATTTAACTAATATATTTTGCTAAAATCGCAGTTAAACCAACGAATCAGTTAAACCAAAAGCGATTCATCCTATCGGCTAGGTCAAAGGACCAATTAACTTATACAAAAATTAATTAATTAAAACTTTTTAATTTTATTTTAATTTTAAAATTTAAACTGTCTTGAACTAAAACATATACAACACTACAATATTAAATGGGAGCATAAAGTTTTTATAGTAAAACAACTCATTTTTTCCTCCTTTTCTTGATGTGGGTTTGTAAAATAAAAGTTAACAGTTATTTAAACAGGAAGTTCATTTCTAATCAAGCAATCTCAGTCGTTCAATTTTTAATAAGGTCAATCCACTACAACAAAATTGAGTTTTCATGGCTTGCAATGCATGCCGTAAAACTCTTTCACGGCATACACACAAATGTCGTTATATGACATGCCGTGAAAAGTTAAATATCATTTACGGCATGCAGGTAAAGTTGTAAAAAGTAATAAATTAAACATTAATGGCACACTTTGTATGTCGTATATAATTTTTTACAACATTTTTTACATGCCATAAATCATTATATTTTTCATGGCATTATTTTGTATGCTGTAGAAGGTTATTTTTAATATATTTATAGCATACTTTGTATGCCGTATATAATCTTTTACGACATTTTTTTGCATGCCATAAATTATTACACTTTTCACGACATAATTTTGCATGCCATAAAAAATTATTTTTAATATATTTATGACATACTTTGTATGCCGTATATAATATTTTACAACATTTTCTTGCATGTCATAAATCATTACACTTTTCACGGCATAATTTTGCATGCCATAGAAAGTTATTTTTAATATATATACACACACACAAGAACATAACCTTGCCTAGCCGTATGCACCTCCAAACAATGGCAGTAGCTTATAAAGTGTGGCAACTTGTGAACAAATCAAGCAGAAGCAGCAACTATGAAACAAGGAAAACAAAACTAACATCCCCACACCAAACAACCTGCATACTAGCTTCCATCCTCAACTTCTATCATATCAAGCTAATAACAACCTCACAAACGTACAAACTAAGAAAAATATCCAAATCATATGATTCACTAATTTCCAAAATATGACTTTAAATATACAACTCCACCTACTAATTTCTTTGGAGGGGGGGGGGGGGAAACACAACCTACATAAATAAAAGAACAGAAACAAATCAAAGAATATATCATTGGTATTTTACATGGTTCAAAAACTTATAGATTACAAGACCAAGTAAAATAAAAAGTTGCATCCTTCAAAGAAAACATGCATTGTTCCAAAAATTTTGAATGAGAAACAAAAAGAGTACAGAAGAAAAGAAAAGTAGATAGATGCATCAGATTCTTAAATACAAAAACTCAAAAATAAATAAAAAAAAATAAAAAATGGCTTTTGTTTTACAACCAAAACTACATCCCAAGAATCAACCTTTGGCACACTAATTCTAAGAGCTAGAAGAAGAAAGACTCCCGCTCCCAATCCAGCAATCCTATTCCAGAATAAAAGATATCACCAAAAAACAAAAAAACTCCATAAAACGAACAGAAAATCAATAGCTTCAACAACATATATATATACCTCAAAAGGCGATGGATTGAGTCAGGATCAACATATATATGGTATACAAATTATATCAATTGTGAATTTCTTCAATGAAAAAACAAAGAAATAATAGAATAAATTTGTAACCTTTACTTCGCGGTAGTGAACAAAAACAATGTTCGAGCACTCCCTGCAGCAAGTGTCATCCAAATAAGAAGCAAATGAGAATGTGCGGCAAAAACCCTTCCAAAATAACAACTAAGCAAACAAAAATGGTCCGATTTTCATTAACTTTCCATAAATTAATTCAATTTTCAAGGTATGTAGTCAATTTCATGGAAGTTCATACAAGGTAACATGAGTTTACAGCTATAGACATCGCTGTAATTCCAAACATTAAAATGATTAGTATGACAAAGAAAACTGGTGAAACTTTAAACCATATTTCATCTTTTTTCCCTCACAGACAAAGGTAATGGGACTTCTAATGCAGCAAAACTGTTCCAGAAGCATATATAACTACTGAACCAGATTCTACTCAGCAATTGATTTATTCAATGGTAAATAGTATCAGAGGACTGTACTTATGCATGTACATGTACAAGAAGCTGCAAGTAGGCATTTACATTCAATCAACCTTTATACGCTAATACTAATTAACAGATAAACTTCATATTAAAAGCAATTGCCGAGAGGTGGTCCATAATACAGACAGATTTATATATATGTATATATATATATATATAGAGAGAGAGAGAGCAAAGTGCAAAGATTTGACAAAATAACTACAAACTTCGATAAGAGCAAGGCAAACTTTTTGACACTCACTCTTCAAGCAACCAATAGCTTCGCCTCTGGAAATTTTCATTTTCTTCTCCATGGGCATAGTAGCAATGCAACACATCAACACTCCCAGCCTGAAAGGACATTATACAAGCAAATTACTTTGGAAGTGTAATAAAAATATACAGCATGAACTATTCAGCAAAAACCTTAATATTCAACAGAAAATAATCAGAAAAAATTTAACTTCCCCTTCTTACAAGTAAAATAGAACTGGATTAATTTCCATCTCACTATATGAACTATATGAACTTCATGAATCTATGATTGTTAAGTAGAGAGGCAAATCAAATAAGCTACCTAGTACTAGATAATCATCTCAAGTATTTAAACAAAGTTAATAAGGTATTTTCTATTATTAATTTTTTCATTTTTTTTTTCCAAGAATGTCTCTCAAATTGTTAATTATTCAACAAATGTTCTAAACTATTTTCAAATTGTTCTAAATCATTTTCAAATTCAACCCGCCTTCTTTATTTAATTAACTGCTAAACATAACATCACAAAAAATAAAATTTCAAAAAAGAAAAAAGAAGAGTTTCAAATAAATCAAAAAAGTGTCAATAATCAACAGAAAATTTCAAATAAAAAGTGAAAAATCTAGAAATCCTCTAGGTGTTGATTTGTGATTATGCATCAATTTTAAGCAGTAAACAACAATCCCAATCAAACAATCAAGACAAATCGACACAACGATTTTACGTGGAAAAACCACAATTGGACACCTCCAATTGTGATAAAAAAAAAAAAAAACCATGGGCAACAGCCACAAAACAATCCACTAAGAAGATATAAAGGAATTACACAGGTATACTCTCAATTACCTAGCGAATCCACGCCTGAATTGAACTAACCCCTATGTGTCTCTTCCAACCTCGTCTTCACCTCGGAATTGTCTTGACGATGAGCCACTCCAGAATCCACCAAAGCTTCAGGCTCGAATTCTTCAGAATCCACCGAAGAACAACTCTCTCTTTTTTGTGTAGAACAAACAAATAATCCTTTGATGTATACTCTTTAAACCATGAGTTGAATACTCAATCAAAACATCAAAGAAAACTAGCAAAATATCCCCAGATATAAACCCTAGAACCCAAGAAGAAGATCTGGAGAAGTAATCCTAGATTTGGAGCAACTTGTGAATTTATAGAATCTGAAATCGCGAGGTCCGCTCGAGCATGGGAATGGACGCTCGAGCGGGGACACTATATGAAGTGTTCCGCACTAGGGTGTACGCTCGAGCGGGGAAATGGACGCTCGAGCGGGGACACTATATGCCATGTCCAAACCAGGATGTACGCTCGAGCAGGGATTTCGACGCTCGAGCGTGAAAACACGGATCACAGTATTTTTACAGACTCACCAAACTTCTGCAACTCAGCATTCTCCGTTCGAGCGGGGAAACGGATGCTCGAGCGGACAGGAAACTTTGAATGCATTTTTGCATTTTGCTTCAGCCGCGAGCTGACTGGGCAGCTCGACCCCCGTCATAATCAACGAAGTGGCAATATTGAAAGCATTGACATCACAAACTTCTCTGCAAGGCACAATTCGGGTAGGATTCGCATCTAAACACTCATAGCCTCACTGAGATAAAAAGTGCGAAAACAAATACAACTAAAGGAGTTTTGTCAAACAGGATTGCCAAGAATAAAAACCTAACAAAAAGCATGTAAACCACATGAATGATTAGATGAGAGACGAGACCTAGGTTACTTCGTGCCATTTTAAACTTCATATTGATAAGAATAAAATAGACCTACTAATGCATCCAATACTTATTGGAGAAGTTGCACCTGTTGTGAATCTATGCATGAGAACAAAATTAAAATACGAAAAATACATTGCAAAACTGAGATTTATTTGTAATATGACCCATGTTACATGTCAGCTACAAATAGCATTTCTCTATGTTGGGTATATGTGAACCATTAGAAATGTGCCACGTGGATTTGAATCCCCATTTGGCTAGGTATTTCAATTGGACTAAGACACCTTTTATTAAAAATAAAATTTTAAAAAATGTGACCACCACTGAATTGAGATCAGCACTGGAAGAGCAGAGCAGAGCAGACAAACACCAAAGTGACATGAAAACCCATTACCACAATACATACATCCAAATTCACCGACATATCCTATATTTGTTATTTATAGCATTTTGTGACCCCTAATTGGCATTTATCATCAGTGGTAGCACAAAAGCTACAGAACCAAACACACTATGTTAGGTAAGCTAATAAAATTCTGGGAAAAACATAGGACACCAAAGAGTAGAGCATCAAATGGGGAATGTGAACTATATTAACATAAATTTAACTAAAGTATTTATGTTTGTGTGTATGTCTATGCATCAATTTCTCTATATATAATTCCCTTGTTGCAACATTCTACTCCATTTTAACTCTACTCAAAATTCTTTGATCAACAAAAAATGGAGATACCACATCTTGGCAGCAACCTTGATGAACCATCATGGTTCTTTATCTGTTTGCCACCTCCTTCAATGCATACCGAGTGGACTTTTGAAGAGAACAAGTTGTTTGAGAACACTCTTGCTGAGTTCGACCTTAATTCTATAGACTTATTTGAGAAGATTGCTTCCAGGATTCCCGGAAAAAAAATTCATCAAATCAAAGAGCACTACGAAGCACTAGTGGAATTTAATTGAGATTCCATCAACAAATTATTATACAGCAAATTGCTCAAACTCGACGGGAAGGAAGAGCTTGAGGGAGAGAGAAAGAGAATACGAAACTGAGGAGAGAGAGAGAGAGAGAGATAGAGAGACGGTGGTGCTCAACTTAGTAGACGATGGTCCTCGCTTCCCTCGCCGGTGCAGATGTTGGAGGTGGTGGAGCTTCGAAATTGCCAATCGCTCTGAGATTGAATTTGAGATGAATCACCAATCGCTCTGAGATTAGATCAAACGGGGCTGAAGAAGGCTGATTCGATCGGTTGAGAGAGATTAGGGTTTAGAGAGAGAGAGAGAGAGTGTGTGTGTAATGACTCAAAAAAATAATAAATAAATAAATAAAATAAAAATAAAAATAAAGAAAAGAAATATTTTCTGGTGATGATTTTTTTTTTTGTGGTAAAGGGTATTCGGTTAAAAAAGGGTGTTTGATGGGTGGCAAATGAATTTGTTTTCTTTTTTTTATGCAATATAACTCTGTATCTGAGTGTTTAATTCGGTGGAAGGACCCATGTGTGTGGGTGGAGAATTATTATGCAAGAGAGAATGATAGGAGGGGGAAGACAACAATGATAAAAGAAAAAGAGAAATAAGAGAGATGGTAGAGAAAAGGTGGTGTGGCCCATCTAAAAGAAAAGAGATGGAATGGTTGACCATCCCAGTGTCTGGTTTATTTTTTTTTTTATGTGCTTCTTCAAAGCAGAGTCCTACAAGGTTCCTGAGTCATATTGTTAGCATCATCCAGCAACCAAAACCTTACCACAAAAGCCGTAATAGCTCTCACCTTCGATTCACCTCTGCCACCGAAGAACCACCCAATATCAGCCGAGAATCCGATAATGAGAACCGCCAGTATTGTCGAAGCTGCTCCGGCGACGATGAGTGGTCTGCGGCGGCCGACCGGGCTGGTGGACCGGTCGCTCAAGTGGCTGACCAGAGGCTGGACGAAGAAACCGGAAAGCAGTCCGCAGAGCCAAATCACGCTGGCATACTTATAGGGGATTCCGAGCTCCTGTACATATGGTGTTAAGAGAGAGGGAGCTGTAGAGCCCTCTGAACTGCATGCCACATGCAATTGAAGCCACTGTTTCTACGTGCTTTGTACAACACCACCTGAGAATGTCAAGAAATTCAAACTAGGAGACCCATAGGACATTCCATCATCTAAACCAAACAAATTGCTATGAAGTAGCAAATGTGGATGATGCAAGGGAATATCTGGAGACCAGAAATGCCATAGATGTTGTAGGTATCGGCTTCAATGATGAGCAATGGGGGAATGAGTAAAAGAAAGGGAGTGAGTCATGTTCGGTGTGTAGGTCCAGCTTTTTGGCACAACATGCATGGTGGGTTGGTCCATTGCGGTTTAACCTGTTCTTTCCAAGAAGGTCGCACGTGGGAGCAGGTATTATTCAGAACAATTTTTGAAAATAGTGGACTGTTGTTAGTTTCTGTATATATATATATTATACATTCTAAGAAATGAGCCACTTTGTTCATTTTGATTCTAGGAATTGTGGCAATGTTGATTATAGTTGCTGGTAGTGGGGAAGGCCAATTCTTGGCCCACGTTGTTTTTTTTTTTTTTTTTTTGGTTCATGATGTTTGGCCCACGTTATTTATGGGCAGTGTGTATATTGGACTTGTGAGTTATGGGCAGTGTGTTTTCAGCCCTTTTTGTGGAATAATTGGTAGGGACACTTGTAGTGAACTTCAGACCCATGTTCTTGAGACCAAAATAAAGAGCTTGGTGAGAGCAACATTTTGACCGGTGAAGATCGAATTTCGGCAACGTCGGATTTTGGGGTTTCATCTCAAATTCTCTTCAAACTTGAGGTAGGGATTCCTACTCATTCTTATGTGCTTTAACATAGACATTGAGTTATTTGTATAGATGGGTTGATTTGGGAAAGTTAAGACTTGAAATGTGTTATTTTCAAAAGATGGGTTTTGTTATTTTGGCTCATAAATATATATTTGGGTCTTAAAATGATAGCATTGATGTTGTTGATAATATTTGGACATTTGGGTCAATATTGAGAAAAAAATGGAAAAATGCCATGTTTCGATATATTTGGGTTATTAGTGTAATTAATGGCAATTGTTATGGAAATGTGAAATTGAGTTGAAAATAATGGAATTAGCTCATTATGGGTTAGAATGGTGGAGTTGAATTTATTAATCGCCCACTTTAAATATGTTGAGATTTTATATCTGTTGAGGCATTTATTATCTGTTTAGAAATAACTGCTTTGGGCTATCGGTGGAGGATAGTCTTGATTGTTGTAGACAATGCATGATGATTAGGCAAACTATAACTAATCAATTGAATATGTCATCGAATATGACGGTTGGAATAATACATTGAATTTATGTATAAATTGATTATATATATGATATGTATTTATATACATTGTGTTGTATGGGAGGAGATAGGGGATGTACTCCACAGTTTAAGGGAAGATAGGGGATGGACTCTTAAACCGGATTTTGTGTGACATTGATACAGCACTACAATGTGTATCAAGTGTTGATTATGGAAGTGTTTAAATTGATTTGATATAGCACTAAAATGTATATCGTTATTAATTGTGAAGTATAGAAGTAATTCTATGTTATGTTGATACAGCACCGAAATGTGTATCTTTCGTAAAGTGTGGAAATAGTTTATGTGTTATCGATACAGCATTAAAATGTGTATCCATCATGAATTTCGAAAGTGTTTTAAAGATGAGTCCTAATCTCATTAAGTTATTTGGCTAGGTGTTGAGCCTTGTTTTCAAACTCAAAGTTGAAAAAGAAATGAGAAATGAAATGTAACATGGACTTAATGTCATGAAACCGGAAATGTTTAATTTGAGTCTTTATCTCAATTGAAATGGAAGTACTGTTGATATGAGATGTAATCTCACTTAAAGGGTATGGCCAGGTTCTGAGCCAGGATTATGAATTAAGAAATGAAAATTAATATGAACATGGATACATTTGTCATGTAATTGAAATGGATTATGAATGGATATAAGTGAGTTAAACATTTATCGAATGCTCACGTTTTAGTTATTGCCCATATTATGTTTATCATATCTCTACTGGGCTGTTAGCTCACCCTATACGGGAATATCATTTTCAGGTGCTGGTACAGGTGAGGTGTTACCTCCAGGGCAATAGCATGGATGGACTCTCGGGAAGCAAGAGTTTCCTATTTATGCTTTATGTGTTCATGTTTGTTATTTGTAAAGCCAAGGACTTAAGATGTAATGAGTGAGACTCAATTTTTGTAACCAAGAAATGTCTTGGAAAGATGATAGCCTATATGGCATTTAATTGCTTGTTAAACAGTGAACGCTGATATATGAAAGTATGTTGTTTCTCATATTTATTCCGCATATGAGTTATCTTTATTGTAATATTTTGGGGGTGTTACAACTTGGTATCAGAGCGTACCGGGTTTGAATACTTTGGGTACGTGGAAAGTGGTTAGTACCACAATGGGTTTGTCTCGCTTGATTAAGACGTTAGCATGTATTGTATGCTTATGTGATAACATGCTTATGTGCTTATATGAGTATGGGATTTGATTTCTGAGATGTTTGTTTGGGTCTGTGAGTTCTTGGAAGTCCAGTCGGAAGAGCACTTGATCATCGCTATTTCTGATTAGAACTCTAGCAACATCATGGGACAATCATTATCTAGAAAGAAAATCTGTATGTGATTATGTGACTATGTGCTTATATGGTTTGCCTTATGTGATGTAGATACATGTGTAGGTTTATGTTTAAGCCATATGCAACGTGTTAGGACTAGTGTGAAGTACCTACTTCTGAGCTAAATTCTGTCTCTTATCTAAGATAATATGCTTTGGATTGTTGACATTAGAACTCGTAAAACTAGTTCTAAATTTTCTTGGGATTGACGAAGTTAGTTATAGTTGGATTGTTTCACTCGCTTGATGGACTACTTGTGAGGTTAGTGATGGGCCCAAGGCCAATTATTTTGTATGCGTTTGGGAATAAACGTGGTCTTGGCATGATACAAATTACAGCGTGAAGTAAGAAATGTGTTTCTTAGAGAGTTTGTTTTATTTATAATTTTGCAGTAAATCCTAAGAGGGCAAATGAGATAAATAATTTTGAGGTAGATTGGAATGAGATTAAATTTGATTTGAGTTATGCCATTTGATGGGATTATTACTAGTAACAACATTGACTCGTGAGTCGATATTTTAGAACATGTAGGCGAGCTCTGTGTGCCTTTGAGATTGGTGGAGTCCATTGCCTCAAAGTTAGTTGTTGATGTTCTCAAGTGCAATAAATGAGTGTTGAAGGACATGATATGATGGATGTTGTGGAGTTATGTTAGCAACCAATGCTCTTAGAGGAAATTTTAAGATTTCTTTGTGAGGATATTATAATTCTAAAGTAAGTGCTCTAGGGTAATTAGTATGGTGGTAATTTGAGTATTTAGCGGGAATGGTACCTGTATGTTGGTTCGTGTTTTGGGCTTTGCTAGTTAGTGAGTCCGTGGTGACCCCATCGGTTGTATAGGGGTAGTGTTCGTATTGTGATTGGTTATCAATTGTGGGGTATGGTTTGTGAGTGGATGCAGGCAGCATTCTTTAGAGGAAGAACAGTTTGTGTTCTAGAGTAACGAGAATAGCGTTGGTCAAAATTGTCCTTCGTGATTGGGTTGTTGTGATTGAGGTTGACCATGTCGGTCTTCGGTCGAGGAGATGAGCAGGCTTGCTATGTAGCCATGGGGAGGGAAATGGTGATTCCCTTAGACGCAGTGTTGATGCGGTTTAATTTGAGGAGATCCGGTGCGATTCCAAAATTTGGGGTTTGTGTAGGGAACTCCGTATCTGGGGTTAGTGGTTTGAGTGGCACATCAGTGTGTGGACTACTGAGTGTGGAGGTTATTGAGTTGATTAGTCAGCTCGTTGGTATCGGGTTTTGGGTTGACATCGGTCACCTTGAGATTAGTCTCGTTTGTTGTACACTTTGTGTGTTGATTAGGGAAAATTGAAACTAATCATCTGGGTTGTGTCATTGAATATGACGGTTATAATAATACAGCAAATACATGTATTGAATGATCATTGTGAATGATTGAATTTTTTTTTATATACATTATGTATGTATATTGTTTGGGAGGAGATAGGGGATAGACTCCGATGATACAGCACCAAAATGTGTATCTATTGAAAGATTGATATAGCTCTTATGCTTATCTATTGGGAGGAGATAAGGGATGGACTCCGATGTTAACTTTTACAGTTCCTCTTAGGTATGAGTTGAAATTGTGAAGATGGAAGGTATATGAGAGTGTTTTGGGTTAACATTGGTGTGTGTCGTGATGGTGTGATTCATGTAATGGAAATGGAGATTGTTTAGTATCTGTGGAGTAAGAGTGGTGGATCTCTTATATTGATCCTTCGTTTTGCTATAGGTATGTTTGGATTGTTTTGTTTCTTTTTTCTTTTGTTAAGCCATGATTTTGATTCTGGTTTGTACGGAATCAATATTCAGTTTGGAGTTCAAGATTTAATCATTCTCAAATTTAGTCGAACGAAATTGTTTTCAAGCTCAAAGTATTATGCTAGTTATGCCGTAGTTGTGTAAAAAAAAAAAAAAAAAGAGCAAAGCTGATTTTATTGAAGTCAGGGGATGACATCCCTGATTACAGAGGCAACAACAGCAGCAGCAGCAGCAACAACAACAACAACAACAACAACAACAAAAAAAAAAAAAAAAAAGAAGGATCTTGTTTTGGATAATAGCCACATGCCGACTTCACTTACTCGACTCTCCCGCCGAGCCCTTCCTTTTTTTTTCGCTTCGGGAGACCTTTGAAGGCTCTGCCTCAGTACGTGCAGGACCGCCGGGGGATTTGACTCCCTGCTGGTTAACCTTTGAAGGCTCTGCCTCAGTATGTGCAGGACCACCGGGGGATTTGACTCCCTGCTGGTTGTCAAAGGTGAAGTACGAAGGTGCTCCGAGTCAGGTCATGACGGTGGTCTTTCGCTTCAACTCTTTGTTTTCTGCCTTTAGGGTGCAAATCTCTGCTCACGCATCTTTGTACATGCGCTGGAGCAGAGAAAGTTGGGAGTTTAGCTGTTGTACTTCAATGGTTCTATTCTGTAACCGGTGAGATAATTTGGTAACCGCAGTCACGGTTTCCATGCAAGAGCTTAGTGTGAAGTGGTTGGCCTCAATATCAGATTGAGTAGCCATGATTTGCTCAACTGATATCATAGGAAAGCTAGGAAGAATGGGAACAGGGGCACTCAGTCTAGGAAGGTTAGGAAGAATGGGGACAGGGGCACTCGGTCCAGGAAGGTTAGGAAGGGTAGGAGCAGGGACACTTGGTCCAGAGGAGCTCGGATCATTGAGGTCCGGAAAGAGAGTGAGGGGGCGAGATGAGGCCATGTGTGGTAAGAGATGTAAAGAGCAAGAAATGAGAGTCGGAAAAATAACAGAGAACAGACTGAGTTTTGAGACAACTTTTCTCCTCCGTTCAGTCTCTCTTTTCTCTCGATGAGGAAGAGGAAACATAAGAGAGTGATGAAGAGGGAGATGGAAGAGAGTGATGAGGAAGAAAGGGAAATGAGGGAATAAGTAGAAGAGGGAAAATTCCGATTCAGAATAATACAAAAGAGAAGAAGACAAGAGGGATAGAGAGTCGAGGTGAGTGGTAATCGATGAAGTCTACTTTTGTCGGCCAACCGACGCAAAAGCAAACCGCGTGTCAGACACAGTTTTCGAAGGAAGAAAGAGAAGCGGGAAAGTTATATACATATATGTATATATATTGTATATTTATGTATTATATACATTTATTCGACTAATCGTGTCACAAAAGTGACTTGGTTGAGTGGTCTGGTTCGGCGTCTAAGGATGGAGAGATTGAGCCCGAGGTTAAGGGTTCGAACCCCGCAACGAGTTTTTCTTCTATTTTGTTATGTTTTGATGTATATGTGTCTCATACATATATATATATTTTTGTTTGAATATCTGATCACAAGAGTAGCTTGGCTCAGTGGTTTAGTTTAGTGGTTTGGGCTATGGTCTGAGCTTGAAGTCAGGGGTTCGAAACCCCATATCTCTGTATTCGTATATTTTTTTTTCTTTTTCTTTTTGCATGTTTTGCTTACGCGCAATGACGTCATTTAACGGAATATTCTGTCATGGTAACAACATATGCATAATTTGTGTTTGACCTCGTGGGTTATCATAATATTAGTGTGATGTAGAACAGTGTTGGTAAGGTATCGTCCGTTTTGTGACGGTTGATGGCCACTATTTGAGTTGGTGGTTAGGGCTTTTGAAGAGTTGTCATTTCGTTTTGTTAAGGTTTTGGGGTAGTGGTAGTTATTTTGGCCTTGAGATGAATTGTACATCAGGCGATGGAGATAGTTCGTTGAAGTTGGGTTATCACCAATAAGGTATGGTGTCTTATTATTTTGAAGAGACGTTTTGTCAAAATTTGTGTTATGCTTAAAGGATTAGATCCTATTTTGGTTACTTTAGGTTATTGATGTGGATAGAAGAATCACTTGATGTTTTTATACTAGTAAGGGTTTTTATAACCAATAGTGGTACAAAAGTAATGGTTTGGTTCGTTACCGGTATGATTCGTTGAGACTCATGTAGTAGTCGAAGAATTTTTGTTGGTGCATTGGTAAGTGCTTGAGTGAGTTTGTGGGTGACGGTAGAATGTATTACATCACCTGAGTTAATTTCGAGGACGAAATTTCTTTAAGGAGGGGAGGTTGTAATGACTCAAAAAAAAAAAAAATAAATAAATAAAATAAATAAAATAAAAATAAAAATAAAAAGAAAAGAAATATTTTTTGGTGATGATTTTCTTTTGTGGTAAAGGGTATTCGGTTAAAGGGTGTTGGATGGGTGGCAAACGATTTGTTTTCTTTTTTTTATGCAATATAACTCGGTATCTGAGTGTTTAATTCGGTGGAAGGACCCATGTGTGTGGGTGGAGAATTATTATGCAAGAGAGAATGATAGGAGGGGGAAGACAGCAATGATAAAAGAAAAAGTGAAATAAGAGAGATGGTAGAGAAAAGGTGGTGTGGCCCATCTAAAAGAAAAGAGATGGAATGGTTGACCATCCCAGTGTTTGGTTTATTTTTTTTTATGTGCTTCTTCAAAGCAGAGTCCTACAAGGTTCCTGAGTCATATTGTTAGCATCATCCAGCAGCCAAAACCTTACCACAAAAGCAACAATAGCTCTTACCTTCGATTCACCTCTGCCACCGAAGAACCACCCAATATCAGCCGAGAATCCGATAATGAGAACCGCCAGTACTGTCGAAGCTGCTCCGGCGACGATAAACGGTCTGCGGCGGCCTACCAGGCTGGTGGACCGGTCGCTCAAGTGGCTGACCACAGGCTGGACGAAGAAACCGGAAAGCAGTCCGCAGAGCCAAATCACACTGGCATACTTATAGGGGATTCCGAGCTCCTGTACGTATGGTGTTAAGAGAGAGGGAGCTGTAGAGCCCTCCGAACTGCATGCCACATGCAATTGACGCCACTGTTTCTACGTGCTTTGTACAGCACCACCTGAGAATGTCAAGAAATTCAAACTAGGAGACCCATAGGGCATTCCATCATCTAAACCGAACAAATTGCTATGAAGTAGCAAATGTGGATGATGCAAGGGAATATCTGGAGACCAGAAATGCCATAGATGTTGTAGGTATCGGCTTCAATGATGAGCAATGGGGGAATGAGTAAAAGAAAGGGAGTGAGTCATGTTCGGTGTGTAGGTCCAGCTTTTTGGGACAACATGCATGGTGGGTTGGTCCATTGCGGTTTAACCTGTTCTTTCCAAGAAGGTCGCACGTGGGAGCAGGTATTATTCAGAACAATTTTTGAAAATAGTGGACTGTTGTTAGTTTCTGTATATATATATATATTATACATTCAAAGAAATGAGCCACTTTGTTCATTTTGATTCTAGGAATTGTGGCAATGTTGATTATAGTTGCTGGTAGTGGGGAAGGCCAATTCTTGGCCCACGTTGTTTTTTTTTTTTTTTTTTTGGTTCATGATGTTTGGCCCACGTTATTTATGGGCAGTGTGTATATTGGACTTGTGAGTTATGGGCAGTGTGTTTTCAGCCCTTTTTGTGGAATAATTGGTAGGGACACTTGTAGTGAACTTCAGACCCATGTTCTTGAGACCAAAATAAAGAGCTTGGTGAGAGCAACATTTTGACCAGTGAAGATCGAATTTTCACTGCTGGAGAAATGACTTTTAGCGGCGTTTTAAAAACGCCGCTATATGTGTGAAAAACGCCGCTAATTCCTTTAGTGACGCTTACAACCAAACGTCGAGGACGCGGCCGTCGCTATAAGTTTATGACGCTTTAAAAACGTCGTAAAATTAGTATAGGCGGCGTTTATAAAAACGCCACTAAATGTGGCAGCCAACGGTAACATGACGTCACACAGGCATTCAGCGACGCTTCAAAAACGTCGTAATAGCTTTTTTGTTATTTTAAAAATATAACTATAGTGACGTTTTGAAAAATGCCGCAATAGATATTTTTCTTTTTTTTTTTGAACTACTAATTTTGTAAGATTTAACTTTAAAAATATACCTGTAAAATAGCAATAATGAAAAAAACTTTGTACAGACATATTTCTGTGAGATTACTATTCCCTCACATCTATAATAGTACCCAATACAATATCCTTCAAGAAAAAAATCCAATAAGCTCAATCCATGCAGTAGCTGATCCATTCCTAAATAAATTAACACTCACTCTACCGTAGTTTTAAGTGTTGATTCTTGATGAATCCATGCCATTTGGAAAAGTATGAAGGAAACAGTGGTGAGGACAGTCCATGATATTGATTACCAAAAAATTATAAAGAAGATAAACATGGACACTACATTGCACATGCTCACAAAATATACAATGGTGACACAATATTTAAAATTTTAAATTAAAAAAAAAACTCCAATTTCTTTTTTTTTTCTTCTATTTTGTGTTTTGGGGGTTCATGGCTCTCGACTGCTGTGAAGTTCCAGCATCTCATGGTTTGGGTCGACAGAGACAGCAACTCGATAGTCTCGCAAGGCACCCATAACATCACCGATATGCTCGTGAAATGCTGCCCTCAAGTGTAGCAGGTTGCGCTCTTGACAATTCCGCTATTGCTTCTTTTTCCTTGTGGTTGTCCATCAACACTAACCAATCCCAAAAACAAAAAAACACAATCCGGTTCAATACCAAATAACATGAAAACAACTTTACACGACAATAATGTTAAGAAAAATGTTTGGTAACTTGAATTTGTGTCGTCTAAATGGCTCGAATGTATCAAAACGACGTCGTTTTATCCCCAAAACGATGATGTTTTAAAACGACGTCGTTTTGAGACATTCGAGCCATTCAGGCTATGAAAATTCGGACTACCAAGCTTTGGCGAAGAAAAAGAAGAATCATTTTTTTTTTTAAATATCTGATCGCTCTCAAAAAGTGAGGGATGTGATCTTCAAATCAAAGGGTCCAAAATTATTTGAAATACAACAAAAAAAATTCATGACTTCTGATTCCAACCAAAATCATTTTCCTTGCAGAGAGAACACACACACATACACACACACATCAAAACCTACGGTGTTGAGGAACTAACAGCTGCTAAAAATAACCCAGGATTCATCGTTCGCTTGAGAAAATTGTAAGTCAGGATTAATAAAAGCAACTTTAAATGAAGGCATTTCTTTCTCTTGTATTCACGGATTGAAATAAAGAAGTTGTCTATCATACCGAAAGAGTCTACGTCTCCAATCTAAAGCATAAGTGCCATCATCACATCAGCAAATTGGATACATCACATCAGTTAAAAAGTCATAAATTTTTTATACCTTTCAATCACATATTCATGGGGAGCACAGGTTATATAAAATAGAAATTTTTAGCAAACTAATCAATAGAATATCAATTTGATGAAGATTAACAGTGGCACTATGGAACTTATTTAAAATCTGAAGATGAAAAGTAAAAACCTTAGATTGTTTCTGAACAAAATGTTCAAGGCGTAAGCATAAGACCAAGGCTATCGAAGCACACTGTTTGAATCTGAAACCCAACCAAAGATCATTTTAGTTATATAAATAAGATACAAAGCACAATACACTGAATATGATAGGAAATCTATAACTTGTGCGTTTGCAGAAACTTCACCAAGATTATCTGCTACTGCAAAACTTCGATGAACAGCAGTCTACAAATCCAAATATGACAACATTTAGACTCCATGTAATAAGGTGAAAGCCAACTTTATGATTATCCAACAAATAAAATTCTGAACATCAGACTGCTTAGAATTAGAATTTATCTAGCGGGTAAATCAGCTGAAAACATTCATATCATATCATTAACAACTAAAAATCCTTAAGGAATGACAGCAAGCCAAATCGGTCCACCTAGGGCGCCTGGACCAACCGATAACAAGGCCGATCATGATAGCGAGCCAAACTAGATAACTGCTAATCACTTGACTACCCGAAACTGTGCCTATATCATTTGTAGAAAACACCAATAAATAGCAAATCACTAACCCATTTGAATTTGAACAACAGCATCTCTAAACATGTCATAAATGCTACACCCAACGATGACCACCAAAAAATTTAAAAAGTCAAAAATAAATAAATAAAATAAAATAACTCAAACTAGATAACTGCCAAAAGTACATAATAATAAATAAAGCTAAGAACAAATCTAAAGGTAATTACTGTGTTCTTTTACCTAAAATAATGAAAAATGCACGAAGATCATGTTAAGCATCAAAATTGGCGTTAAGACGATGAAAATCAAATTTGCTCAATTTTTAAAAAGAGTAGCAAATCCCCCATGACAAATTTCCACTAGTTGTGCAAACAAAAGACATTTGTGGTTAACATTTGAGTTTGTGTGATCATACAGAACTATAAGAAAAATGGCTACAATACAATCTAATTTTTATGGTGAAATGATCCATTGGAACAATAGAACAAAAACATTGTATGTGAGTGTGAATGTCAGTTTTGCCAATTTAAACTGCAACTCAGATGATAAGTTGCGACTGAACCTTACCTGTGTCACTATGGCATAGAGTGGTAGGGTGCTATAACTGCAGAGTACTTGAACAAATACCCTAAAAAGTCGAAATGATAATGTTATTGGAATTTTAAGAGTAAATAAACAGAATAAATACAAATCCCATAGCATCACAATAATTACACATCAAAATATCTATAATAAGAAGAATATCAAAGTGAAAATGGGGCAATGGTTCTCACCCTATAACGAGCCTGGGGATAATAAAACGAACATGTCCCATTATGCAGGAGTCAAAGCATTTTGCAACAGTATGAAATGCATCAAGAAAAGGACAATGGGGGCCGATGGAACCAAAAATGATTATCTGAAGGTTGCACTACTAATTCCCCTTCAATTGCAATGTGCTTCTCTGCAACCTCGTGAGCTAACTGGGTGATTACATGCTCCAGCTTAGTTCCCACAGCAAGTAGAAGCTGAAAAGTAAATTTTAAAAAAAAAAAATTAATGAATAGAAGCGATGTAATAATAACTCAGATAAATGTAATATTAAGTTTCATATTATGTTCATTCATCTGTATGCATCTCAAAGGCCTTCTTATAGAATGACAACAATATTAAGGATAAATACGTATATGGGTTTGTGGGCTGGTTTCACATTTAACCTTGTTAATATTTTAAAAAAATCATTATTATATCAAAGCATTATAAAATGCACAAATATACTTGAATTTTTAAGACTATAACACAGGTCTACTAAGTCGGTCATTTTGTCTTACAAAGTTTCAGGCCTAAATGAAACAATCTTTCCGACTAGGTTGGACTCAACACACCTAAACCAACTCATTTTGCGTACACCGCAACAATGATTATTTAATTCAAACAGGATGGATTGGAAAATGTTTGTTAATAGTATCTCTGATATCCAAGTAATGACATGCATATATTTTAAGCAGAAGTCAAACTGTAACCACACTGGTAATAAAAAAGTGTATGGACCATCCCAGGTAATTCCACAAACAATAATGGAAGTATGATGCAAATTCTGTGGGATAACCCCGACACAAGGCCTAATAAAACATCAGTGAACTATCGAGTAAGTTTTACAATGCAGAACCAATATCATAGGCATATGAACACCAGTAAAACAAGAATTACCTCAATTGAGGTAGAAACTTTCTTTTCACTAATCTTCTCATACTTTTGTTTCTTATTTCCTGCTTTTAGACCTTGCCAAGGGAGACTACAAATATATATGGACATAACTAAGCAATTACCCGATAGAAGAACAAACAAAAAAAAAAAAAAAACAAAGATGGGCAGGAATGTTTACCTTCCTCTTAAGAAGTACATAAGAACATATCCAAGTGATTCTAAATCATCCCTCCGGCTTAAGAACATTTTTACATACATACATAGAGCTCCATAAACCTGAAGTTATAAAGCACAGTGATCAGATAGTGCATGATTACCAAATTATAAAATTTAGAAGGGAAGGGCATGCAGAAAGAAACCTTAAAAACTATATAAACACTTCAATGGATACTTCAATAAAACATAAAAATTGTAATAGATTTGTCAAACCACCTAATTAAGCACCTAAACTATATGAGATAATCAACAGAACAAAAACTGCACACAAATCATCATAAATATGGCTACCCATGAATGAATCCAGGAACTGAACAGGAAAATCTAGAAAGCAACAGCTTACCTTAATTGCAGATTCACTCATTAAGAGCTCCTCTGCCAATAATTCAAATTCTGACGAGGCATAATAAACTTGACATCACCTAGAGATTAGATGTAAAATGGATTTAGTACAGAGATTAATGTCATTCATCATGTAGAAATGAAATCAAGGAATGCTAAAACACCTTATTGTACAATCATTCAGTCCATGAGGCAGACTTGCATAAACAGGATACAATTATCAAACCAAGTACACGCTCTCTATATTTGATCTGTAATACATAACCTTGAATTAAGCAATCTAAATACCATTCTAAAACACATAAATGACACTATCACAAAAGAAACGTACAGCAAATAGAGTGAGGATGCAAGCACCCGCCGTTACCCCCATGCATATCACTGAACCAAGCCTGAACAAGGTCATATTCATTTCATCAAACATTAAGTTATAAGCATTCAACAACAACAACAAAAAAAGGAACTAAGTACAGCTTTAAAAGTATCAAGATTAATTTTCCTGTCGTGGAAGGCTATGATTGTCAACACCTGAAGAAGATTAAAACACACATTTGATTTTTGATTTCAGCCATAAAGAAACTGCATATAAGACAGTGCAGTAATAGCAGATGGACAACCAATATTTACCTAGAACATTACAACCAAAAAAATCCACATACGATGAAAACTTCAATACAAGTGAAGAAATGTCCAATGCTCAACAAAAGAGCTTTTCCCAGTTTGCCAATTCACAAACAAAATTCTAAAAAAGAGAGATGACTTGATGAAAGGAGAAAACAAAAAGTATAAATACAGCAATAGCCAAAGACGCCAAAAAAAGAAAAAAAAAACAAAAATTAGAATAATTCAAAAATAACAGAAGAAATGACAAAAATGGATGAAAACAGATAAAACTCTGCTACCACATTCAGATTACAAATAACAAAAAAATAATTCAAAAACATTAACATTAACATACACTACTAATCAAAAGCATAAAAAGAAAAACAAATCCTAAAAAATTACAGATCTGAACAGAAACTTACAGAGAGATCTAAACGAAAACTTACAAATCTGAACGAAAGCAATCAATCGATCAAATCCAGAGAGAGAGAGTGTTCAATATCGACCAATAGACTAAAAATCAATGGATCGATCTGTGTTCTCTTTAACATAAATTAGTGTATATATATATATATATCACACAGATCAAAGATCGTAGATACAGATCTGTGTTCGTATATAAACAAAATCAAAAAAATCAGAGAATGACTCACAAAATTAATCTTCAAATCGGATTGATTGAGAGCTTTGAGCCAAGATGGAGAGAGCTGGACAGAGAGATCGTAAATCGGAGCCTACGATGCTCGATCTAGTTTCACCATAAGAAAGAGAAGAGTGATGAAGAGACAGAACCCTAGATCAGCAAATCGGAAGGGCTTGATTTACTATTCCATGAATGTCGCTTGTTTCACCATAAGAAATCGGAGCCTACGATGCTCGATCTAGTTTCACCATAAGAAAGAGAGGAGTGATGAAGAGTGATGAAGAGACGAATGAACAAGACGAAAAAAGTGTGGGCCTTAAAACCGGGGATATATGTTATTAAGTAGGACGCGTGTTTTTTTTAAAATGAGTTGTCTGTAAAGTATTTTAAAAATCTTTAAAACGACGTTTTTGAAAAAACGCCATAACAAAAACGTCGTTATAGGCCAATTTTCTTGTAGTGTTCGGCAACGTCGGATTTTGGGGTTTCATCTCAAATTCTCTTCAAACTTGAGGTAGGGATTCCTACTCATTCTTATGTGCTTTAACATAGACATTGAGTTATTTGTATAGATGGGTTGATTTGGGAAAGTTAAGACTTGAAATGTGTTATTTTCAAAAGATGGGTTTTGTTATTTTGGCTCATAAATATATATATTTGGGTCTTAAAATGATAGTATTGATGTTGTTGATAATATTTGGACATTTGGGTCAATATTGAGAAAAAAAGGGAAAAATGCCATGTTTGGATATATTTGGGTTATTAGTGTAATTAATGACAATTGTTATGGAAATTTGAAATTGAGTTGAAAATAATGGAATTAGCTCATTATGGGTTAGAATGGTGGAGTTGAATTTATTAATCGCTCACTTTAAATATGTTGAGATTTTATATCTGTTGAGGCATTTATTATCTGTTTAGAAATAACTGCTTTGGACTATCGGTGTAGGATAGTCTTGATTGTTGTAGACAATGCATGATGATTAGGCAAACTAAAACTAATCAATTGAATATGTCATCGAATATGACGGTTGGAATAATACATTGAATTTATGTATAAATTGATTATATATATGATATGTGTTTATATACATTGTGTTGTATGGGAGGAGATAGATGATGTACTCCACAGTTTAAGGGAAGATAGGGGATGGACTCTTAAAACGGATTTTGTGTGACATTGATACAGCACTACAATGTATATCAAGTGTTGATTATGGAAGTGTTTAAATTGATTTGATATAGCACTAAAATGTATATCGTTATTAATTGTGAAGTATAGAAGTAATTATATGTTATGTTGATACAGCACCGAAATGTGTATCTTTCGTAAAGTGTGGAAATAGTTTATGTGTTATCGATATAGCATTAAAATGTGTATCCATCATGAATTTCGAAAGTGTTTTAAAAATGAGTCCTAATCTCATTAAGTTATTTGGTTAGGTGTTGAGCCTTATCCACCAAAAAAAAAAAAAAAAAAGGTGTTGAGCCTTGTTTTCAAACTCAAAGTTGAAAAAGAAATGGGAAATGAAATGTAATACGGACTTAATGTCATGAAACCGGAAATGTTTAATTTGAGTCTTTATCTCAATTGAACTGGAAGTACTGTTGATATGAGATGTAATCTCACTTAAAGGGTATGGCCAGGTTCTGAGCCAAGATTATGAATTAAGAAATGAAAATTAATATGAACATGGATACATTTGTCATGTAATTGAAATGGATTATGAATGGATATAAGTGAGTCAAACATTTATCGAATGTTCACGTTTTAGTTATTGCCTATATTATGTTTAGCATATCTCTACTGGGCTGTTAGCTCACCCTATACGGGAATATCATTTTCAGGTGCTGGTGCAGGTGAGGTGTTACCTCCAGGGCAATAGCATGGATGGACTCTCGGGAAGCAAGAGTTTCCTATTTATGCTATATGTGTTCATGTTTGTTATTTGTAAAGGCAAGGGCTTAAGATGTAATGAGTGAGACTCAATTTGTGTAACCAAGCAATGTCTTGGAAAAATGATAGCCTATATGGCATTTAATTGCTTGTTAAACAGTGAACGCTGATATATGAAAGTATGTTGTTTCTCATATTTATTCCGCATATGAGTTATCTTTATTGTAATATTTTGGGGGTGTTATAGAGAGAGAGAGATCGAGATCGAGACCAGAGATTGAGTGAGAGAGTAAGGGGGCCTAAAATGTTTTTCAAGTTTTTTGTTTTAGTTATTGTAATATTTGTAATATTTTAAATAATTTTTTTAACTTTTTAAATTCAAATAATTTACATATACTTAAAAGAAATATTTAATTTTAATTTTAATAATGTTTTACTTTTAAATTTCTTTTAAAAAAATCACTAAATTCAAAAAAATATAAATTTAATACATTTCATATATATTATATTTTATTATTTTTTTTACAAATATTTTATTTTTTAGTTGTATTCAGATTAGGCACATCTAAAAAGTAAAAAATAAATAAATTATTAAAAGAAATAAAAATATCAAATCAAGGTAATTTAAAAAAATAATAATTACAAATTACTGAGAAGCCATATAAATATTAATCATTAAAATTATAAACTTTTTCATGAATGTGTAATTTTTTTTTCCCCAAAATCCCACTGGGTGCAATTATCTCTTAAAAGAGACACTAAATTATAAAATAATGTATAAATTATTTTTTATGTTGTCCTTAATTAGGAAAATTTAAGGTGAGAAGCTTGGTTGGAAATTGTTAGCTTTTTTAAATCCAAAAAAAAAAAAAAAAATCGGATTGAAATTTTTTTAATAAAAGTTTTCACGACATGCTAATGCATGTCGTGTAAAGATATAATATTTTACGACATGAAGTGTATGTCATCTTAAGTACATTTCTAATCAAGCAATCTCAATCGTTCAATTTTTAATAAGGTCAATCTCTTAGTTTATTTCAAATCAAACAAATCTAAGCAATATTTTTTGATAAAACAGCTAAAATTGTGGTTAAACCAGTAAATCAGTCAAATCGAAAACGATTCAGGCTAATTGGCTAAGTCAAAAGACTAACCAATATACAACAAAATTAATTAATTAATTAAAATTTTTAAATTTTAATTTAAAATTTAAACATCTTGAACTTAAACATGATTGTAATACTATAACATTAGATGAGAGTATAAGATTCACTTTATATAAGCGAAACAATCCACTTTTTATTTTTTGCCTTGATGTGGGATTGTAATTATTTTAAAGTTAAATATTATGAGAGTTTCAAAATCTTATACAAAATTAAAAGTTAAATGGAAGCTAACCAATAGAGATTTTCTTAATTGTTTAAAATTTTTTTAAAAAAAATTGTATTAATTATAGGGCTTTTCATTAAAAATCTTATTTTGCTTATAGCAATGAGAGCATAAGATTCACTTTATATAAGTGAAACAGTTCATTTTTTTCTTCTTTTCTCGATTTGGGATTGTAAAATAAAAGTTAAATGGAAGCTAACCAATGTGGATTTTTTTAATTGTTTAAAATTAAGAAATTTCAATAATTTATATAAATTGGAGCATAAGATTCACTTTATGTAAATGAAACGATTCACTTTCCTTTTTTTTTCCCGATTTGGGATTGTAAAATAATAGGTAAATGGAAGTTAGCCAATGAGAATTTTCTTAATTGTTTAAAATTAGGAAAATTCAATAATCTTAGAATGAAGGTTTGGAATTTCTGGAAAGCTTCTCCCTTAAAACTCCCTTTAGAAGATTCATTATATAAGTGAAACAATTCACTTTTTCTTTCTTTTCTCAATGTGAGATTGTAATTATTTTAAAGTTAAATATTATGAGAGTTTCAAAATCTCATACAAAATTATTTTTAAAATCAAAATTATGTAAGATTGTAAAATAAAAGTTATATGGAAGCTAGCCAATGGAGATTTTCTTAATTGTTTAAAATTAAGAAAATAAAAAAAAAATGAGTATGAGATATTGATGATAGGGCTTCTCACTAAAAATTTCGTTTTGCTTATATAAATAGGAGCATAAGATTTATTTTATATAAATGAAACAATTCACTTTTTCTTTCTTTTTTCGATGTATGATTGTAAAATAAAAGGTAAATGGAAGCTAGCTAATAGAAATTTTTTTAATTGTTTAAAATTAAGAAAATTCAATAATTTTAGAATAAGGGTTTGGAGTTCCTAGAAGGATTCTTCCTAAAAACTTCATTTTTCTTATATAATATATAGATAGATAGTGAAACAAACTTTGCTTTTTTTTTTTCTTCTCCCGATGTGAGATTATAAAATAAATCATAAACTAATTAGTGTTTTATTTTTATATGGTTAAATGAAAGTTAACCAATGGAAATTTTTTTAATTGTTTAAAATTAATAAAATCAATATGAGAAATCGGGATTAAACCGGCAAATCGGTCAAATCCAAAATGGTTCAGCCTAATCGATTATGTCAATTGACCAACCAACTTATACAAAAATTAATTAATTAAAACTTTTAAATGTTAAACTATCTTGAATTGAAATGTACACAATACTACACTATTAAAATTCACTTTATATAAGTGAAATAATTCACTTTTTTTTTTCTTTTTCCGATGTGAGATCATAAAATAAAAGTTAACAATTATTTGGACGGAAAGTTTATTTCTAATTAAGCAATCTCAGTTTTTCAATATTTAATCAAATCAATCTTTAGTTTATTTCGAATCAAACAAATCTAATCAATATATTTTGATAACACTGATAAAATCACAATTAAACCAACAAATTAATCAAATCAAAAATGATTTAGCCTAATCGGTTAGGTCATAATTAATTAATTAAAATTTTTAAAATTTAAACTATATTGAATTGAAATATGCACAACACTATAATATAAAATGCGATGGGAGTATAAGATTCATTTTATATGAGTAAAATAACTCATTTTTTCTCTTCTTTTCCTGATGTCGGATTATCAACTACAAGCTAGCCAATGAAGATTTTCTTAATTGTTTAAAATTAAGAAAATCAAGAAAATTTGTATGAGATATTGAAACTAAATGGGATGGGACTATGTGGTGTTTGGGAAGCAACATCCCAAATTTTTTATCTCATAAAAACCACTAAAAGACAAAAGTTTTGCAAAACCAAAAAAAACACATCCAAACAAAATATCACATCCAACCCCATAATCATTTCACTTTTTCTCTCACAAACATCACATCCAACCACATAAAAACTCAACTATCTTCCCAAACACTAAAATTTTTTTATCTCATAAAAACTTACATCTACTAAAATTTACATAAAAACTCACTTCCCAAACATCCACTATAAGATTCATTTTATATGAGTAAAACAACTTATTTTTTTTTTCTTCTTTTCCTAATGTGGGATTATCAAATAAAAGCTAACCAATGGAGATATTCTTAATTATTTTCTTAATTGTTTAAAATTAAGAAAATCAAGAAAATTAGTATGAGATGTTGAAACTCTCACAAGGCTCCTCACTAAATGAGATGTGGAAACTTGCACAGTCCGCTCGAGCGCAAGAAATGACGCTCGAGCATAGAACACACACATCCAGTAGTTTTACAAACATAAGCCCATAGCTCGAGCTCACGATCATTCGAGCGTAGAAAACACCGCTCAAGTGCAAAATGCACTCTCTCAGCAGTTTTGCAAACCTGCAAAAGTACTGAGAGTTCTCAAAGCCCGCTCGAGCACAAGAAGTGAAACTTGAGCGGAGGAGTAAAATTCTGGGTAGCAAAAGTTTGAAAACCAAGCAACCAATTTGTTCCAAACACAACCAACACAACTCAACAGCCAAACTCAAAGAGGAAGAGAGGAAAAAGACAAGAACAATAATACAGAATCAAGGAAACCTGAGTCCAGAATACAAGAAAATTAGTATGAGATGTTGAAACTCTCACAAGGCTCCTCACTAAATGAGATGTTGAAACTCACATAGTCCGCTCGAGTGCAAGAAGTGACGCTCAAGTGTCAAACACAATAAGTTGTTCCACTCGAGCACAAGAAATGATGCTCGAGCACAGAATACACACATCCAGTAGTTTTGCATACAGAAGCCCATAGCTCGAGCACATGACTGCTCGAGCATAGGAAAAGCTGCTCGAGCACGAAATGCACTCTCCTAGTAGTTTTGCAGACCTGCAAAAGTGTTGAGAGTTCTCAAAGCTCGCTCGAGCGCAAGAAGTGATACTCGAGCGGAGGAGTAAAATTCTGGGTAACAAAAGTCTGAAAATCAAGCAACCAACTTGTTCCAAACGCAACCAACACAACTCAACAGCCAAACTCAAAGAGGAAGAGGGGAAAAAGACAAGAACAATAATACAGAATCAAGGAAACCCAAGTCCAGAATACAAGAAAATTAGTATGAGATGTTGAAACTCTCACAAGGCTCCTCACTAAATGAGATGTTGAAACTCACATAGTCCGCTCGAGTGCAAGAAGTGACGCTCGAGTGTCAAACACAATAAGTTGTTCCACTCGAGCACAAGAAATGATGCTCGAGCGCAGAATACACACATCCAGTAATTTTGCATACAGAAGCCCATAGCTCGAGCACACGACTGCTCGAGCGCGAAATGCACTCTCCCAGTAGTTTTGCAGACCTGCAAAAGTGCTGAGAGTTCTCAAAGCTCGCTCGAGCACAAGAAGTGATACTCGAGCGGAGGAGTAAAATTCTGAGTAACAAAAGTTTGAAAATCAAGCAACCAACTTGTTCCAAACGCAACTAACACAACTCCATAGCCAAACTCAAAGAGGAAGAGGGGAAAAAGACAAGAACAATAATACAGAATCAAGGAAACCCGAGTCCAGAATACAAGATGGGTCGGATCTAAACCAGAATAGCTATATTAGTAAAGAAGGTGGAATATTAATTATTTGTGTTGGGTGATTGAAAAATATGAGAGACATAATGAATGGTGATTGGTGAGGGAGTATGGCCACATGGTACTTTAGGACTATTGTATAATTTTCTTGTAAAACAAGTAGTACAACAAAATTACATCAATAAAAGATGAATAATACCATATGCACATATTGGTATACCAATTAATGTACTAACGGAGGATGATGTGACATAAGTTTAGAGATTTTAAATTTTTGTAATGGGTGAGATCATAGTTTTAAAATGACAATGTCATAACTATGTTGATACAATAATTAGTATACCAATTAGTGCTAGTAGCACCACCGTAAAGAGTAATGCTAGAGACTCCAAAAGTTCTACCAAAATTTTTACCAAATGCCTTACATCGGTGTGGGACCAAAATTTTTACCAAATGTTTTACATGGGTGTAGGACCAAAATTTCTACCAAATGTCTCACATGGGTGTGAGACCTATACCATGTGGGTCCTATATCCATGTGAGACATTTAGTAAAAATTTTAATAAAACTTTTGAGATTCCGAACATTTTTTTACTGATAAAAGGTACACATTCCAACTAAAACACTATATGCATCAAGTAAAACATAAACCAAAACACAGATCAAGCTAACCAAAGATGGCAGGAGAACACTACCAAACAACAAGACAAGGTGAATCACCAAACAAAAAGAATCCCACACCAACAGTAATCCAAAAAACACATACCCCAACAACAAAGAAGAAAATACCAGAAACTCCAAAACAACCCTCTAGCAACTCAGATTTATGAGGCCTCTGACATTCCACAAAAATAACTTCATTGGTTCTTCCTATTGATCATGATAAACCTTGAATTAATGAGTAACTCAATCACTACAAAATCCTGAAAGAAAAGATCTTCCTTGAATGTTTAAAATATTTATTGCAATTCTCAAGTCTGTCATACCGACAATGAATAAATCATCTGCAGAACCCAATTCAAGAGCATCTTCGTCGATCCAAAAAGATCAAGTTTGAAGCACTTTCATCTTGGTAATTAGAACTTCAGCCCAGAATGAAAGGAGACGGCTTGAGAAACCTTTAGAATTATAGATTCTCATCCCCTTTGCCCCAGATCGATCTAATAGCTTTCTTGGAAACAGAGGAGAGCTTTGGCTCAAGATAATTAGCTGCTGCCTGGTCTTTCTCTATTTTCCCAATAAACAAAGACCTCTGACATTCCACGATAGTATCTTTCATAATTTGTGCTTTGCAGAGCTTGGCCTTCTTCTTTAGTTCAAAATCTATGAAATTCCTTATGTTGTGTTTAGTTGAAAGATTTGGAAATAGATTTGAAAAGGGAAAGGGAAAAGATATGTGAAAGTAAGTATGTTTTATTCACATTTCACCTCATTTTTCCTTTCTTTTTTTTGTCCAAATCCATTCTCAAATCGCCCAACCAAACCAAACACAACATTAAGATGTCTTTTTGGCCACCAAAGTCAATATCTAAAGATTTGGGAATTTGAGGAGCTTGATCTGCTGTGGCACGAAGGAGAGCTTGTGAATCTGAATCATTTTTGTTTAGGGGGCTAGTCGCACAGCTTCTTTGTGAACTTTGTTGTTGTAATTTCGAATTGCTTGAGAAGTGGTGGAAGATTGAAGTATTGAGAGTCAAGGGAAATATTATTTTGCTCCTTAAATTATTACGTGAAAATTAATTTGATGCTTAAATTTTGTATTATTTTAATTTGATCCTAAACTTTTTAAAATTTGATCAATTTACCCATGTCATCTGTTTCTATCTACAATCAAACAACTTGCTGATGTGTTATCAAATTTCATTTGGAATTTCATTTTATCCCCAAATTAGACCTTAAAAATCAATTAGCCCCCAAATATTAAAAAAATTAATATTTAATTAATCGCCTCATTTGGTTTCAATTTTTTGAAAATTGAATTTTTTATTTTCCATGCTTTTTTATTTTTAGCAAAATTTTAAATATTTTGTTAATATTTTACATGTTTTTAATTTTTAAATACACTTAATATAAATATAATTAAAAATTATAATATTTGTAAAAAAAAATCTTTAAAAAATTCACTAAATATAAAAAATATATATAAATTCGGTACATTTTCTCATTCTTTTGTATTTATTGATTTTTTAAAATATTTTTTCATAAATATTTTATTTTTTAGGTACATCTAACAAAATTGGAAATCAAAAATGAAAAAAAATTAAATTTTAAATAAAAAAATTTGAGTATTAGTCATGTTGAGTATTCTTTAGATAGGAATTGAATTTAAATTTTTTTTTACCCACTTAATTTTGATATTACTATTAATTGATCAATTGTATTGAAATTAATTTGGAAAATAAACTAATCACAATTGTGCGCATTGCGTGAGTACACACATAGCGTAGCTAAGAAATTTTTGACTCAATTAGTTTTTCCAAGATCAACATGATTTAATTTGACACTTAAAGCGATAATTCTAAATGAAGATTTTTATATTTTTATTATTATTTTGTTTGCAAAGTATATTATTTAAATTTTTATTTTTACTTTTTATATTTGGAAGACTAATTGATTTTTAAGGTATAGTTTGGGGGTAAAATAAAGTTCCAAATAAAATTTGGTGTCACGTCAACAAGTTCTATTTGATTGTAGACAGAAACAGACGACGGAGGATAAATTGATCAAATTTAAAAACTTTAGAGATCAAATTAAAATGATGTAAAGTTTGGGTGATGCAAATTGTTTTTCACGTAATAATTTAAAGAGTAAAATGATATTTCCTCTTTATTAAATGGTGTATAAATGTTGTTACTGATTTGATAGTTTTTCTTAGTTTTTTAATAAGACCAAACTATATAAAATAAAATATTAACAATATAAATAAACCTTTTTTTTTTTCATGCATGTTTTATAGGTCGATGGGGCATGGGACCCCAACTTCCATTTGGAGTCGCCCCTGCTGTTGTTCGTGGGTCTACAACACCCAAATTTTAGCAGTTGGGAATCAACAGGGCCCCAAAGATGAGAAAAAAACAAAACAAACATAGATGAAAACTCAGTTGACAAGGGCCCAACTGAAAGCTAACCCCCAAAAGTCAGACCAATTTCCAATTGAAGAGGGTCTCAATTACCCTTTTATTGAATAAGAAGAGATGTTACGAAAAGCACTGTTAAACAACATCACCCAAAAGACAAGAAAAAAAGAGAACAAACATAGATGAAAACTCAGTTGGCAAGGCACCAACTGAAAGCAAACTCCTAAAAGCCAGACCAATTTCCAATTGAAGAGGGTCTCAATTTCATTTGATCCACTTTGGAATTTCACTAATAGCAGAGAACAAAATATGCTTCCCTTAATTCACCTTCTTCTGTCCTTCCTCCAACAGCATTACTCCTAAGCATTACTCCACATCTCTGAGGACCATTGTTTTATTGCTTTACTTAACTAATGTGCTTAGCTAGTTTATGCTTTGGTTCTGTATTTAAGTAGTTTTAGCCGCTTAATTGTTTTGTAATAGTTAGTTAACTAGGATTAGTTAATTAGCTTTGTTGTGATGTAATAATTAGTTAAATTAGCTTAGATTAGCTAGTTAGCTCTTTATTCGGTCCCTCCGTTGAGAGGGCCAACTGTTGTAATAAGCGTGCGTGCGTGTGATGCATGTCTTCCAACCCCCATTTCTTTCTCTTTTTTACTTAACCGCTTACGATGGTTAGTTTTAGGGCGTATTTCATTTAGCATACCTTATGCTCGCATGTGTGCATCCATCCATCTGTTTTGCATGCACCAGGCTCGGCGCATCATACTAACTGCATTGTATTTCAATTCCAAGTTGAATACATGTATCAAGTTGCATTTCATATGCCATTCTAGAATAGCTGAGCCTATTTTAATTGCATTCTTGCATGTGTTGCATTAGCCATCTTAACATGAACTAGGATCATGCATGATTTCTAACTAGTTCTTTGTTTTGGCTCGGAGTACACTGTGAGTGTTTACGCTTTAGCATACTGCATGTGTGTTATTGACTGCCATGAAAGCATGCTTGCCATGAGACTAATTGCTTATGTTATATAACTGCCTGAATGCCTGTGGGTGAAGGTTGGATTACTTGAATTGGAACAATTCATTAAAATCCCTGATTTAGCCTACTTACGAGTAGCAAACTCCAAACCATTTTCAAACGAATATGCAATGTTTTGTTCTAAATTAGGCGATCTAGTCTATACTTGTATGTTGTGCGCATCACGTAGTAAGATTAGCTAATTAACCGGAATAAGAGCACATGTGTTTTCAAAAACAAAATATCATGCTTAGTACAGGCCGATCTTTGATCGGGCGAGCGGGGGTGCTCATTGCTTGACCTTCCCCTCTCGTACCCAAGTTCCCGAGCTGAGGCAACTTTGGTGATGACGGGCACGTGGCCTTAGGCATGAGTCAGGGTTTCCTAAATTCCCCCTAAAATAAAATATTTAGGTGGCGACTTTGTATCTGGCAAAGCAGTCCATGTTTGGCACTTCTTTATTAAAATCAGTTTTCCAAAAACGATTTGCCGGATTTGGGCTCTTTGGTGATTTATCGGTCTTGCATTGCACTTTGCGAGATTAGATTCAGAATCGTGACATTGAGTCCGAACTATAGTAGCTCAGAACAAAACGAGATTTGCGCCCCTTTGCGAGCGCGGATGTCGGAGAGTTCCCAGGAGCGCGTCTACAGTTTCTGGCGACTCTGCTGGGGACTTAGAGAACTTGACTCGAACTCATGATATGTTGTTTTGACTACACTTATGCGTTTCTTTGCATTGGTGCGCCTAAGTTACCGTGTTCGCCGTCTACTATTCCTGAACAGTTAGCCTGAGGCTGTGTGCCATAAGGTTGACCGGTTACGGGCTTTGCCATGATAGGAACACAAACCCCGGTTGTTACCGGGGCACCCCTTTTGACCATTCGACCTAGTGCATATCGGAATCTATAATGACTATTCCAAACTAGGACAGGTTGCTTATCCGATTGTAGGTTGTTTGAAACCGCTGTGTGCGTAGTGAAACCCTAGCTCCTGACAAAATAGGACAGGAAAACCCTACCCCAACATAGGGGTGTTTTGGCTCTCATTTGCTTGCTATGTGCTTTTAGAGTGTGTCTCTACAGGAATGCACGTATCAGTTTGCAAGTCTGGGTATCAGGCCTGCGGGCATCATTGTTTGGAGAATCAGTTTTACCTGAGGGTATCAGATATCAGTTTTGGGGCAGCCATTTGGGCACAGTAAACAGCGCTTGAGAACAGAGTATTCAGCTTACAAATACCAACTGCGTGTTGTCATGTCAACTGTGTGTTATCTTTATTTAAGCCGTTATGCTGTCCGTTTTGCTAGTTGTATGTTTATTTATTATGCTTTATTTATCTTTTTGCAAGGTAGTTTAGCATAATTGCATCCGACCAAGCAGATATTCCCCGAGCACTCTGGGTTAGAGGTCGAAGACTTAATCGATCTAGGGATCTGATAGACGGACAAGCAGTGTTTCTTTCTTTACCCCCAGTTGCTAGGCGAAGGTCAAGAAGGCGCAGTGTATCAGTACAGAGGTTGCCAGATCAGCGGTCCTTGAACAGTCAAGCTGAGGTCTCAGTTTCTACTGCAGAGTCAGATATACCGATTGTTCAGTTAGATCAAGACAATATGGAAGGTTTGGAAGAGATGATGCGTCAGCTCCAGGAAAGTATGAAGGCCATGCAGCAGGATGCCGCCCGTCAAGCAGAAGTGTCTGCACGTCAAGCCGAGGTAGTGACCCAACAGGCAGAGTTAATTGCCAAACTACAGCAGCAAACCGGGGCATCTGCTTCACACACACCTCCTCTCCCACCCAGAGTTCCAATACTCGGGGAGACGCCAAATGTCCAGGAAAATACGGACATTCCAACAGGCCAGCTTCGCCCCCAATCCTACCCCAGCTATCCAAAGCGCCCACCAACCTAGTTGATTCACCGTTTGAGTTCGAGGTAAATCCAACGGCGTTAAAAGTGAGCAAACTAGAAAAGCTTTTCAAGAAGTCTCAAGGTGTGAAATCCATTCCAGATATAGAGGATGGGTATACCGACTCAAGGTGTGAAATCCATTCCAGATATAGAGGATGGGTATACCGATTCGGCCGTGACTCTGCCGGACCGGTTTAAAATGCCGCACATCGACTGCTTTGATGGGTCTGGAGATCCTATGGTGCACCTGCGGCTATTTTCAGACATCTTAAGGCCAATGGGCCTCACCAGATTACAGAAGCTTCCCCTGTTTGGCCCGACCCTATCGGGTGTAGCGGCCATTTGGTGTGCAAAACTGGAGGACTCCGTTAAGAGAAGTTGGGAGGAGATGGCTGAGGCCTTCATAGCTCAATACTTCTATAATACATAGATCGAGGGCACAACCCGTGATCTCGAGACCACTAGGCAGGAACCAAAGGAGAGCTTCTCCGATTTTGTGACCCGTTGGAGGGCTAAAGCCTCGATGATGACCATTAGGCCCGTTGACAAAGATCAGATTCGGATGGTTGTGTGCAACCTCCAGCCCAAGCTCATGCAAAAGATGATCGTTCTCTCCCTCCCCACCTTTGCAAATTTACATGAGATTGGGGTGCAGATCGAGGACGCAATGAAACAAGGTCTGATTGACCATGAGAGAGAGTAGCCCAAGAGGGCATTCAACCGCAGTACGAATGCAGACACTAGTAGTGTTGCATCTGCCAGATCTTCAGATGTGGGAATGGTCACCACCACCCCTCCCAAAACCCTTGCAGCTACACCCTTTACCGGTGTGTTCGGAAGTAGCTTGCAAACAGCCAGATATGCCCCCAGAGGCCAAAAAACCTTTACCCCACTATACATGCCTTTGTCCAAGGCTTTGGGGTTTTGATCAAGAAAGGGCACTTGAAACCCCTAGAGCTGCGGCCCTTACCAGAAAAACTTCCTCCTTCCCATAACCCGGCGAAGTACTGCGCCTATCACCAACAGCATGGTCACGAAACCGACTAGTGCTTTTGATTGCGTCATGAGATTCAGGATCTCATTGACAACAGGGTAATCGTGCCTCCGGAGAAACCGAATGCCACAACTAACCCTCTCCCACCACATAACCAAGCTCCACCTCCCAAATGCATCAACTTCATCCAAACTGGGGTTGTGACATATGACCCTAGCATATATATCACCTCTTCCCACCTATCCAAGCCAGAGTTGTTCATTCCCGACAGCACTAACTTATGCATGTTGGACATCTCCCGAACCCAACCAGAACTGGTGGTGGTGACTATCAAAGGTAGAGCAGGGATCACTTTGGGAGCAGAATGGAATGAGGACTCAGGGCCTGAGGGGCCTACAAGCTTTGTGTGCAACTCGAGCGGTTACATCACACCAACAAATAAGCCTAAGCCAAGAGTGGAATTTCCAGTGGGGGCAGAAATCTGTGTAGTTTGAGAGGATGGACCTAATCAGGGGCTAGATGACCTAGCGGGATTGGAGGAGGATATTGTCAACCTTCAGTTTTTCAACGAACAGGATCCGGGCGACGAGACTTTCAACTGGTTTGATCTGGAAGGGTCAGCGGAAGCTACTACGTGGCTCAGTGACGAGCCGGATGTTATTGAGCAGTCTTAGCCAGAACAAGGTCTGTCAAACATGGGGACATCGGTAGTGGCCGGAATGGCCGAAGATCAGAATAAACCACCGGAGAGCACCGCTGTTAAGAATTTTGCTCAGGATCAGAACAATTTGAGTACAGAGGATGTTGAGCAGTAGGCTGCACTGAAACAGTTTGAGCAAGAGAAGATCGAAGATCTGAAGAGGGCTAGAAAGGCCAAAGCCCCTGTGGGGACTGAATATGTTGTGAGCACGGGAACGGAATGTGTTGTGCGCACAGGAACAGTTGCAACAGAACCAGATAGTTGCTTGTCGATAGCCGACGGAATGTGGTGGGAAGATGACGACCTATGTCTCGCCCACACAGACGAAGATTGGGGAAACAACCAGCCGGATGATACCTGGTATATTGGAGAGGTGGACCACATGACCAGGAGTGGGCGGTACTTCAAGCCCCCACACCTAGATCAACTAGAGGCGTCCGGGAAGGATAAGGAGGCGGAGAGGTAGAAAGAAAGTTACTCGATGAGGAGGCTGTGCTGAAACAACTTAAGAAGATACAAGCAGACATCTCCATTTGGGGACTGCTTATGGCCTCAAGAGTTCATAGACAGGCTGTCCTTTCTGCAATGGACAGAGCCAAACTTTCAATCGACACCACGTGTGAATAGCTGGTAGGACTGGTCTTTTTAGGAGGAGCTTCCCCGACGTTGACCTTCACTGACAAGAAGCTGCTGCCTGAGGGCGCAAATCATAACAAACCTCTCTACATCTCTGTGGAATGTAGAGATAAATAGATACTAGTAGTTCTTGTTGACACAGGATCTGCTATCAATGTATGCCCTTCAAGGACAGGACAACATGATGGGGACTATGCAGGTTTAGACTCAGGTTGGTCCAGGACAACATGATGTTGACTTTCATGTTTTGGACGTTCCTGCAACCTTCAACTTACTCTTAGGGCGGCCGTGGCTGCACCAGGTGAAGGCAGTCTCTTTCACCCTGCATCAGATGCTGAAGTACCCCCACGGGAATGGGGTGGCTACTGTTTTTGGAAATTCTTCAATCCATCCGCCGCCAGAGGTGTCTACACCGGTTCTGGAAATCGAACATGGCACGAAGGATGTGTTTTTATCAGGATTTACCCTAGCCGAGGCCCGGGTTGTACAGAACATCTTAGCTATTGATGAGGGCTTATATGTCAGTGCACAATCTGTGTACCTCATGAACAAGCTCCAACACATCCCCGGGATGGGATTAGGGTACAGTGGCCGGAAAGGCGTTGCAGCATCGGCCGAAGTGCCGCATAACCCGCATACCTTTGGCTTAGGTTACCTGCCTACCAAAGAGGACTGGATGAGAAAAGGCAAAGAGATGGCCGGAAGGGCTAGAGCCAAGCAAATCGGGAAACCTTATGAGTTGGTGCACCGGCCCATTCAGGGCACCCTGAACGGACGTTTTGTCCGAGAGGGAGAAGACTTCCTGTTCTGCGGCTTCCCAGAGCCATGGCTAAACGCAGAAAGGTGGCGGTTGCCGGGGTTTGAGATATTCTTTGATTTGCAATTGTCTAGGGATGATGTTGCTGAGAAGCAAACAAACCCACCAGCTGAGGTTGAGCAATGTAGGGAGGAGAATTACGAGAGCGCAGCGATTGAAATGGGGGTAGCACTGGCTTGTCTACTTTCAGATCCTTCGATCGTACATGAGTGCTTGGAGGATAACTTCTCGGTGTCCATGATCGAGAATGAAATGGCTGCGAATCCATCTTCAAACATCTTGGATGCATCCATCGCACCCTCCCTCGTCTGGCAATATGAGAAGGGATTCTTATCGAGCAGCACCGGGTCAGGTAGTGAGCCGGAATCTGATTCCACTGAGTCCGTAGAGTCAGAATCAAGTTCCAGCTCATTTGAGTCTGAGTCCGATATTCTTGGGGGTGACAACCCGGATGCCACAGTCCTGTCTAGGTCGTCTTTTTATTTTTCCTTTGAGTCTGTTGTAACAAAGGAATCAGACGATGCAGAAGAGATTAATGAGAATTGTGCGGCTGTGGCCTTCGATTACTTTTCTATGCCTTTAATTTATTGCATTAATCAGGACTTTCAAAATTTCGATGAAAACGATGAGGAAGAAATCCCTTCGGTTTTGAAATTTTTGCTTGATCAAGAGCAAGAGAGGTTTGTAAAACCCTTGGTTGATGAAATCACCACAATTAACGTTGGTACTGAGAAGGACCCGCGGCTAGTCCAGATTGGGTCCACGTTGTCTTCGGAGGAGTGCGAGTGCTTAGTCGCTTTGTTAAAAGATTTCAAAGATGTTTTTGCATGGTCCTACGAAGACATGCCTGGAATCGATCCTAAGATTGTACAGCACCGGATCCCTCTTGACCCAGAGGCCCGACTTGTTAAGCAGAAGCTCAGAAGGATCCGCCCTGATTAGGCTCTCAAGATCAAAGAAGAGGTCACCAAGCAAATTAACGCAAGGTTCCTGCTGGTATCCTAATACCCAACTTGGTTGGCCAATATAGTTCCAGTGCCGAAGAAAAACGGCAGAATTTGGGTATGTGTGGACTTTAGGGATTTGAACAAAGCCAGTCCGAAGGACGACTTTCCTCTGTCGCATATCGATGAGTTACTGGACTTTACTGCAGGGCATGCGATGTTCTCATTCATGGATGGCTTTTCTGGCTACAATCAGATATTGATGGCACCCAAAGACCAGGAGAAGACTGCTTTTACCACCCTCTGGGGGACCTATTGTTATAGGGTAATGCCGTTTAGGCTGAAGAATGCTGGAGCTACATATCAATGGGTTGCGACCACAATATTGCATGACATGATCCATAAAGAGGTGGAGGTGTACGTGGATGACATGATTGTCAAGTCCAAGGAAAGAGAGGGCTACTACACTACCCTGCAGAAATGTTTCCAAAGGATCAGAGAGTATCGGCTGCGGCTGAATCCTCAGAAGTGTACGTTTGGTGTTACAGCAGGGAAAATGCTGGGGTTCTTGATTACACAGAGAGGTATCGAAGTCGACCCTTCCAAAATCAAGGCCATCTTAGAAATGCCACCACCAAGGACTGAAAAGGAGGTGCGAGGCTTTCTAGGTAAAGTGCAATTCATAAGACGGTTTATTTCTAAATTAACCTTGAATTGTGAACCACTCTTTGGTCTCCTGAAAAAAGGAACGAAGTTCCAATGGGACGGCTGATGCCAAGCTGCTTTCGAACAGATCAAGCAATATTTATAGAACCCACCTGTGTTGTCACCGCCTGAGCTGGGGAAACCGTTGATTCTGTATCTTTCAGTGACTGAAACTACAATGGGCTGCATACTTGCACAGGAGTCTGAGGACAAAGTGGAGAAAGCTATCTACTATCTGAGCAAGAAAATACTAGATTACGAGACCCGCTACACTCCGCTGGAGAAGGCTTGTTTGGCCTTGGTATGGGCTACCAGGAAGCTGCGGCACTACCTGTTAGCTCACTCCGTAACATTGGTTTCGAGATTAGATCCCATTAAATATCTCTTCGAGAAACCGGCACTTACGGGTAGGCTAGCCCGTTGGTTGCTTCTGCTTTCTGAATTTGATCTGAAGTACGTGACGCGTAAGTCAGTGAAAGGGAGAGCGGTAACGGAGTTCCTAGCTGATCACCCAGTCGAAGGGGATGAAGCAGTTGAGTATTTGTTCCCAGACGAGGCCATTCTACATGTCGAAGAAGAGACTTGGACGATGTACTTTGACGGAGCGTCAAACCAATACGGGTATGGGATAGGGGTGTTGCTGATAGCACCCGACAATTCCCTCATACCTTTAGCATTCAAACTCCGGTTCAGAGTGTCGAACAATGAGGCAGAGTATGAAGCATGTATTGCTGGTTTAGAAGCTGCCCTAGAACTAAGGGCAAAACGGTTGGACGTCATCGGGGACTCGAACCTTGTTGTATCTCAAGCTAAAGGAGATTAGAAAGTCAAAGAAGAAAATATGAGAATCTATCACCAGACCCTGGATGTGTTGATTCCTCGATTTGAGAAGCTGAACTTCGCTCATCTGTTAAGAGAGAACAACAGGTTTGCAGATTCATTGGCAACTCTATCTTCCATGATAGACATCCCATTTGGAGTCCGAATGCGTCCGATCATCATCGAACAGAAATTTGTGCCGCCCTACGAGAAGGTTAGACCCAATTGGACTGGTCTAGAAATTTGTGCCAGCCTCCGAAGGTTAGACCCATTCGGGGACTCGAACCTTGTTGTATCTTGCCAGGGCTTTCAACAAGAAGGTTAAGTCCAGGAATTTGAAAGAAGGAGATTTGGTGCTCAAAGACAACCGAGCTCCCATCCATGACCCTAGGGGCAAGTTCAGACCCAATTGGACTAGTCCTTACATCATCAAGTCTATCTGGTTGGGTGGAGCTGTAGTTCTGATGGACCTAGATGGCCTAGAGTTCTCCCAGCCGATCAACATGAACAAGTTGAAGAAATACTTTCCTTGAGTGGCTCGCTAGGCCAAAAACCCGAAAGGGCGACCTAGGCAAAAGTTAGAGCATAGAAAATTTGAAATAATAAAAACTGAGCTTGTAAGGTTGAAAACCCAGAAAGGGCGGCCTTGGCAAAAGTTAGAGCGCAAAATGAGAGAGTTAATACACGAGTGAACCCGAGCCGAACTAGGTAAGGCTTGATTCCCATCTTTGGGATACGTAGGCAACTTCATTATGAAGTCCAGCCATAAACACTTCTCCGATCAACTTTGTCCGTGTGATCTTGTTGGTCATTTTTGTCTATTCTGCATTCAAGAGCTCGGTTTGTGATCTCCAATGTAGTGCTATTCAGACTAGGGGCAACTTTCCAGTTGCTGAGGATCCGGGGTTATACATCTCAGTGATAGATCTCGGACATGTCCAGTTTTGATCCATATCGAAAATGGTTTTGGAAAGTTTTAATAAAAGTTGATTTTGCTCAAATTAATCTTTTTACGACTTAGAGCATTTTTGGACCAAACGAAAAATTTTCAGTACCCACAATCTTGAATTGCATTGATTTTAATACAGAGTTCTCCTACTCTTGAATACAAATTGAAGTTGCTTTTTATTACATTCATAAAGAAAACTTTAAAGTACTAATAAAGCAATAAATTCGGGGCATAGTCAGGTGTTCCTGCGTCCCCTCCCAGAGCTGGTCAAAGCCTCTAATGCTAAAGTGGGCCCAACCTGCGCCTCCTCATCAAGCTAGGCTATGCACTCATCAGAAAGGATGCAATTGAAAGTAAGAGCGGGGGCCAGAAGCTCTCTCGTCCTCCATGCCGTGGCATACCGAGCTAGCTGTGCGCCTTAGATCAGAAATGCAGCTGGGTACTCTATCCCCTCTGCTGGGCAGGTCTGATCATGTCCGAATTGGCGCCGGAATCAGAACGGAAAGTAAAAGACACAGTGTGTCAGACCGATCAACTGAATCCCGGGTTGGTGAGACATGCTGTAACTCATCATCGACAGATTGAGCCAAGGGCAGCACCAAGCAATACTGGTAGCGGATAGATGGCATATCCATTCGCACCACTATCCCTCATCAAGGGCATCGACTAAACGTCGCCGGAAGAAATAGTTACGAGCTAAATATGCTGGGCTTGAGTCCACAACCCTTAATTTGTCCATCAACCATATCTGGGGAGGGATGAAAAATGAGAGATTAAAGAATAGAGAGGTGTATGTGGAGAGAAAAGTGAGAAAAGGGTTTTGAGAGAAACCGAGACTTAGGGCCGAGTGATGTGAGAAATATATGTGAGATGGGATGGGAAACATTACCTGCAGCAGTAGTGGACTCCTCGCGAATCTAGTCGTCTCTGGATGATGGAAAGCGTCCAAACCCATCAATGTCTCAGCTAGTGTCATGACGATGCACCTCTTGCCCTCCTTTAAGCCTTGGGCGACCTCAATCAAACAGACGCTAGACCCTCCGGAGCCTGAGGCAAGCAAGAAGTGAGACAGCATGCACAAGCAAAGCGCATGTCACCGAAAACCTTGCCAGTGATGGTTGTCGCGATCACCAGCATCAGAAAATCGATAAACCAAGCTGGGGATGTCCAATTCCCCATCGCGGATCACAGACCGAGCGTCATGCATAGTGAGCCCGCACATGCATCCTAAGGCTTGGACGTGGCCAAAACGGAATTGTGGTAAAATCTCTTCCTCGCATTTGGACTCCATCAAAGCTTGGAAGTCTTCAAAAGTGGGACACATCTCTTGCCCGCCAAAGCTAAAGACATGTGTTACCGGATTCCAAAACCTTGCCGTGGCATGAAGGAAACGGAAAACGCAGCGGGGTGCGACTCAACGTGAATAGTGCATTTATGCCGAAGCCCAGGAAATTCAACTTTTCCAAGCCATCCAAGGTAGTAATCCAATTTGTCAGATTTTCAACAAGAAATGCCTCCATTTTGGTGCAAAACTGAGTTAGAATGAGGGAACCACGAAGCTGGAACCTTTATGGAGGATAAGGCACTGTTTGGAGGACAAGTGTCAAAAAACTGGAGGTCCCCAGGCTAACTGGTCGGCCGACCACTTTTTCTGGTCGGCCAGCCAGTTTTTCTGGTTGGCCAGCTACTTTTCTGGTCTCCAGGCCAAGAAAGTGGTCGGCCAGCCACTTTTGGTGGCCGGCCATGGAGCAAAAGTTGTCTACAGCCTTTTCCTTGCCTCCAGAAGGGAGTCTCTAGCTTTCCTGTGTGCGGAGAGTGCTGAAGGTCTGAGTTTACCTCTGTTTCGGATGCATTCCGTCGCCTCGTTTGTCTAAAATACATTTGTTTATCGAGTTGTTGCTCTTTGCTTATCGAGTTGTTGCTCATTTGTTTATCAAGTTGTTTCTCATTCATTTGTCGAGTTGTTGCTTTTTGTTTATCGAGTTGTTGCTTTTATTTATCGAGTTGTTACTCTTCGCTTATCAAGTTGTAAACTTGTTAAAGTCTTGTTGTTGTTTTTAGGGTTGTTTAGTTTGTTGTGTCGGTTCACTACCTGACTTGGCAATGCACGGTGTTCAAATTCCATTCAATCCATTTTTTTTGTGCAAAATGATGCAATGCGATGCTTAGAATACAAATACAATACTTTTTGAACAAAAGCTATTTTCATTCCATTTTAGCTTCTTTTTACAACATTTTACAAAAGAGTACAAGTTTCGAAGAAAATAAAACTACCTAAGCTGTACAATGTGCTATAACTACATGTAAAAAGAAAAATAAAGCAGGAACATCTACATCAATGCTATCAAGCTCAAGACAGAGAGGCCCTCTTCACCCTCTTCGGCTGAGCAGCCTTCACGCCACCATTGTCGGCATCTCCGTCTGAATCGGAGCCACCATCCTCGGAAGCCTCCTCGGTGTCGCCTCCACCCTCCGAACCGAAACCAGAGTCATCATCCCTGCCTGTAGATGTCTCTGACTGTGGATGTGCTGACTCCTCCTCCTCGCTAGACTCGTCATCCTGTTTAATATGTGCTCTGCGTCCCCCCCGGCCGCGTGCTGAGACTCCTCTCCTAGCTGCTCGAGAAGGCCTGGATGGCCCAGTCTGTAGAGGCGGGACCTGAAAAGGACAGTTTGAATGCATCAGCCAGTATGTATATCAGATGCAAATGCGAGAATGATACATAGAGTGGGTGCATGCAGATATAGTGTTTGAATGTGATGTGTCAGATGTGCTCTACATATGCAATGAATCAATGCAGTGAAATGTTCAGTTTCCATATGTCATCAGAAGTATTATAAATGCAAGGAAATTGAAAAGTACCCGAACGCCGGAGGCATATAGCAGCGTCTCCCTCCGCAGAACCATACTCTTGAGTGAGGCCACCACTCCGAGTAACCCCTCAGTATACTCCCTAAGAGGCTGCAGACACAAGTTCAAGTCATCAATGAATGAATGAATTTCTAGATATCTGAGTGATAAATGAAAACTGTGGAGCATACCAGCGGTGAGTCAGGGTCACTGACGTATCGATGATCCAGCAGCGGAGGCTCTAGTGGAATCTGGTATGGTGTCCCATACTGCCAGCCTGTCAACCCGGTCAGAAGATCTGGCCATTCAGCATACTGCCAAGTCAAGGGCATCCCTCCAGTCCCGCCTCTCGATGTGCTGGCCCTGCTGGTCGAAGGAATGTCTCCAGCTTGGGTGTGACTTGAGAAAGGCATGTCAGTAGCTCTCCTCCTGGGGGTACGGACACCTGACAGCGAAGGCATCGGGTACGTATGGCGATATGTCGCATAATCCCCCTCCTCCAGGAAAAGGACCACGTCAATACCCAACAAAAGGTCCTCCGCCTTCCGGGGTGTGAGACCCCCTGCGAACCGCATCTCTGGTGGAGGTAGTGAGGGGACGTCCTGATCGGAGTTGCCCATCGTCTGGCGCATGAAGCGCTCTCTGAGAAACCAGGCCCTGCTAACCGATCCCTCAAACAAGACCCTATATCTAGAGGAGCCCCATGCCCCAGCAAACAAAAATCAAGGATTCCCTGGCATGTCGATCCAAGGCTGCCAAGTCACCTGCGGGTAACAAGTGCATAAATTGATTAGATATCATAAATATGCAAGATGAATCAAAGCTGAAAGCATGAGAACTGAGAGTTCTGGATCACCTCCGTCGCCCGTACAGTATCAAAGAACTGCCGGAGGTAGAGCAGAGTCTCCCAGGACCTGGACCGGCACCGACCATCGAATCTGCATGAGTAGGGGATCTCAAGAGGTGCCTCGACCTCGAGCTTAGGGGCCAATGTCGGGAAGTAGGCATAAACCCACAGTTGTGAAAGACAAGACGGTGGCTGTCAGAATACAGAATGTATAGAGAATGCCGACTGCTGAGTGCAGAATGCGAATACATAATGTATAGAGAATGCAGAATGCTGAGTGGAGAATGCTGAGTGCAGAATGCTGTATGCAATGTGCAGTATACAGAATGTATAAGAAGTACAGAATGTTGAGTGCAGAATGTAGAGTACAGAATGTAATGTGTGCCGTGTGTCGTGTGCAGTGTACAGATAATGAAAAGCAGAAATGTAAATTAAGAAGGCAGAATGTACCTCCCAGGCTCACCAGTAGCCGTCTACTATGGTCCCCCGCTCTCAGGAAGTTGCGCTCATGTAGCAGTAAAGGGTAGCGATGCCAGCGCTACCCCAATCATACTGAATGACCTGTGATAGGTCTACCAGAGCCCTAAGCAGATAAAGCCTAACTGTGTTCCCCCTGTCGGAGAACAAAGTGGTCCCGAGGAGGAAAATCAAAAATCCCCGGGCATACTGTTGTATGGCCTCAATGGTCACAGGCGTAGTCCCCCTTGTACCGCTCGGAGAACCAGGTGTACCTGACCCTGCCTGATGATCTGTCGATCGGCGGATAGGCTCCAAGCAGATAAATCCAAGCGGCCTTCTACTCACCCATATTTGCATCGTATGGGATCGGCCGGCCTGCCACGTCAAGGCCCGTCAGTATGGAAAAGTCATATGGGGTCATCATCATGTCCTTCGGTGGCTGAAAAATAGAAGGAGTTGGTGGTGTCCCATCATCTCTCTACAAGTGTGCCTAGGAGGGTCCTGCTCGCTGGATGACGCGACAATCCCGCACAGAATAGGCCAAACCCTACCTCGTCCACAATATGTCGGACAGCGTCTGGGAGCTCCATATACCACTCCTTCGCGAAGATCGACCCATAACCTCGTGTGAAACGGGAGGATACCTGCATTCAGAATAAACAGATGTATTCAGTTTCAAATTGGAAAGTATGAGCTGTGTGTTCAGATTGAAAAGTATGAGCTGTGTGTTCAGAATGAAAACTATGAGCTGTGTGTTCAGAATGACAACTATGAGCTGTGTGTTCAAATTTGAAAAGTGTGAGCTGTGTGTTCAAAATGAAAAATATGAGCTGCGTGCCAAGAAAAAAGTATACTGTGCTATGTACTACGTGTTCAGATTGAGCAGTGTGCAATAAACCGAATACTGTGTTATGAACTAAGTGTTCAGATTGAGCAGTGTGCTATAAACCGAATACTGTGTTATGAACTGCGTGTTCAGATTGAGCAGTGTGCTATAAACCGAATACTGTGTTATGAACTGTGTGTTCAGATTGAGCAGTGTGCTATGTTATAAAAAAGTATATCGCATTATGAACTATGTGTTCAGATTGAGCGGTGTGCTATGTTATGAAAAAGTATATCACGTTATGAACTGAGTGTTCAGATTGAGCGGTGTGCTATGTTATGACAATAAACCGAATACTGTGTTATGAACTGCGTGTTTAGATTGAGCAGTGTGCTATGTTATGAAAAAGTATATCATGCTATGAACTGCGTGTTCAGATTGAGCGGTGTGCTATGTTATGACAATAAACCGAATACTGTGTTATGAACTGCGTGTTCAGATTGAGCAGTGTTATGAGCCGTGTGTAGAATTAATAGAATGCTGTGTTATGAATTGTGTTCAGATTGAGCAATGTTATGAGCCGTGTGCAGAATTAATAGAATGTTGTGTTATGAACTATGTGTTCAAATTGAGCAGTGTTATGAGCCGTGTGCAGAATTAATAGAATGCTGTGTTATGAACTGTGTGTTCAGATTGAGCAGTGTTATGAGCCGTGTGCAGAATTAATAGAATGTTGTGTTATGGACTGTGTGTTCAGATTGAGCAGTGTTATGAGCCGTGTGCAGAATTAATAGAATGCTGTGTTATGGACTGTGTGTTCAGATGGAGCAGTGTTATGAGCCGTGTCCAGAATTAATAGAATGCTGTGTTATAAACTGTGTGTTCAGATTGAGTAGTGTTATGAGCTGTGCGCAAATTAAAGGAAAACTGTGTTATGAACTACGTGTTCAGATTGGGCAAACTGCGTTATGAACTTCGTGTTCAGATTGAGCAAACCCTGCGTTATGAACTGCGCATTCAGATTGAGCAAACTGCGTTATGAACTGCGTGTTCAGATTGAGCAAAAACTGTGTTATGAACTGTGTGTTCAGATTGAGCAAAAACTGCGTTATGAACTGCGTGTTTAGATTGAGCAAACCCTGCGTTATGAACTATGTGTTCAGATTGAGCAAAAACTGCGTTATGAACTGCGTGTTCAGATTGAGCAAACTGCGTTATGAATTGCGTGTTCAGATTGAGCAAAAATTGCGTTATGAACTATGTGTTCAGATTGAGCAAAAAACTGCGTTATGGACTGTGTGTTCAGATTGAGCAAAATACTGCATTATGGACTTCGTGTTCAGATTGAGCAGAATACTGTGTTATGAACTGCGTGTTCAGATTGAAAAATGAGCTGTGTGCCCAAAATGAGATATGTGCCCAAATGAGCTGTGTGCCCAAGTGAACAAAGTGTTGTGTTGTGAGCTATGTACCGAATGAACGGAATACTATGTCGTGAGCTGTGTGCTAGATGAACAAAGTGTTATGTTGAGAGTTGTGTGTCCGAATGAACCGGATGCTATGTGCAAGTTATGTTCAGAACATGCAGGAGTGTTGTGTATGTGAATATGTTCAGAACGAGCAGATATGATATATAGCGAAAACATGGAATGTGCGAGAAATGCAAAAGTAAAGTACGCACCTCATGCGCGCGATGAGATAGATGGGACTCAGGCTCCCGTAGCAGCAGATCTGCAGGCACCCGACGCGCAAAGTCCGTGAAGTGGTGGAAGGTGCTAAGAGGTAGAATGTGCTCTTGCGGGTCGTACTCCTCCGAGTCGAACGACCGAATTCTCGGAGGCAATGGTATAATCTCGGGCTCGTCCTCTGCATATGGAGAACCTCCGCCATACAGAATATTGTCGGCCATCTGAAGAAATCTGCAAGATGATGCAAAAATGAGCGAAATGAGCCAAAATTGCAAAAAGTCAACAAAAGTAAACTCTCGGGAATAGGAAAAGCCAACAAAAGTCAACGCCCGAGAAAAGGTGCTAAACTTTGAGAAAAACATACCTCAAGTGGTGAAAATGAAGAAAGAAGCTCCGAAAACAAATTTTAATCGGTTCAAAACTAAGAGAATCGAAAGTTTTCGCAAAACAACTTCGCGTGGGGCGTTGGAAAACGTGTATAAAGTGCAGATCTGAGAGAGAAAAGGGTCTAGGAAGGAAGAGAAGTTGATTTCAGCCTTGGAGGTGTGAGCAAAACTGATTTGGAGTTGTGTACTTAAAGATCCGAGCATTAAAAGACAAAACTGCCCCTGTTTTCATAAACTGGTCGGCTAGCCAGTTTTTCTGGTCGGCTGACCACTTTGGTGGTCAACAATTGGTTGGCCACTAGCCTAGGGGGTCGGCCATCCCTCCTGGGTGGTCTCCAAGGTCCCTTTGTTCTCCCTGTGTGTTTTGATGATGATTGGAGTCCTCGGCTCTCGGGGAAGTGCAAGAAAAGTACACTTTTTGGTGCGAAATTGTCCCCGAGGGAACTTCAATTCAAGTCTTCGATGCGTGGCTCATCGTTACTCATCAAGAGCAAGGTGTATCCTTTTTAAGTATGTTGTGACCTCCCCCCACCCCCCCCCCCCGAGAGGTAAATTGGAGGTTTCGGTTAATTTGCTCGCGTTAAGGCTTATTTTTCTTTAACCGGCATTTTGTTTCAGGGCATGCTATCGAAGTTATACCACTCTCGCATTGTTATGCACACTTTCCTCTCTTGCATTTGTTATGCACACCACTTGTTGCTTTGTTATGCACTCACTACTTGTGTTGACACGCTCGTTTTGCTTACATTGTTATGTGTACTTCACTATATTGTTATGCACGTTTCTAGGTTGCATTGTCATGCACCTCTTCTCGCATTGTTAAGTTTCTTTCTTTTGCAGGCACGATATTGTATGTACGGTTCATTTGAAGTTGGCGCAACCAGACGAACTGGACGGTATTGTATTCTCTGCGTGAGACGTAGCGAGAATCGTATAATTCTCTTACATCCTTTCTGCATGTAATGTAGTTTCCTTTGTATTTGCTTGCTTAAACTGTTGCATTTATTGTGTATAATTACTTCATTACAGTTTTCTTTGCATGATCATAAGTTATGTACGGCTTTGTGCATGTCATTTGCATTTTGCCCTTGCCTACGGGCACATCTCTTTGTTATGTTGCCTGTTTGTCTAAGTCTTCGACCTTGTCAAAAATGGGTCGTCTCTGGACTTTGACATTCACTCCCGTCACTTATGACTTCCGAGTTCTATCAAAGAGGGGCAACTGTAGACACCCCATTTTTGACCGACCTTAAGACTCAGACGTCATCGATTTAGCACTCGGTGATAGTGCATGTTGTGCTCGTTTCGAGGTTTCGGAGTTTCGGCTGAGTGCCTTGCCTCCGGGCCTCTGAACTCTTTGTGTTTCAGCTCGGTCTGCGGACCAAGCCTTGTCTTCCTTGCCTGAGGGAAGGAGAGGTCTTGTAAACCTCTTTCTTGTGGTTGTAGACCACTTTTCGTGGTCGTAGGCCACTTTTCCCATTTGGAGACTAGTTTCCGATTTTCAGAGCCTTCAGCCGCGTGCCTTGTCTTGGGACCGCTTAACGTTCTCCGTTTGGCATGGTTTTTGAACCACACCTTGTTTCCTTGGCCTAGAGGGCCACTGTGGTTTGGGAGACCACTTTTGTGGTCGCAAACCACTTTTGGTGCTTGTCAGCTAGTTTTCGAGGCTCCCGGCTGCGCGCTTTGCCTCCCGAACTTTCGTCTTGTATCCGTTTTGGTTTTTTTTTTTTGTACAAACCTTGTTTTCCTTGTTTGGAAGGTGGTAGTGGGAGACCAGTTTCTCTCCCCGCAAACCACTTTTCTTCCTGCCAGCCAATTTTTTGGTCTGACAACTGGTCTCCCTGATCTTTGGGCCATCAAAAGTGGTCGACCACCACACCATTTGCTTGTTTTCATGCTTTAGACTCTCTCCCACCATGGCTGACCAGTTTTTGTTCTGGGAGACCACTTAAAGTGGTCGGTCGACCACTTTAAGTAGCTGTCCGACCACTTCAAATGGTCGGCTGCTTTTTGTCATCTTTTTGGAGATATTTTTTGGCCAGCTAGCATAGTTGGAGAGCACAAGAACCATCCTCCATACACGCGTATGGAGGGATGGCCTTGAGCCTTAGCTTCTTGAATAAGCTTGTGCTTTTGCTCTCTATAAGAGGGAGGCTCCTCCTCCCTCCTCCAGGTTCAGAAAATCTCCCTTGAGTCATACATATAATCTATATCTATACATCTTGATTTCTCTCTTGTTTTGTGCCTTAAAGTGTCATTTTGTCTCACTTTTGCACACAAACACACACTCAAACACCATCCCTTGGTTGCTGAGGCTTCTTGAGGTTTGTTTTGGAGTTTTTGGGCTGGTTTTGGTTCAAAAAGTGTGCTGGAGTTGCAGTCTTGAAGAGGTTCTACAAGGGTGAGCTTTTAACCTTTTAAACCCCTATTCTTGCTTAAGCTTTTGGACCCTTTTGCATGTTGTTTTAAGACTAACTCTTAACTACAAAAAGTTCTGAATTTTGGTTCTTAAGATCTTTGTTTAAGGTCACTTTTGTATTTGGGGTTGTTTACCCCTTTTTAGGCCTTGTTTGGCCTTGCTTCTGTGCCTTCTTTGTGAGCTTTTGGGACCACCTTGTTTTGACCTTCTCACCACTGAAACTCAGAGGAATTTAAGTGGTGGAAGTGGTGTTTTGAGGTCCCAAATAGGAGAGGGTCATCTCCTCTCCTTGTGTCTTCAATACTTGTCTTGAATGCCTCATGTGTGAGCATGTTTGTTAAGCTTATGTTGGCCATGTCTTAGCTTGTATTTGGGCTTATTTTGCTGAGGTATGCCACGGTTTTTACTTGGCTTGGTCACTCCATGCATGGTTTATACACTTGTAGTGTAAATCTCATAAACTAGCTTTGTATGCTTCATGAAGTAGCATGTCATTCTAGCTTTCCTTGAGTTCATTTCAGCATGTTTTTTGTGATGTTTTGCCATGTCATAGCTCTATTAGGGTTTGGTTTGGTCACCTCTTGAATGCTCCATGCACTTGTAGTGTATTTCCATGAATTAGCCTAACATGCATCATGCTTTAACATGTCATTCTAGCATGCTTTTGGCTTAACTTCAAGAAGCTTTTGTCCATGTTTTAGCATGCTCTAGCTCTGATTTGTGTTGTTTTGGTCATGCATGCCATGCTTTGTATAGCTATAGTGCATTCTAGCTTGTTAGCTTTGTGCGTCAAGTCCACTAGCATGCTTTACTTGGCCTATTTGAATGATTTGGCATCATTTCATATGTGATTTCAGTCCATGTTCATGCTCATGCACTTACATTTATCACTCATTCAATGCGTTGGAGGGTTTGCCCCTTTATGCCTTAACATGAATCATTGCATATGCCTTAACATGAATCATTGCATATGCCTTCATGCCTTAGCTTGCGAGCCATCATTTCAATGTGTTTTTGGGGTTATTTTTCCATGATATAACTCTAATTTTTGTTGGTTAAGTCATCCCATGCTTGGTCTTAATAGGTGTAGTGTAATCCACCTTATTTGACTTGTATGCATTATGCCTTATGCCCTTCATGATAGCTTGTTTTGGCTTCCTTCCATGCATGTTTTAGTATCATTCTGACATGTTCTAGGACTTTTTTGGGTTGCCTTTGCCATATCATTCATGTTTTGTATAGCTGTAGTGCAATTGGCCTTGCTAGCTTTGTGTTTTGTTGACTCATGCATGCTATCTTTGAGCTATATAGATGATTTGGCATCATTTAATACTTCATTTTAGAGCTTATAGCATTGCCATGTTCCCACTTCTTTCATGCTTTGAATGCCTTTAAGTGTTGTGCATTGTTGCCTTACTTATGGCCTAGCATGTATGCCATCTTGCCTAGGTCTTTGAGCCTCTATCTTAGCATGTTTTGGTCATTGTTTTGACCTATTTCAGCTCTGTCCATGGTTGGTTCATGCACTTGTGCCATATATTGCATGCCCCCTTTGTAGTCCTCTTTACTAGCTTCATGCTTTAAGGACCTTTGCATGCTATGCTTGTATTGTTTGAATGATTTGACATCATTTCTTACTTAATTTCAGTGCATTTAGTGTTGTCTCACTTCCGCATTTATCACTCCTTGAGCCTTCTTGAGGGTTGTGCTCTTAGGCCTAGTTGATTGGCCAATGCATTGTGCATGCATGCTTTGTATTTTGTGCCTTTATTTTGGTGTTATGGCCACTAATTTGGGCATGGCTGAGGTCTATCCATTTTGGTTTAAATCCATTGAGCATTGTGTATGCCATGTTGTTTCATTACATTTGTGTATACCATGTTCATTGCATTGCATATGCTAGTTGCCATTTAGCATTGTGTATGCTAGTTGTTGTTCTTAGCATTGTGCATTGTGCATGCCATTAGCCTTGTTAGGTTGTTCATGTTGCATTGCATGTTTGCATGCTTGTCCCTTACATCTTGTTCACATGCTTGTTTCATTGCATTGTATGTTTGCATGCTTGAGTCGCATTGTGTATGCCATGCTTGTGTTGCATTGTGTTTGGAATAGGTGTTAGTCCAAACACGGGAAACGAGGGACGTTTCATACTTGAAGTGATGAAACATGCCTCAATTCTTGGTCGCCAACGCTCTTGATCATACATGATAGAGTTCTAGGCCTTATGTGTTTACTTGTGCATTCATTTTCATATTGAATTGTGCAACTTCGCCTCTTGGCCATCATGCATCGAGATGCGTGATTGGTGGCCCAAGGTCGATAAGCACACTCTCTTGAGCTTATGACATGATAGGGAGGGTAGTTGTGCACACATATCTTGCAAATACATTGCCATGCCCTTTCTTGCTCTCTGTTGCAGCAAATTGGAAGAATGCAGCAATAACTGGTCGGCCAGCCAGAAAAACTAGCTGGCCGACCACTTTTTCTGGTTTTCAGCACAGAAAGTGGTCGGCAGGTGGCTGCAGACACCAACAACTAGTCGACCACCCTCCCACAGGTTCCCATGGTGGAGTTCAAGCTTTCTGGAGCTTAGGGCAAGGTTCTGAGAACAATTGAAAACAGAGGCAAGTTGGGGCATCGCGTTGGATTTCCGAACGAGGCGATCGGGAATGCATGCATTCTTCTCCCTCTGAGGGTCATTGTTTTATTGCATTACTTAGCTAATGTGCTTAGCTAGTTTATGCTTCGGTTCTGTATTTAAGTAGTTAATGCGTTTAGCCGCTTAATTGTTTTGCAATAGTTAGTTAACTAGGATTAGTTAATTAGCTCGTTGTGATGTAATAATTGGTTTAATTAGCTTAGATTAGCTAGTTAGCTCTTTATTCGGTCCCTCCATCGAGAGGGCCAATTGTTGTAATAAGCGTGCGTGGTGTGATGCATGTCTTCCAACCCTCATTTCTTTCTCCCTTTTACTTAACCGCTTACGATGGTTAGTTTTAGGGCATATTTCATTTAGCATACCTTATGCTCGCATGTGTGCATCCATCCATCTGTTTTGCATGCACCGGGCTCGACGCATCATACTAACTGCATTGTGTTTCAATTCCAAGTTGAAAACATGTATCAAGTTGCATTTCATATGCCATTCTAGAATAGCCGAGCCTATTTTAATTGCATTCTTGCATGTATTGCATTAGCCATCTTAACACGAACTAGGATCATACATGATTTCTAACTAGTTCTTTGTTTTGGCTTGGAGTACACTATGAGTGTTTACGCTTTAGCATACTACATGTGTGTTATTGACTCCCATGAAAGCATGCTTGCCATGAGGCTAACTACTTATTTGATATAACTGCCTGAATGTCTGTGGGTGAAGGTTGGATTACTTGAATTGGAACAATTCATTAAAATCCCTGATTTAGCCTACTTACGAGTAGCAAACTCCAAACCATTTTCAAACGAATATGCAATGTTTTGTTCCAAATTAGGCGATCTAGTCTATACTTGTATGTTGTGCACATCACATAGTAAGATTAGCTAATTAACCGGAATAAGAGCACATGTGTTTTCAAAAACAAAATATCATGCTTAGTACAAGCCGATCTTTGATCGGGCGAGCGGGGGTGCTCCTTGCATGACCTTCCCCTCTCGTACCCAAGTTCCCGAGCCGAGGCAACTTTGGTGATGACGGACAAATGGCCTTAGGCACGAGTCAGGGTTTCCTAAATTCCTCCAAAATAAAATATTTAGGTGGTGACTCTGTATCTGGCAAAGCAGTCCATGTTTGGCACTTCTTTATTAAAATCAGTTTTCCAAAAACGATTTGCCAGATTTGGACTCTTTGGTGATTTATCGGTCTTGCATTGCACTTTGCGAGATTAGATTCAAAACCGTGACATTGAGTCCGAACTGTAGTAGCTCAGAACAAAACGAGATTCGCGCCCCTCGCGAGCGCGGATGTCAGAGAGTTCCCGGGAGCACGTCTACACTCCATGAAGTGCATATGCATGCATGAATTCTCAATTCCATTCTTTAACTCAATTCTCATGTTAATTCACCTATCTCACTCGATTCCATGCATTAACCAACTAAAGTACTAAACTAAAGGCTAGAATTCTTACCTAAGGTTCTCAATTCCTAAGTAATTCCAAGTCTCTTAGCAATTTCCTCCCAAACCTCAAGCTTGGTCTCAATTCTCTTAATCTCTCACTCTCTCTCAAGTTTGTTGCTTCAAAGATGAAGAAATGAGAGTGTAAAGTGTACTCTAGAGCTCACTTGTGCCTTATATAGGCTTGATTAAAGAAACTTAATTAAGCTTGGCTTAAACTAATCAAATTGGCATTAATTATCTAATTAATTCGTTCCAAATTGAATGTTAGTTAAACTTACCATAAAATTCTAAAAAATCCAAGTAACACATAAATCAAGTCAATTTCGTGTTAGGATGCCGATAAGGCCTTCAATTCGTAGAACAAAACAGAAACACAAACAGATATTCCTACCATGAACAGATATAAATGCAAATAACATATAACACATGCAATTAACGCAGAATTTTCTCTTAATTACTTATTAGGCATTCTTAATCATGGTTTAACAGTTAGTCACAGGTTGGGGTTGTTACAAGTAGGTGGTCAGAGTGATGTTGTGAGTGTAGTAGGTGTTGTGAGTCCATTAGTAGTTATTGTTTTTGGTGGGCATGTAATGTGTAGTCACATAGTGGACAATGGCATACTGTCAGTAACATACCTGATGTGTAACTATTGTTGTTAACATTCGGTGTTCACCATTTATGTCAAAATTGTCATTGTTGTGTAACGGTATTGTGGTGTGATGAAAGTATGAGGTGTAATAGTGTCATAATGTGTTAAATTTGTTTTTGTCGGGTGGCATTGTTGTGTTAAAATGTTAATATTCCATGTATTTGTGGAAGCGCGTATTGTATTCCCAATATATTAATTTGGTGCTCTTAATATTATTACAGGCAATTCAAACAGGAAGAGCTCAAACTAGAAAGGCAATGAGAGAACACCACGATCGCGATCTTCAATACAGACATCGACACAATTGGCATCGAGACGGCAACCACAACTGCCATTCAAAAAGAAGAAAATGACATCCATTAATTTAGCAAGACCGATCTTAGATTGAAAATTGATATGTATTGAATAGTGCAAAATTATTTGACAACGATGGTGTTGGACGTTGGCATTTTGTTGTCCATTAATGGGAAATCAAATTGACAGTCACAAACAGTTGATTGTTTACATTGGTGTTACAGTGACACATTAGAATGAATGAATTTTATTACATGGTATTAGCTACACAACAACATTTATAGCTTAACAGTAGTGTGCATTTTTTCTCACGGTTTGAGTTTGTGTTTTGTAATTACGTTGCACACAAGCATGACTACATAAACTATGCTTTCGTGGTCCCACCCTGCCCCACAAAATGGGTGCTATAAACACCAATATGACCCTTAGTCTAATGTGAATTTCAACCACTCATTGCAGTGATGAACACACAGTGAATGCCGTAATGTAGTTGATACTGACATCATGACAACTGTGAGACCATGAAATATCCTCTCACATGGATTGTAGAGATCCAACGAAGAGATGAACATTGTCCCTGGTGTATCTGCAAAGATGAGCATGGTCGGCGCCACCCAACCGGGGTTGCCGACTGGAGACACTCCGATGCTAAAGTTAATCCTTTGATTGAAAGAATCAAGTTATGGAAATCAAGAATGTTGGTGTGTAATGTAGGGAGAGAGCACATACCTCCTCTTTTGGGATGCCCCCCCCCCCCCAAATTTATATAGATAGGGGGGTGTGATCTTTGTTTGGGCTGGACCCATTGTAGGCCTTGTTTGGATTAACCCCAATAAGTGGATATATTTATTTTTTTTTGGCTCCCACAATTGCCCCAAAACTTTCATTGTCTGCAGTAGAAGGAATAAGAGTTTTTCTTACCGAGTTACGCTATTCAAATAGCTGCTAGGTTTCTTGATAAAGAACACTTTGGATAAATGAATAAAATTTATGGATGAATGACTACATGTATGCTTGAATGCATGCTTGAATGTATGTATAAATGTACGTATGTCTTGAATATATGTATAAATGTATATATGTCTATCATAGGATGAAATTACATCACATGAGTTTCAAACAAATTATAATGATGGGCCACGGTATTGTTACCCCCGGCCAAGGGCTGTAGGCCGCGGTATTATGACCCCCGGGTGAGGGTGTAGCATATTGCTGAGTGCAAAGAGCGTTTCAAAATATGGACTTTCGTGCCGAGCTAGAGATATTTCTATGTGCCGAGCACGAAAATGATTGCGTGAACCAAATAATGTAGATTAAATAAGGTAGATATATCAGCCAAAAAATGAACCATAGTATTATTACCCCCGGGCGAGGGTGTAGACCTGCGTATTATAACCCCCAGGTGAGGGTGTAGGCCGCGGTATTCTAACCTCCGGGCGTAGGTGTAGGCCGCAGTATTCTAACCCCAGGCATGGGTGTAGGCGTTTGCTGATGGTGCTCCATGCCGAGTGTGAAGATTACGCTGTACTCAGAGATTTTTACTAATTTAAAGTGCCGATCAAGTGCTAATATTGCAAGGATTTTGAATAATGCATCCTGTGTCAGTGATGGCTTGTAACGAATGAGGTAGACACGTTAATCACAAATAATATTGCTCCGCTTGTAAGAAATTGTCAAGTAGATATTGGGCCTACTATTTAATTGCCGAGTACATTTTGGGCCAATTAGCATTGCTCGATTTGCGTTTAGTGATGGCCTGTATCGAATGAGGTAGATGTGTTAATCACAAATAATATTGCTTCGCTTGTAAGGAATTGCCAAGTAGATATTGGTCCAACTATTTAATTGCCCAGCACATTTTGGGCCAATTAGCATTGCTCAGTTTGCGTTTAGTCCAATGTAGACTTGCCCCATTGCTTTCGAATGACAGGTGTTAGTCGGAAGGAATGCAGATTGGACATGCCCCATTGCCTTATGTTGTGAGGAAATTTCAGCTTTGGTAAAATGACGGCACGCAAAAATATACAAACTGCCGACTGCCAAATGCGAACTGCCAATTGCCAAGTGTGTAAGGTATTGCCCCAAAACTGGAGCGAGAGTTTGTAACTGAAATAAATTTCGTTGTAATGTTTGTACCAAGTTGACCAAGTATGCATGCATATCAGAGGTGCCGAGATGAGGATCGATTAATTTGCCTCAATTGGAAAGCGAAAAATTGACTACGATGTCCCAGTGGGCAACAAATGGCCAAGGTAATGAAATGAATGATCAGGGAAGACAGAGGATTATTTCTTAGCCTCAAGATCCTGCTACAGAAAGTGCATACCGATTGGATATGATTTCACTGTTGATTTTGCATTTCATGTTCCCAATTGGCCAATGTATTGAACTCAATATGCGACTCAAAATTGGAAAAATTAGACCGTACGGTTGTGTTCAGAAGGTGCCAAATAGTTGGAAATGACTATCGGATCGTTGGAATCGGACCCCTGAGGACGTAATTGCAGCCAAAAATAGATCAGATGGCTCAGATCGGTGAAGAATTGAGCTCCGCGAAGCGCTTGATAATTTCTCGGCTTGGCTTGGTGGCTTTGGCAAAAAATAATAAGAGAAAATATGGAAAGATGGTGCCAATAAAATTTGAACCTTTGCCTTTAGAAGGAAGAAAGAGTACTGAACCATTGTGCCAAGACAAAACCTTATGTTTGTATTCGGCAAAGTATATATTTGAATGTGTTTGTTCAGCTATAATGGGATGTAACTTAGCCACGATGCACCGAATGATTTCTTTTGTTTGCCATGCCAACGCTGGTCGTCTTCTTCGATGTAAATTTCTGAGCAAACTTTGACTGGCTCATACAGCTTCGTTTAAGCTCCGATTTTGACACGGTTTGTTGCGTTGGACTCGTCTTAATGAGTAATTCTCGCTGGTATGGTCAAAACTTGAGTTTGATAGCTTCAGAAATTTCAGGTGTCAAAAAATGTGATATGTATTGCAACTTTCGGCGAACTTTAGTTAATTCTTGGCTTCTTAGGTTGGTGGGTTTGGACTCTTTGAGTCGATACGCATCATGTGGTATGTTTAGATGTGGACTTGGGCAAGCCGAGATGCCAGTTCTATGTCGAGATAGTAGCGCTGAGCAATATTGTTGTACTTCCGAGAAGTAAATCATGAGATTTTTGCTGAAAAGGTAGGTAAATTAATAATTGTAGTTGTTCCGAGAATATCCAATGCTGTGGAGTAGACATGTGTGGGGCTAAGTAGTATTGCCGAGTAAGAAATGCTAGCTTAATACTGGTTAAAGATGTTAGCTGAACAATGGTTGAAAATGTTAGCCGAGTAATGTTACTCTACTAAAAACTACTTGGCCCAAGAAATCGGCATTTCTCCAACTGGGATGTGGAGCTTGGTGCCAAAGAAACTGTTGATGTGTAAATTGTGCTGAATAAACGTCTGATGTTCATATATTCTTTAAGGAAAAATATACTCTGATAGGTGGCACCTTTAAGGAGTTGTATATATATACTCTGAAAGTTGCAAAAATAGTGACCGAATAATGTTGCTGAATACTACCATACCCAGTCAGATATTCATATATATATATAATGTTATCGAATTAGTTGTATCCACTGGAGTGCTCCACGGAAAGATAATGATAAAAGTTAGTTCCCAATAAATAATACTATGCAACAATATAGATATTTTTAGAGAGAGAATCAAGACCTAATTGTAGGGTTACGAACCTCATCTTGTTTTGTCAACCTTTCTCAGCAATATTGATATTCAGGTTTGATCAAATTGTAAGCATAAATAGGTACATACATAGACGGATATATATATATATATATATATTTGAATTTTATCAATAAACGTAATAAAAAAGAACCCAGTTGTGGGTCTACATTTATAAAAAGAAATTGATTAACCTTGGTACTGAGCTTTTGCTGGCCGAAAAACTTGGTCGGCAAGTTGGCAATGTAAGATGAAACTAGGATGGCCGACATGATAAGAACTTGGTCCTCAGCATTGTAGGTGACTTGATTATATGTTAGATGGAATTGTAACGCCGTATCCGAGCCGATGTGTAGGAATTTGGCATGTTGGTAGCTACTGTAAGAAGTCGCCGAGTGGCTTAATGGATAAGCTTCCATGGACTATTGACGGGCCAATAGTAATGCTGCCGAGTAATGTGGTTGAGGAAGTGATGTTGCCAAATACGGTTGCCGAATAAATACATGATGTAGGTAATGAAGCTATGATAATTTTTCAAATTTTCATGGCCATAACTTTTTGTATGCATCCTCAGTTGGTTGCCGAATAACTCTTGCCCACAAGAAGTTGCATGCATCCAAATATTCGGAAACTTTGAACTCTTGCCCACAAGTTTCATGCGTCCTTTGTCGTCGAACAACTTCTTGATTAGCCGACTACCGAATTTTCAAATATTATAAGTAGCCGACTACCACAAAAATTAGATTAGTAACTCGTGTGCAAGTATATCTCAAGAATAAAAGAAAGTGTGAAATCTATTATATAATGCCGAAAAGAAGCTCTCAAAAATAAAAGTGTGAAACCCAGTTTTAGAGAGAGAAAATAAAAATGCAAAAGTAATCCAAATAAAGGCATTTCAATGGGTTTAGTATGTGTCGACTACATTGAATAAATGTTTGGACCAAATCTATGAGCATAATATATACACAATAGTAATGTTGCCGAGTAATGTGGCTGAGGAAGTGATGTTGCCAAATACGGTTGCCGAATAAATACATGATGTAGGTAATGAAGCTATGACAATTTTTCAAATTTTCATGGCCATAACTTTTTGTATGCATCCTCAGTTGGTTGCCGAATAACTCTTTCCCACAAGAAGTTGCATGCATCCAAATATTCGGCAACTTCGAACTCTTGCCCACAAGTTTCATGGGTCCTTTGTCGCCAAACAACTTCTTGATTAGCCGACTACCACAAAAATTAGATTAATAACTCGTGTGCAAGTATATCTCAAGAATAAAAGAAAGTGTGAAATCCATTATATAATGTCGAAAAGAAGCTCTCAAAAATAAAAGTGTGAAACCCAATTTTAGAGAGAGAAAATAAAAATGCAAAAGTAATCCACATAAAGGCATTTCAATGGGTTTAGTATGTGCCAACTATATTGAATAAATGTTTGGACTAAATCTATGAGCATAAATATATACACATATATATCTATATATATATATGTATATGCATATGCATATAGAAAGTAAGATTGAATTTCGAAGATCAGTTTAAACAAAGAGTAAAAGGACAGGATCAACCATGGGTCTTATTTCTGGTAACGTGTAACAATGATCTGAGCATCTTGAGTGTGGTATTTGTTATCTTCTTCATTGAATTCTTTCAGACATTTCCCATAGACAGCGCCAATTGTGAGACCATGAAATATCCTCTCACATGGATTGTAGGGATCCAACGAAGAGATGAACTTTGTCCCTGGTGTATCTGCAAAGATGAGCATGATCGGCGCCACCCAACCGGGGTTGCTTGCCGGAGACACTCTGATGCTAAAGTTAGTCCTTTGATTGAAAGAATAAAGCTATGGAAATCAAGAGTCTTGGTGTGTAGTGTAGGGAGAGAGCACATACCTCCTCTTCTGGGATGCCCCCCCTCCCCCCTTTTATATAGATGGGGGGTTGTGAAATTTGTTTGGGTTGGACCCATTATAGGCCTTGTTTGGGTTAACCCCAATAAGCTGATATATATATTTTTCTAGCTCCCACAACAACATTTGTTGATAACATGGTGAACGCCATAACGTAATTGATACGAACATGGTACTAGGTACACAATAACATTTACAGCCCAACAGTAAGGTGCATCTTTTCCACAATTTGAGTTTGTGTTTTGTAACTACATCTTAAACAAGCATGTCGAGCGGCATTTGTCTGCCCAAACGTACAAAACAGTAACACTGCAAACTCCATACCTGCCAACCAAAAAAAAAAAGAAAAAAAAAACCATCACACGCACCGATTTATGGACATATGAATGTGCATGGTCAGTCTATATGGAATCAATCAACGGAATGCCACTTATGCATTACACGATTGCAACATCACGTATGTCACAATACTGAATTTCCATGAAATTAACACAATGACAAACAAAAATGCAAATATATCATCATATCTGTTAATGTATATTATATTATACTTATTTATTTGTATCTATATCCATATCTTTAGCTATCCATATCTTGTATCTCTATTTCTATCTCCTTATATCTCTATCTCTATCCCCTTGTATCTCTATCTTCTTTTGTACTTATCTAGGTTTCTTTTCAGCCTATATATACAGGCTTCTCCTATTGTATTCATTCATTCAATTCAATATAATATAGATATACAATTTTCCCTTTCTTTCAACCATTCTAACATGGTATTAGAGCATAGGTGTTGAATCCTAGATCCTCTTTTCTGTTGCTTATTGCCGGTACACAGTGGCATTATAGCATCTCTCTTTATTTTTTCATCAATACACCATTCTTTGTTCCACAACACTATTTCGTCACTGCTCCGTCATCATTTTTTGACCAAACATTTATAAATTTTTTACCACCGTTCTCGGAATTGTTCCCTGGTTCCAATGCCACCAGGCCCGGCATCACACATCTCTGCACACGCTTTTACGCACCGCTTTTGTAGTTGGCGCGTCTAGCCTTCGGCCATCACTCTTCTACGTGCCGACACATGCCCTTCCTACTACCGCGTGCACCGTTTCTACTACCGTGCATCTGCGTGCGCTGTCCTACTACCGTGCACCCGTGTGTGTCGCTCCTACTACCGTGGACCCGCGTGCCCCATCTTTGCTACTATACACCTATGTGCGCCGTCTTGCTACCGTGCACTTGCAAGCACCGCTCCTGCTACCGTGCACCTACATGCACTGCTCTTGCTACCGTGCACCTGCGTGCACCATTTCTGCTACTGTGTGTCACACACGTCTCTGTCACCACTGTGCGCTGCGCACGCTGACGTCATCCACTTGTTGTTGACGTCATCTTTGGCCTATTTGTCATCTATAGGTCCATTTTTTGGCTATTTTTGGGCCAACTTAGCTGCTCGTTAGCTATTTTCAACGTTCCTGATTCACTGGGACACTCTATTTCACCCAGTTCTACTCCGACACTACTAGGCCCTCTTTGTGACTCACCCAGTTCTATTCCGACACTACTGGGCTCCCTTTATGACTTATACTTTGATCACTTCATGGATCATTCAGATAGTTCTCCTCTCTACGATGGCTCTTCTGGATCCTCTGTTAGTCGACATGACTCTTCAATTTAGTTTGCCTCTGTTGCTGTTGCACCTGCCTCCTCTTCCACTCACACTATTTATGATATTGAAGCTATTATGCAAAAGGTTCTTTCCACTTATGGTACACCTTCTACTGTTATCTCAGTTACTCTAGGTACCTCTTTATGGTACTTTGATTCGACTTGTTACAACCATATGACCTTTGACCCTACATTGTTTTCTTCTGCTACATGTCCTTCTAATTTACCTAGCATTCATACTACTGATGGTTCTCAAATGCATGTTAGTCATGTAGGCCATATTTCTACCTCTAATGTCTCTCTCCCTCACACTTATTTGATCCCGAATCTTATACTTAATCTTATCTTTATTGGTCAACTCTGTGATATTGGTCTCACTGTTCTATTTTCTCCAACTGGTTGTGTTGTGCAGGATCCGAAGACGGGACAAACCCTTGGGATAGGTCATAGACATGGACGTCTATACAAGCTCATCCACCTTCGCATTCCCTCCTCCAGTCCTTCCAATGTTGAGACTGCTGTTTCTGTTACTATTAGTTTCCTTCTTGCTTTATGGCATTCTCAGTTAGCTCATGTGTCTTTTGGTCGTTTACGCTCTCTAGTTTCAAGTGGTCAGTTAGGTGATGTTCCAAATGATAAAGTAGACTGTCTATCTTGTCAACTTGCAAAATAGCCTGCCTTGCCATATACTACTAGTACCTATATGTCTGATGCACCTTTTAATCTCATACACTCTGATGTTTGGGGGCCTTCACCTAATACCACTATGGAGGAATCCAAATACTTTGTTATATTTGTCGATAATTTCACTCGTTTTACCTAGTTATTTCTTATGAAATCTCGCTCTGAGTTACAACAAATATACTATGATTTTTCTCACATGTTCAAAACTCAGTTTTCCTCCACCATAAAATTTTTCATGCTAATAATGCTCAGGAATACAAAGAAACTCATTTTTTGAAATTTCTTCGTTAATATGGTACACTTTCTCATTATTCTTGTCCTGGTACCTCCTTACAAAATGGTCATGCTGAGTGCAAACATCGCCATATCCTAGACACTATTCGTGGTCTTTTAATATCTTCTTCTTGTCCTGAACGTTTTTGGGCAGAAGCTGCTCTCACAGCAGTCTATACTTGTCACGACCTAAACCCACCCTTATAAGTTTAGCATCGTAACTGGCCAGTAATCCTTGGATTACCAAAGGCCTCTTAACAGAATAACATGTAATTACGGGCTGGGGAAGCAAATATACAAAATATACATAGAGCTGCGTAGACGTACATGGGACAGAAATTTGAAACCTTATAAAATATACACAGAAGATGTCATGTCCATATAAGTCTTGCAACACCGTGCAAGCGTCATCAAAAGGGACTTAGCCCAGTATACAGATAAACAAAACATAAACGTTCTTAACATGATACACAAAATAACTCTTGACATGGTCCACAAAACTTGACTTCTATACAAGGGAACCTCCCCGGAGGCACGGTGGATAGCTTGACAAAACAGAACTTAGGCCTTCAATTATGGGCCTGATCATGCGCCTGGTCACCTACATACATAAATAATTACAGTGAGCTGGAGCCCAGTGAATAATAACACAGTAAAGGGTTTTAATGAATGATATCCATCACAGAGTCAAAAATTAGAGTTTATATCAAAACAAACTCTTATCAGAAACAGAGTCTTATGCATATTCAGATTCCAATCAGAAACAGATTCATACTCATATTCTTATTCAATCATATACAGAAATCAGAGTTCATGCTTAATCATGCATGGTACATCTATTAGCGTTATCATGCATGTCAGTTCCATTAAGGAACCTCCGGTATTGGAAAACTTGTAACATACGTGAGCCACTGTATTATTACCCCCGGGAAAGGGCCTTAAGACCATGATATTATTACCTCCGTGCAAGGGCCTTGTGCTAAGGATGCCACGAATATATTTAAGAAATTTGGACTATCATTCATTCATACAAAACATCGCATTTTAGAAAACTGATCATTTTATATCATCAGAAAGTAATTTAAGTTAAACATAATTTTACAGAGTTATTACTCACAGATGGCTCCACTTGCAGAATAGATTAAGTAGATAAACCAAACCGTGTATGGCGCGTGACCTACACAAACATAGAACGGATATGTATTGAATTACACACCCAGATTAACTTAGTTCTTTCTTATCTTGGTGTGTTTCTAACTTTTGTCCTCATTATTTTGTCTTAATCTAGGCCTAGGAATGCCTAGGATGCAATGAGGATGCTAAAATGCACTTGAACACATTTAACAAAACTTGCTGAAAACAGGAGTCCCGCTTGAGCACAACTTCTTTCGCTCGAGCAAACATGCAAAATGTGAGTGGTCGCTCGAGTGGTCTGTAAAAGTACTGGTTGTGTGATTTTTATGCTCGATGGACACTTGACGATCGCTTGAGCATGAGACTTATTTCCTCGCTCGAGCGCAACTCTTGTCGCTCGAGCAGTCGGCAGAACATGTGAATTTCTAAGAGCATGCGTTTTACGCTCGAGCCAACTTTTGGTCGCTCGAGCGGAGGTGTAAAACACAGAGTGGTCACTCGTGTGTAGGATCTGTCGCTCGAGCGAAGAGGCAAAATCTGAATTTTCCAGATTGCTATGCCAAGTGCAAAACTCAATTTCAAAGCTGCAAATCATGGTCTTTTGGGCCAAAAACTTGAGGATACTTATATAAACTTAGAAAACATGGTGAATTAAAGATCATTCCTTGAAACCAAGGCCCAAAAGTATGGGAATTGCTCAAAACCAACTTAAAAGTTTCTAAAATATGACATACAAGCAAAGATATGCTCTTCAACCACCCATACCACGATTAATTGAAATGTTTAGTACAAAAGCAAGTTGAATGATGAAATCATAGCCAAGGTAAGGTCATGCATGCGAAGGTTCTTGCTTAAACAACTTCAAAACTTCATAATATGCACATGCATATAATGATATGATCTATATTCTTCATTCTAGCTCAATTCTCATATAATCCACTCAATTCTCTTGAATCCATGATTTAAGCATCAAAATTATACAATCCAAGGGTTGAATTCCTACCTGAATTCTCAAGTATAGAAGTGTAATCTTCGAAGTTCCTTCAAATTCCTCCAAGTCTCTGGCAATTACTCTACAATTGAGCTCAAGTTTCCTTCCTTCTCACTCTCACATGTTTTAGTCTTCAAAGATGAGGGTTTGAGAGTGTAAAGTGTATAAATGGTGTAGAGAGTGGCCTTATATAGGCCCATTACATTGACTTAATTAATCTTGGCTTAAACTAAGCAAATGAGCATTAATTAATCTAATTATTTCGTTTTGAATCGAATTTCAATTAAACTTACCATAATATTCTAAAAATTCCAACGAACACATAATTCAAGTCAATTTCATGTTCGGATGCCGATAAGGCCTTCAATTCACAAAACAAAACAAAATCAGAGACATATATTCCTACCCAGAACAGATAGAAACTCATATAGTACATAACACATGTAATAAACACAAAAATTGCACCTTAATGACTTGTTAAACATTCTTAATCATGGTTTATATGTCAATCATGGGTCGGGGTTGTTATAGTCTTCCCCTCTTAAAGAATTTGGTCCTCCAAACTCGAATTACCTTTGGTCTGCAAGAATATCGGATCCAGAGTGAACAGTTCAGGGTATCTCTTTATCATATCTTCTTTCGTTTCCCAAGTTGCATAAGTCCCTCCGTGGTTTCGCTAATCAACCTTCACCAACGGTATTTCTTTGTTCCTCAATCTCTTGATTCTGCGGTTTACCACCTGAATTGGCCTTTCTTTATACGTATAGTCATCTTCCAAAAGCACATGGGTTGGTTCAATGACATGTAACGGATCTCTCAAATAATCCTGAAGCATAGAGACATGGAAAACATTGTGCATATGTTCCATGACAGGGAATAAGGCTATCCGATACATCACCGGGTTGATTTTCTCAATAATTTCATATGGCCCAACATATCTCGGCGCCAACTTGCTTTTTACTCCAAACCACGTTTGCCTTTTCATAGGAGTCACTTTGATAAACACATGATCTCCAACCTCATATTCCTTATCTCTTCTTCAGACATCCACATAACTCTTTTGGCGACTTTGTGCAGTTTTCAATCTTTGTTGAATCAATTTCACATTTTTCGTTGTTTCTTGCACAAGTTCTGGTCCCAACAAAATTCTGTCACCTACTTTAGCCCAACAGATCGGCGAGCAGCATTTTCTACCATACAAAGCTTCATAAAGGGCCATACCGATACTCGAATGGTAGCTATTGTTATATATGAATTCAGCCAATGGTAAGTAGGTTTCCCAATTGCCTTGGAAATCTAGGGCACACATTTTGAGCATATCTTCCAATGTCTGATTGGTTTGTTCAGATTGGCCATTTGTCTGTCGGTGGTAGGCACTACACAATCGCAGTTCAGTTCCCAAAGCTTGTTGTAAACTTTGCCAAAATCTTGACGTAAACTTCGAGTCTCTGTCAAATACAATAGATACTGGCACACCGTGTAACGTCACAATCTCATTTATGTAAATATTAGCCAGTTTGTCCGCATTATAAATAGTTTTAACAGGCAAGAAATGGGAAGACTTAGTTAAACGGTCAACAATGACCCAAATAGAGTCCATACCTCGAGAGGAGCGAGGTAGTCCGACAACGAAATTCATGGTAATATGCTCCCATTTCCATTCCGATATAGGAAGCGACTAAAGTAGTCTAACGGGTCGTTAATGTTTGGCTTTAACTTGCTGGCAATGTAAACATCCAGCCACGAAGTCAGCAATGCTTTTCTTCATTCTAGGCCACCAGAAGTTCTATCTCAAATCATGATACATCTTTGTGTTATCTGGATGCATAGCAAATTTAGAATTGTGTGCTTCAGTCATAACACGTTTCCTCAAGTTAGAACAATCCAGTACACAAAGTCTATTCTGGAATTTTAACACATTATTCTCAAACACAAATCTCGGCCTTGGTTTTGAGTCAATCTCATCAATAATTTTCTTCAAAAACTCATCTTCATGTTGTTTCTCTCTAATTTCTTCTATGATAGCAGGCTGGGCAAAGATGGCAGCTAGAATCCCGCCTTGTTCACGTAGGACTATCTCAATTTCATTCTTCTCCAAGTTGGCTATTAACTCTTTCTGATCAGTAAGCAAACATGACAAGGTTCCAACTGATTTCCGGCTCAAAGCGTCTACCACTGTATTTGCTTTTCCCGGATGGTATAGAATTTGCAAGTCATAGTCTTTAATTAGTTCGAGCCATTGGCTCTATCTCATGTTCAGTTCTTTTTGGGTGAAAAAATATTTTAAGCTTTTATGATCTGTAGATACCTCATAAGTTACTCCATATAGATAATGACGCCAAATTTTCAAAGCAAACACCACTGTTGTCAATTCAAGATCATGAATCGAGTAGTTCTTTTCATGAGGACGGAGTTGCCGAGAGGCATAAACAATTACCTTCCCATTTTGCATCAGTACACAACCCAAACCTTTGTAGGAGGCATCACTGTAAATCTGAAACCCATCAGTTCCGTTAGGCAAGGTCAGAATCGGTGCAATTACCAGTCTAGTTTTTAATTCTTAAAAGGCTGACTCTTGTTGATCATTCCAGTCAAATAGTACATTTTTCTATGTCAATTGTGTTAATGGCATAGCAAGTTTCGAGAAATCTTTCACAAATCTTATGTAGTAGCCAACAAGTCCCAGAAAGCTCCTAACTTCCGACACATTTGTCGGCCTAGGCCAGTCCACAATAGCTTCAATTTTCTGTGGGTCAACAGAGATACCATCCTTGTTGATTACATGCCCTAGAAATGCCACATTGTCAAGCCAAAATTCACATTTGGAAAATTTTGCATATAACTTCCTTTCCCTTAGGATCTGTAGAGCCATTCTCAGATGATTTTCATGTTCTTCCCTACTTTTAGAATAAATCAATATATCATCGATAAACACAACAATAAACTCATCAAGGAATTGTTTGAACACTCTATTCATTAAGTCCATGAATGTTGCGGGTGTATTAGTTACTCCGAATGGCATTGCCAAAAATTCATAGTGTTCATATCTAATTCTGAATGCATGTTTCTCTACATCTTCTGCCTTGACTTTTAACTAGTGATACCCGGATTTAAGATCTACCTTGAAGAACACTTGTGCTCCCTGAAGTTGGTCAAATAGATCATCTATTCAGAGCAATGGATATTTATTCTTCACGGTTACTTTGTTCAGTTCTCTATAATCTATACATAGTCTCAAAAACCCGTCTTTCTTTTTGACAAACAAGACTAGAGCACCCCAAGATGAAGTGCTCAGACGATTAAACATTTTGTCTAATAATTCCTGAAGTTGAGTTTTCAATTCCTTCAGTTCAGAAGTCGACATTCTATATGGAGTTTTAGAAATCGGTTGTGTTTCAGGTACAACATCAATAGTAAACTTAATTTCCCTATCAATTACCTCCCTAGGTAGGTCAGTAGGAAATACATTAGAAAATTCATGGACTACAGGTATCGTTTCCACATTAGCACTATCCGAAAACTCAATCAACACACAACACAAATAGCCCCGACACCCTTTTCTTAACAATTTTCTAGCTTTCATAAATGAAATCAAGTATGGCGGAGAAACTACCCCGTTTCCAGTAAAGACAAACTCAGGCACACCAGGTGGTCTAAACACGACAGATTTACTTACACAGTCACTGGTGGCACAGTATTTCGTAAGCCAATCCATACCAAGTATGCAGTCAAAATGAACAATACCCAATGGTAACAAATCAAGATACAATGTCACATCTCCAATCACAACATCACGTGCTGGATAAACATAAGTACATATTATAGAATCTCCAGATAGTGTAGGCACAGATAGTAAATAGTTCATAGGTTCTAATGGGCTTATTAATTTATGAGAAAAAGCATGCTATACAAATGAATGCATGGAACCAGAATCTATCAGCACATAAGCATTTTGAGCACAGATAGAGATTATACCTGACACCACAGATTTGGTATTTTGTATATCTCCAAGCACTAATGCAAACACTCAGCCTTGTCTTAGAGTCTCTCTTCCGGTATTGGTTTTCACATTTGTTCTTGGTGTAGGGGTAGATCTAGTTGAACTTGTCATGGGACGATTAGCACCAACAGATCTCATCAGACAATCTTTGATCATGTGGCCAGTCTTGTCGCACCGAAAACAAGCGCCCAAGGCATGGTAACATGTGCCTTTATGTCTTCTCCTACACTCAGAACAGACTGGCATAGAGCCACTGCTTTGACTTGAACTGCTTGATGATCCGGTATTTTGTTTTTTGTTTATAAACGATGAACGACCCTTTCGAAAATTGGATCCGGACCATTTGCTTCTCCATTCTGTTGTTGGTGCTTTGGCTTATTGTTTTGCTGCCAAAATGGCTTCTGTTATCAACGTCCTATCAAGTACTTCCACATAAGTAGGCAACTTCAATATGCCTACTCTGTCATACACATCCAAATCTAGTCCTCCCTCAAACTTTCGGGATTTCTTATAATCTGAGTCCACCATGTATGGGGAAAAACGAGCTAATTCAGTAAACTTGGTCTCATATTCGGCCACTTACATCCTGCCTTGCTTAAGTTCTTGAAATTCGACACATTCTGACACCTTCTGATCCCTAAAGCATTGGGGAAAGTACTTGTTGTAGAAGATCTCATTGAATTGAGCCCAAGTCATATTCTTATTACTATATTGAATTAATAACCACCATCTCCAAGCATCATCTTTAAGAGTGTAGGTGGCCAAGAAAACCTTCTGAGTCTTAGTATAGGGGAACACTTCAAATAACTTCTCTATTTCAAGTAACCATGCCTCCACTTTTAACGGTTTAATACCACCTAAGAAAGTTGGCGGTTTAATCTTCATGAATTTCTGAGTAAGGTTAATGATGTCATTATTATCCAATTCAACTTGGACCAGAGGAGGCATCGGTTGTTGTCTTTGTTGTTGTGTCATTGCTTCAGTTAGAGCGGTAATCATTTGTTCCATTCGGCTCATGCGAGTATCTAAGGATTCACTTGCATCATTACTTCTTGTATTCTCCATTAGCTATAGGTAAACAAAACAATAACAAACATAGGCAAGTAATTCCTTCCACAATGTTCAGAGTATTAATTTTCAATTCATTTGTTTTATTTGTGTGAGTTCATATTGAATTCAGTTTCCACAATATAAAGATTAACACACACACCCATGCAAATGGAATGCCCATACTTCTTACTAGGACATCCTATAGCTCATATGGACTTGTGTGTGCGATATGACACGTGCTCTGATACCACTCTGTCACGACCCAAACCCGCCCCTATAGGTTTAGCATCGTAACCGGCCAGTAATCTTTGGATTACCAAAGGCCTCTTAACAAAATAACATGTAATTAGGGGCTGCGGAAGTAAATATAAAAAATATACATAGTCCATAGAGCTATAAAGACATACATGGGATAGAAATTTGAAACCTTATAAAATACACACTGAAGATGTCATGTCCATATAGGTCTTGCAACACCGTGCAAGCGTCATCAAAAGGGACTTAGCCCAGTATACAGATAAACAAAACATAAATGTTCTTAACATGATACACAAAATAACTCTTGACACGGTCCACAAAACTTGACTTTTATACATGGGAACCTCTCCGGGAGCCACAGTGGATGGCTTGACAAAACAGAACTTAGGCCTTCAATTCTAGGCCTGATCACGCGCTTGCTCACCTACATACACAAATAATTACAGTGAGCTGGAGCCCAGTGAATAATAACAGAGTAAAGGGTTTTAATGAATGATATCCATCACAGAGTCAGAAATTAGAGTTTATATCAAAACAGATTCTTATCAGAAACAGAGTCTTATGTATATTCAGATTCCAATCAGAAACAGGTTCATATTCATATTCTTATTCAATCATATACAGGAATCAGAGTTCATGCTTAATCATACATGGTACATCCATTAGCATTATCATGCTTGTCAGTTCCATTAAGGAACCTCTGGTACCGGGAAACTTGTAACATACTTAAGCCACTGTATTATTACCCCCGGGAAAGGGCCTTGAGACCATGGTATTATTACCCCTGGGCAAGGGCCATGAGAACACGGTATTGTTACCCCCAGGCAAGGGCCTTGTACTTATAGACCACGATATTATTACCCCCAGGCAAGGGCCTTGCGCTAAGGATGCCACAAATACATTTCTGAAATTTGGACAATCATTCATTTATATAAAACATTGCATTTCAGAAAACTGATCATTTCATAGCATCAGAAAATAATTTAAGTTAAACATAACTTTACAGAGTTATTACTCACAAATAGCTCTACTTGCAAAGTAGATTAAGTAGATAAACCAAACCGTCTATGGCGCGTGACCTTCACAAACACAGAACGGATATGTATTGAATTACACACCTGGATTAACTTAGTTCTTTCTTATCTTGGTGTGTTTCTAACTTTTGTCCTCATTATTTTGTCTTAATCTAGGCCTAGGAATGCCTAGGATGCAATGAGGATGCTAAAATGCACTTGAACACATTTAACAAAACTTGCTGAAAACAGGGGTCCCGCTTGAGCACAACTTCTTTCGCTCGAGCGGACATGCAAAATGTGAGTGGTTGCTCGAGCGGACCTTCTTTCGCTCAAGCGATCTGTAAAAGTACTGGTTGTGTATTTTTACGCTCGACAGATGCTCGATGATCGCTCGAGCGTACTCAAGTCCTCACTCGAGCGCAACTCTTGTCGCTCGAGCGGTCTGCAAAACATGTGAACTTCTGGGAGCATGCTTTTTACGCTCGATCCAACTTTTGGTCACTCGAGCAAAGGTGTAAAACATAGAGTGGTCGCTCGAGCATAAGATCTATCGCTCGAGCGGAGATGCAGAATCTGGAATTTCTAGATTGTTCTGTGAAGTGCAAAACTCAATTTCAAAGCTGCAAATCATGGTCTTTTGGGGCAAAAACTTGAGGATACTTATATAAACTTGGAAAATATGGTGAATTAAAGATCATTCCTTGAAACCAAGGCCCAAAAGCAGGTGAATTGCTCAAAACCAACCTAAAAGTTTCCAAAATATGACATGCATGCAAAGATATGCTCTTCAACTACCCATACCATGATTAATTGAAATGTTTAGTACAAAACCAAGCTAAATGATGAAATCATAGCCAAGGTAAGGTCATGCATGTGAAGGTTTTTGCTTAAACAACTTCAAAACTTCATGATATGCACATGTATGTAATGATATGATCTATATTCTTCATTCTAGCTCAATTCTCATGTAATCCACTCAATTCTCTTGAATCCATGGTTTAAGCATCAAAATTATACAATCCAAGGGTTGAATTCCTACCTCAAACTTGAATTCTCAAGTATAGAAGTGTAATCTTTGAAGTTCCTTCAAATTCCTCCAAGTCTCTGGCAATTACTCTACAAATTGAGCTCAAGTTTCCTCCCTTCTCACTCTCACACATTTTAGTCTTCAAAGATGAGGGGTTGAGAGTGCAAAGTGTATAAATGGTGTAGAGAGTGGCCTTATATAGGCCCATTACATTGACTTAATTAATCTTGGCTTAAACTAAGCAAATGAGCATTAATTAATCTAATTATTTCGTTCCAAATCAAATTTTAATTAAACTTACCATAATATTCTAAAAATTCCAACAAACACATAATTCAAGTCAATTTCATGTTCGGATGCCGATAAGGCCTTCAATTCACGGAACATAACAAAATTAGAGATAGATATTCCTATCCAGAACAGATAGAAACTCATATAGTACATAACACATGTAATAAACACAAAAATTGCACCTTAATGACTTGTTAAACATTCTTAATCATGGTTTATATGTTAATCATGGGTCGGGGTTGTTACAATGCTATCAACCGTGTTCATTCCCTTACTATCAACAATCAAACCCCATATGAGCGTCTGTGTGGCACACCTTCTGCCTATACTGGTCTTCGTGTGTTTGGATGTGCTTGTTTTGTTCTTCTTTAACCATATGAGCATACCAAATTAGAACCTTGCGCTCATTTGTGTTGCTTCTTGGGGTATGGGATTGAACATAAAGGTCATCGTTGTTGGGATTCTTTTTCTCGTCGTCTTCGTGTCTCTCGTCATGTAGTATTTTTGGAACACAAAATGTTTTCCTCTACATCTAAGTTTCATTTGTCCACTTCTCTCACTACACCATTCTTTATAGATCCCTCTCTTCTATTTGATGAGCTTGATACAGACACTATTTCTGACATAATGACTCCAGCCCATCCTAAGGATTCTACTTCGCCTCCTAGTCCTGCTGCTCCACTTCTTAATCTTGAGCCAACTTTTGTACCTACATCCCTTGATTTCACTATATCATTTTCTACACCAGAGGTACCTCTTCGTCATTCTACTCGGGTAACACAACCTTTTGTACTTCTTCGTGATTTCATTGTTGGTTCCACTACTTTTTTCTTATCATGAACCTATTTCCTATCGAGAGGCTTGGTCTAACCCTCTTTGGTAGCAAGTTATGAGTGATGAACTGCAGGTTTTAGATAAAACTCATACCTAGGATGTAGTTGACCTTCCACTTGACCTTCTACCTGGCAAGAGTGTTGTTAGTTGCAAAAGGGTTTACAAGATCAAAACCCACTCTGATGGTTCCATTGAGCGTTACAAAGCTCGTCTTGTTGCTCGGGGGTTTACTCAAGAATCTGGGATTAATTATGAGGAAACATTTGCTCCTGTTGCTCGTCTTACTTCAGTTCGCAGCCTACTTGTCATTGCTACTGCTCGTCATTGGAGTCTTTGTCAGATGGATGTCAAGAACACATTTCTCAATAGCGATCTCACTGAGGAAGTTTATATGCAGCCTCCTCTTGGTTCCTCAGTTTCGTCCACCAAGGTCTGTAAACTTCATCGCGCTTTGTATGGTTTGAAACAAGCTCCTCGTGCCTGGTTTGCCAAGTTCAGTTCCACTATTAGTGACTTTGGATTCTCTTCCAGTGCCTATGATTCTGCTATGTTTATAAACAAGATAAAGCGTGGTATTATTATTCTTCTTCTTTTCTATGTTGATGATATGATCATCACCGGGGATGACATAGTGGGTATCTCTAGTCTCAAACAGTTTCTTGGTCGGCAATTTGAGATGAAAGATTTAGGTTTGCTTAGTTACTTCCTCAGGTTGGAAATTTCTCATGATCCTTTTGGTTACTTTCTCACCCAGGCCAAGTATACCTCTGATCTCTTGGCTCGTGCTGCTCTTACCGATTGCAAGACTGCTCATACCCCAGTTGATCCTCAGACTCGTCTCACACCTCTTGACAGTCACCTGTTGTTTGATGCTACCTTATATCGTCAGCTAGTTAGCAGTCTTGTTTATCTCATAGTTACTCGTCCAAACATTGCTTATGCTGTTCACATTATCAGTCAGTTCATGGATGCTCCTCGCTTTTCGCACTATGATGCTTTGGTTTGCATTTTGCGCTATCTCAAAGGAACTATGTTTCATGGTCTTCACTACTCTGCACACTCATCTCTACAATTACACACATTTTCTGATGCAAATTGGGCAGGGGATCCTATTGATCGCTGTTCTACTATAGGATTCTGCTTCTTGGGTGACTCTCTGATTGCCTGGCGTAGCAAGAAGCAAACTCTTGTTGCTCGTTCTAGTACTGAGGCTAAGTATCATGCTCTTGCAGACACTACTCAGGAGCTTGTGTGGCTTCACTGGCTTCTTTCTAATATGAGGGTTTCTTATTCTACTGTGATTAACCTCTATTGTGATAATCAGAGTGCTATTCAGATTACCCATAATGATGTCTTCCATGATCACACAAAGCATATTAAGATTGATTGTCACTTCATACGACAGCATGTTACTAGTAGTATTGTTCGTCTTATCTTTGTTATCTCTGCCGATCAGACAGCCGACATCTCCACCCAGGCTCATCCTCCTGGTCGTTTCAGTGATCTAGTTTCCAAACTCAAGTTGGTTGATGCTTACCCACCTTGAGTTTGAGGGGGGCTGTTAATGTATATTATATTATACTTATCTATTTGTATCTCTATCCATATCTTTCTCTATTCATATCTTGTATCTCTATTTCTATCTCCTTGTATCTGTATCTGTATCTCTATCTCATTGTATCTCTATCTTCTTCTATACTTATCTAGGTTTCTTTTCAGCCTATATATACAGGTTTCTCCCATTGTATTTATTCATCCAATTCAGTATAATACATATATACAATTTTCTCTTTCTTTCAACCATTCTAACAATATCAATTCCATATCCAATTTGATATATCCTCATAATCTATTGTGGTCTGTTAAAAATGAGAACACTATCACGACTACACCATTCAATGAAAATATGAACAATATTAATGTCTATGTTCACAAACCACCCATTGTCGAAATTCGCAAGGAAAAAAATATTAATGTATATGTTCACAGAACACCATGGTCTAGCCAATGAAAAACAGAGAAATGAAAAGAAGCCAACGTCGCACAACACTTCAATCCCACAAACCCAGAATCATGCAAACCCCTCCCTCCCCCCCCCCCCCCCTCTCCCGGGGCGAACAATACTAAGCAATAAATACCAATTCCACGTTAGCAAATAAACATCAATTGGGCAACATCATAAACTTCCAAATTAGTCCACGTAATCCCTTCCTACAAGAAATTGTAATGTTTTAACATTACCATATTGCACACACCAGCAAAAATCAAAATAAAATCACAAATAAGGGTAGAAAAGTAAACTCCAAACCCAACAAATCAAACAACTAAAACCTACCAAAAACAACCAGGACTAATTAGTCTAATAAAAAAAAACTAGGACCAAATGGAGCAACATTTCCCCATATGGAACTTATGAGTAATTTTTCCATATAAAATCTCAAATTCACCCACATCACTTCAAATATCATTTAATATGATTTTTTTTTCATATTATAAAATAAAAACTATAAGGTATCATTTGGTAACGTTTATGTTTACAAAAATTTTATAAACTAATTTTTATTTATTTTTAGAAAAACATAAATTACAAACGCGTTTGGTTTGAACAAAATGTTTGAAAAATTTTAAAAATATAAACTAAAAAATATGTTTATTTAGACCTAAAATATTTATATTTATATTTATTATTTATGACAATTGGGTCATACACATTATAATTGAAAAAAAAAATTGTAAAAAAATAATTGAAAAAAAAATTTGTTAGTCAAATTTTTAAATTTCTGTTTAAAAACCAACGTAAACTCATTTTTTGAGTTTATAATTTTTCCTCAAATTTACAAACTGAGACAACCATTTATAAATCAAAAAAATTGTCAAACAAATTTTTATGACAGTTTTTAAATTTTTTTAAATATAAATTAAAAACTGAAAACGAAATGGTTACCAACTAGACCTTAAGTAATTTAATCATTTGGTTGCCTCTTTATTCTATTCAAGGCTAGTATTTCAAATTTTACAACTAATTTTTTTCGCATAACTAGTAATACATAACTTATGCTTATAAAAAAAGTTAATAATGTAAAATATAATTTAATCATTTGGTTGCCTCTTTATTCTATTCGACGCTAGTATTTCAAATTTTACAACTAATTTTTTTACATAACTAGTAATAAATAATTTATGCTTATAAAAAAAAGTTAATGATGTAAAATATATATATATAAATATATTGCATAATATAATTTGAGGATGGATTGGGCTCGAAGAACTCTTCTTAAGCAAAATCCATATTATAATTGGACATACAAAAAATTCCTAACGGGGCCCTATGAGCCTAATTCGTAGTCCCAAACCATATAGATACCGGGCCATCAATCCCATGTCATCCTGATTAATGAATCTATGATCCGGTCTATATCTTTTTGCTGGAATTGGGAGATATCACAATAGGGGAAACAAGTTCATCACAACAGTGATGTCATGGGTATTATTATTTAGATAAATGATTTTTCCCCTGAAAAATCATTCTCCGAATTCCCTATTTTTTTTTTGTTCTCTCATTTACATCTGAAGAGGAGGAAGGCGAGAGAGAGAGAGGGAAAAAGAGAGAGGAGAGGAGAGAGGGAAACAGAGAGAGAGAGGCCCCTCCATTCCGCTGATCGCCCAGCCGATCGTCGCAGATCGCCTGGCCGATCGTCGCAGCTCGTTCGCCTCTGCCTCCGCCCAGCCGCCGTCGCCTCCACCTCTGCCTCTTTCTTCTTCTTCTCTTCTTCTTCTTCTTCTTTCTTTTTCTTCTTCTTTTCTGATTGAACCAAAAAAAAAAAAAAATCTCAAAGTGACGAAACGACGTCGTTTTTTAATTCGGAGGGATTCGGGGACCTCTCTTTCGAGCTACCAATCACTTCTGTATTATTTAATAATATTTTTTTATTTATATTAATAATATTTTATTTTTGTTGACTGAAAAAAATGTATGATCAGCTTGGCGAAATAAAACATTAATGCTAGTAGCAATTTACACACTTAAAATAAATATCTAAAAAATGTTACAATTTTAAAATGTGTAGATTATATTCATCCTAGGCAAGATCCCATCAAGTTTAAATTTACACCATATAATTAAATTTAAGTATATTTTTAAATTTTGTAGTAAATATTTTTTACTAATATTAATGAGATGAAAAATGTTATACAAACTAATAAATTTTACTATTTTTTTTTTATTAATTGGTGTGACATATGAAACTAAAATTTTGAAAATTAAAAAAAATATATACTTTAATAATAGGGACAATTACGGAAAAAAAAACCCCCCCAAGGTTTGAGTCTTGTAACAAAATAAATCATTAGTTTTCAATTTTGTCAATTTAAACCCCTTTTTTATTTTTTATTTTTTGAATTTAAACCATTCGCTTATTTTTGTTTAGTAAAATCGATAGAAAAATAATATTTTAATCATTAAACTCAATGTAAGTATATATAAAATGTTTAACATATATTTTTCATTGAGTTTAATAACTAAATATCTATTTTTGCATCGATTTTACTTAATGAAAATAGTCAAATTGTTTAGATTGAAAAGAAATTAAAAGTTCAGGGTTTAAATTGATAAAATTAAAAAATCAAAAATATTTTGTTGCAAGGCTCAAAATCTGATTTTTTAGTTATTTTTATTTTTTTGTAACTATCCCTAAATAATATGAATGCTCATCAATAAGTAAAAAGAATTGGTATGATTTGTTAATTTATATAGGATTAGTCTAGTAAGCAGAATTTATTCGGAGATTATAGTTACACGGATGTCATGTGAAGCAATTGCTTTACATTCAATTATGTAATTGTTAAAACCAAAAAAAAAAAAAAAAAAAGAAAAGAAAAGAAAAACTAAAAAAAATAATGAGTGATCTTGATTTTTTTTTTTTTTTTTACAGGATTATTATCGTATATATATATACTTCATTTGGATGCGATGATTTAGTGAAAAATGATAAGGAATTGTGAGAAAAGATAGCTCTTTTATCATATTTGTTTTATAAATTGGATGAGAAATAGTGAACAAGATAAGAAATTGTGAGTAAATAAATTGATTGGTTATCAATTTTTTATAATGTTTGATTTTGATTTTCAAAAAATACTTTTTAGAAAATTTTACTTTTTGTTTTTCGTATTTTTTTGTTTTCACTGAATTTTTTTTATTATTTTAAGTATTTTTTTATTTTTAGACACACCTGGCATAAATACACTTAAAAAATATAATATATGTGAAAAAAATCTTTAAAAAATTCACTAAATACCAAAAATAAAAAATATGAAATTTCCAAATAATTTTTGTATTTTTGTGTATTTATTAATTTTTAAAATATTTTTACACAAATATTTTACTATTTAGATACATCTAAGTAAAGTGCATCTAAAAAAGTAAAAAAAATTGTTTAAAATTTTAAAATATTTACTAAAACAAAAAAAAAAGGAAAAATAAAAAACTAAATTTCCAAAAAACTAAACTCAAAAAATTGAAACCAAATTGAAAACTTTCCCTTCAAATACAAATAAATAAAAGAAAATCTATTCATATCTTTCTCACACATAATTTATGTTTTTAATCAATCTAACTAATACAATAATGAGAAAACACCATCATTATTCATATCTGTCTCACACATTATTTATTTTTTATTCATATCTGTCTCACACATAATTTATGCCAAATATTGATTATCAACAACACTCATTTCTTGTAAAAGGGGGCGACTGTGTAAAATGTCTGCACAATCGTGAGGCCAAAGATGAAAATGGCAGCAAAGAAAGCTATGCATGTCCATGGATTAGCAAAGTAATCGCGTCTCAGCGACGCCATAAATCTTGGCCACAGTTCCTGACAGTGATTGGCCGCCACCTCACATGTTTTTCCAAACAACTATGATTCGTAGCTCGAAAGTTGGGGCTCGAGGGGTCAAAACGACGTCGTTTTGACCCTTTTTTTTTTTTTTTTCTTTTCTTTTCTATCTCTTATTTGCAGAAGAAGAACGAAGACAGGAAGAAGGAGGAGGAGGAGAGGAGGAGGGAGGAGGAGGAGGACTGGAGGGGGCATAATATTCGGGGGAGGAGGAGGCGGAGGCGGGGCGACGGCGGTCGGAGGCTGTGGCGGGGCTGGGCTGGGCGACGATCGGCGGATCGGCGGCTGGACGGGGCGACGATCGGCGGCTGGGCGACGATCGTCTTCTCTCTCTCTGTCTTCCCCTCTGCTTCTCTCTCCCTCTCCCTCTCCCTCTCCCTCTCTTCCTCTTTTCTCCTTCTCTCTCTCTTTTCATTTTCGAGCCAAATTCAGGCCAATTTTTTCGAGCTACCGCTCATTTTTCTTTTCCAAAGTAGAACCTTCCAACCACAACTTCCTTGCAGATGTTGTTGAAGAGATCCGAGTCCTCTTCGCTGGTACCCAAATAGTTATGTAAAATTTTAGCCTTTTCAAGCAACTTAACATCTTCAGCTGAATTTATGAGTGTGTCCATAAAGAAGCCATACGATGTCATGTGACGCGGAACAGCAAGGCAACATTGCTCGAAAGCAATGAGGTTTCTCAGCAACGGCTCGGTGCCATCATAAATGGATAAAGTTGGGATTATAAAACGAGCTCTATGGAACCAGCGTAGTAGGCCTTGATGTTTAACGAATTTGACATTGAACATGTCTTCTCCCTTACCCTACTCGAACTTGACTCTTGCCAAATCAAGGTCTGATGCAGATGGGAATCTGAATTTCTTTTTCCCCCGTTTAGGGAATTTAATTTTATCCTCATCCCCTTTCCCTTTCCGTGGATCATCAGTAGGATGGTAGCACTGGTGTAAGAGATGGAGTATATGATAATCACTTGCATTACCCTTCTTTCTGAGGTTATCATTTCCGAAACTAAAATTATTGCCAAAGAAGGAAAGGATGTACTCAGTAAGAGAAATGTTGTGGGGACAATCTGGGATACATTCTACGGTAAGGCTAAACAATTTTTCAAGAACAAAGAAGGGAATCTGGTTCTCTAGCAATAGCAAGTCGTGCCTGATAGCGAGGAGCTTCATAAGGTTGCTGAAAACAGGGTCATCTATGCTTCTTTTTAATAATTTCTTTTTTATAGAGTAAAACTTGTATAGAAGTTCAAGTATGAAGCAACCATCAATCAACATCATCTCAGCTAGCGAAATCTGTTTTTCATTTATGATCAATTCCACCTTCTCTGCATAGCATTTCTTTACATTGGCTTCCAATTTTTTCATGGCACTCATACAGAGTTCCATTATTTTGGACATGTACTTATCTCCTCTTATTCGAGAACAAAGGGAATCTCTATAACTCAATTTGATGGGCTCGTTTGCATTCAGACGTTCGTTGTTACTATGAATTGGACCAATAGAAACAACACACGGTTTATACGCGCTTTCTTTTTGTGCACGAAGCTCGTCAGGGATCCTGTAAATACAAGGGATGGCTGTGTCTGTGTCATAATATTAGTTTAGTTTATTGTCATTATTGAAAACATTTATATGTAAATTGACATGGGTGGGCCCATAAAAGGACATGGCCCACCACTTAAGGCCCAGTCCATGATTCAAATACTAAAACCCAACATTCTTGAAGCCCAACGTTACACCAAGCACCAATGACATCTAAACACTTGGCAAGTGAAGAACCAGCCATATCAACAGACAAAGATCCTGCAGAGTTATTGCACCACACATTAGCCATTAATGAGTTTCCCTGCAGTATTTATTACGATAACCCTTTACGTCGGAACAGAACAGCCTTACCATGAACAAGGCAAGCTAGAACATAGACTTTCAGCCAACATGACAGCTCGGAGTGGACAAGGAAATGATAAACAAAGAATATAAGCAAGCTTCGACGACAAGGAGAAGGTTAAGTTATCTATCTCCATCCTCTTTCTACATCTTCACTACACTCACCTCTCTAACTTGCTCGTCGGAGGATTCGCTGGGGGACTCCCCGTTCCCCATTGAACTCTTTTGCAGGTTTCTCGGTGGACTTAACAATCGGATAACGGTTGGGGAAGCATGGACCAACCTGACCCGCTCCATCTGTGGCTAGCAGTATCATCAATTGGCGCCGTCTGTGGGAACCCTTTTTGCTCTGTGCGGCAACTGTGCTCATTGTCGCCAGAGACCCATTCCCGAAAGTCCTTACCCGCTATCCACTGAGGTGGATGGTCACAACTAGATCCATGGCTTCTCAACACAACGTTGCCGACCCCGAAGCCGACCCTCCTAACCCAAACAACCCGCCGCAGTATTTCACAGAACACACCAACAGCATTAACCGCTTAGCCGAACAAAACCAAGCCCTGATCAATGCTTTGTCTCAAAGAGACCTTCCCATTCCTCCTCCTCCACCTCAAGATGTCCCACCCAACCGAGAACGAGCCCCAAGCCATCCCATCCAACAATCCAGTCCATCCAACTTGGAGGGCTTGCGACCCCCTCCTCCAGATATGAACCCGCCCCCTCAGGCCACACTTCTATCGGTCCAGGCACCTGCCCCCGAGGGAGAGGCCAGCAGTGTCCAGCCTCCATTGCATTCCGGTGGTGACAATACTCCTCTTTGGGATGCGGAAATCCAAGCAATGAAACTCTAGCTTAAAAGAGTCATGCAGAACATACAGAATAAACCCTCCACCACAGCTAACTCACCATTCATTGCTTCTATTAGAGACAAACCCCTACCTCCCAATTTCAAAATGTCCTCGATCGACTCTTTCAACGGCACAACAGATCCAGTCGACCACTTGGAGACTTACAGGACCCTCATGATCCTCCATGCATTCCCTGATGAGATCATGTGCCGGGCTTTCCCCGTAACACTCAAGGGGTCGACCCGACTCTGGTTTAGTCAACTGTAGACATATTTTGTCTCTACTTTCTAGCACTTAAGTGACTTCTTTCTCAGCCACTTCATTGGTGTCTAGCACCAGCGGCGTCCGGCAACTCAACTCCTCAACATCCGCCAGACGGAGGGGGAGTCGCTTCACAGCTTTGTCACCCGCTTCAACACTGAGGCCTTGCAAGTGGCAAAGAATGATGATAAGGTCATTCTCACAGCGTTCATGGCCGGTCTACGATCATCCGATTTCCTTTTTTCTCTCTCCAAAAATCCTCCAACCTCCATGGCAACCCTTGTCTCTAAAGCCCAAAAATACATGAACGCTGAAGATTCCCTAGCTACCCAACAGGACTCCACAACCAAAAACCCTACCCAAGAGAGAAAACAAAGGACTCAGACACCAGAACCACCCAGTACACACAGCAAACATCTCAGTATATTGACCGACCTTCCCGAGCCGACCGGGCGGCACCTGCCCGACCGCCCAGCCGGTTCGAACGGTACACTCCTCTTAATTCCCCCATCGAACAAGTCCTGAACCAGATTCAACGAGATTATCCCCTAAAATGGCCATAACCATCGCGGTCTCCTTCCAACCAGCGAGACTAGTCCAAATACTGCCGTTTCCATCAGGACCACGGCCACAATACCGAAGAGTGTGTTAACCTTAAAGACCAGGTCGAGAGCTTGATATGCCAGGGGTGCCTCAGTCGGTTCACGGCGGCCTGACCTCACCAACGGCCAAGGACCGAACCTACCAGAAACAACCACCAACAAACCCTCCTCGACGACCTGCACAACCCAACCAAGGCAATGACCGACCCCCACAGTAACCCCGAGCACCAAGCAACCCTGCCTCCCCCCCCCCCCCCCCGGTTGGCGAGGAATGGCATGTGGCAAACCATCCCGTTCAGCCCAATGAGCAGAACTCAGAAAGAGAAGGCAGGGTGCCGACAAAGAGGTCGCGACATTGGGCCGCCCCTTCAAACACCCCAACCAGTGGATGGAACCCATCACCTTTACGGAGGCCGATTGCACAGGTATCCATTACCTCTATGACAACCCCCACGTCATCTCTGCTCTCCTGTCTAATTACAAAGTCAGACGGGTGCTTGTCGATAAGAGTAGCTCTTCTGACATCATCTTCCTAAACACCTATCGTCAACTCCAGGTCGGGGAAGAAAGTTTGTCCCCTCTCCAAACCCCATTGGTCGGCTTCACAGGATATCGGGTGACCTCCATAGGCTCCATCGATCTTCCCATCACCATTGGAGAATACCCACGGCAGACCACTAAGTTACTCACTTTTCCCGCCATCGACTGTCCCTCTGCTTATAACATCATCCTTGGCTGCACCGCCCTTAACATCTTTCAATCTGTCACTTCCATGTACCACCTGGCCATGAAATTCCCCACCAACCTCGGAGTCGACACCGTGCGGGGGGAGCAGACTGTAGCCAGAGAATTCTACATCGCTTCACTCAAAGAGGTCAAGCTCAGGGAGACTATGATCATTGAAGGACTCGACGTCAGAGACGAAGATGAGTTAGTTAGAGGGGAACTAGTGGAAGAACTTGTTGAAGTCTCCATCGACCCCACCAACCCAACAAAAATAGCCAAGATCAGTAGCCAACTATCCCCCCAAGCCAAGGCTGACCTTACAGCCCTCCTCACCGAGCACAATGATGTGTTTGCCTGGACCCATTCCGACATGTCGGGTATCGATCCCTCCTTCATCACTCATCGTCTCAGCATCGAGCCCCATTTCCGACCCTACCGCCAGAAGCAACGTATCTTTCACCCGGAGCACAATGCCCTTATTGCTTCTAAAGTAGACAAACTACTGGAGGCACGGTTTGTCCATAATGTAGACTACCCCAGATGGCTATCAAATGTGGTCTTGGTCCGTAAGAACAACAGTAAATGGCAACTCTGTGTCGACTACTCCGACCTTAATCGTGCTTGCCCTAAAGATAGCTACCTTCTCCTCCGCATAGATCTGCTTGTCGACGCCACGGCCGGGCACCAGATGCTCAGTTTCATGGATGCCTTCTCTGGCTACAATCAAATTCTCATGCACTCGGCTGACTAGGAACACACCTCCTTCATCACGGATAGAGGAACTTACCACTATCGTGTTATGCCCTTTGGATTGAAGAACGCCGGCGCCACCTACCAACGGTTGGTTAATATCGTTTTTCACCATCAGATAGGTCGGAACATGGAAGTCTACGTCGATGACATGCTTGTCAAAAGCAAAATCCCCTCTAATCATTTAGCAGACCTATGAGAGACTTTCGAAACCTTGCGCAAATATCAAATGGAACTCAATCCGGAGAAATGCGCCTTCGGCATAGGATATGGGAAGTTCTTGGGTTTCATGGTCAGTCATCGGGGTATTGAGGCCAACCCCAAAAAGATCAAGGCCCTGATAGAAATGTGTAGACCGCTCGAACTCCGCTCCGCGCACGAGGGCACAAATTGTGGTTCATAGCTACTACAGTTCGGACTCCTATTACGGTTCTGAATCTAGTCTCACAAAGTGCAATGTAAGACTGATAAATCACCAAAGAGTCCAAATCCGGCAAATCATTTTGGAAAATCGATTTTGATCAAGAAGTGCCAAACATGGACTGCTTTGCCAGATTTCAGAGTCGCCACCTAAATATTTTGTTTTAGAAAATTTAGAAAACCCTGACTCGTGCCTAAGGCCACGTGTCCGTCATCACCAAAGTTACATCGGCTCAGGAACTTGGGTACGAAGGGGAAAGGTCATGAAATGAGCACCCCCGCTCGCCCGATCAAAGTATCGGCCTCTACTGATCATGATATGTTGTTTTGAAAACACATGTATTCTTATTCCGGTTATTTAGCTAACTTACTACGTGATGCGCACAGCAAACAAGTATAGACTAAATCACTCAAGTTGGAACAAAACATATCATGTTTGTTTTTGAAAATGGTTTGAAGTTGCTACTCGCAAGTAGGCTAAGTCGCGGATTTGCCACCCTCAAGTGGGCTTAAAACATGATGATTTGCCACTTCAAGTGGGCTTAAAACGCACATTTTGATGAATTGTTCCAATTCAAGCAATGAAGCCTTCATCCACAGGCATTCAAACAGTTATAGCAGTTAAGCACATAGCCTCATGGCAAGCATGCTGAACATGGCAACACTTACACGCATGCAAGGATGCTAAAGCATAAACACTTACAGTGTACTCTGAGCCAAAACAGAAGCTATGTTAGAAATCAATGCATGATCCTGGCTATGTCAAGAATGCCTAATGCAACACATGCAAAATGCATCTAAGATAGGCTCTGCTATTCTAAGATGTCATGTGAATGCAACTAGATAACATGTATTCAAATTGGTATTGAAATACAATGCAGTTTGTATGATGCGCCGAGCCTGGTGCATGCAAGACAAATGAATGAGGCACGCATGCAAGCATAAGGTATGCTAATCGAAATATGCCCTAATCTAACCACTGAAAACGGGTAAATAAAAGGGAGAAAGACGTGGGGTTGGAAGACATTCATCGCACATACGCACACTTATTACAAAATTTGCCCTCTCGACGGAGGGTCTGAATGAATTTAGCTAACTAATTAAACTAATTATTACAAACCAACTAAGTATGAAAAGCATCTAAATTAGGCTGCCACAGCTTCGCCTTGAACAATGAAAGATGCATGCTCGGTCGGCTTCGCTCAGAAATCCACTACCGTGCCTCAAGATGCCTCTGTTTGCACACTTTTGTACTTCTGAAAATTATGCCAACTTCCAAAAAGTTTCTGACCCACCTTAGGAACATGTTGAGGGAAGGTCGGCCAAGAGGGATGGCCATCAGCCAAAGTTGATGACCATCGGCCATTTCTAATAGCCGATCGGTAGCCTGGATGGCTGGTCGGCAGCTCTGATGGCCGGTCGGCCACTGCTTCCTACAATTTCTCCTTTTGCTGCAACGGAGCACAAACAGAGGCATGGCAGTGTATTTGCAAGGGAATGTATGTGCAACCACACTCCTTATCATGTCTCAAGCTTAAATGAGTGTAGTGCTCGGTTCTCAAGCCACCAATCACGCATCTCAATGCATGATGGCCAAAGAGGCCAAGTTGCACAATTCAATGTCAATGAATGCACGCAAATAACACATAAGGGCCTCCACCTCTATCATGCTTGATCAAGAGGGTCGGCGACTGAGAAATGAGGCACGTTTCATCACTTCAAGTATGAAATGCCCCTCATTTCTCGTGTTTGGATTGACGTCCAATCCAAACACAATGCGACACACATAACTGCCTATCTAACAATGTTAATGTGGCATGTGCAAGACTTCATCACACAAGCAATGCATGCATGGCATGTTTAAAAGCTAAGGCACCAAAGCTAATGAAACATGTTACACATGAAGCATACACTACAATGCTCAAATGGTCAAACCAACACCAAACAGCCCGCATGCATGCCAAAACAGTGGCTGAGATGCTCTGAAATGCTAGCATTAAAAGCAAGAAAATGCATGCCCATGCATTGGCCCACAAACAAGGCATAAAGGTGCAATTCTCAAGAGCACCTAAAAAGTGATAATCATGGAAGTGTGACAACACCATATGCTCTAAAATATCATTCCAAATGATGCCAAAACTTGCAAATACCTCAAGCCAAGCATGCAAGATACCTCAAAACTCAAAGCTAGTCAAGGCTATTGCACTACAAGCATGCATAACAAGTACCATACAACCAAAAGAGCTCAAAACAGAGCTAAAGCATGCCAAAATATGAATAAAAGCTTGCTGGAGTGGAGCCAAAAACATACTAAAATGGTGGTCCAAAGCATAGAGCATGTTAGGCTAACTAACACAAATGCACTACAAGTACATGAAGCATATGAGAAGCAACCAAACTAACCCAAAACAGAGTTATATCATGTTAGAATAAGGCCTAAAACATGCTAAGATAGAGCCAAAACATGCTAGAAAGACATGCTACTTTACAAGGCTACAAGTAGGATTACACTACAAGTACTAGAAGCATGTAAGAGGTGACCAAGACAGCCAAAAAAAGAGTCATGGCAGGTCTAAGAAGTCACAAAAAAGTGCTCAAACAAAGCCTCAGGAAGATAGAAATACATGCTCTTTTGATGGACCATCAACACAAGCCAACAAGAGTAGAGGAGGGGGGACAACCCCCACCATTTGAGACCTCAAGACCACATTTCCACCACTGAAATTCCCCTGAAATTCAGTGGTAGGAAGGCCAAAAGGAGATGACCTCAAAGGCCTAAAGAGATGGCACAAAACAAAGCCAAACAAGCCACCAAAGGGGGTAAACCACCCCTAACTCAAACAAAGCCTTAAACAAACATTTTAAGCACTTAAATACAGAAAGTTTTTCAGTTGAAAGCTAGGCCTCAAACATCATGCAAATAGGGCCAAATAAACAATGAAAACAAAGCTTTAAAGGGGCTAAAGACTCATCCTTGAAGAACCACTTCAGGACAGCCACTTCAGAGGCAAAAACCAAGCCAAAACCACCTCAATACAACCTCCAAGAACCTCATCTCAATAGTGAAGGTGTTTCACTAGGTGTTTGTGTGCAAAAGTGTGAAGAAATGGCACTTTTGAGCACATACAAGTGCAATATATATATATATATATATAGAGAGAGAGAGAGAGTAAACTTCAACTCTAAGCAAAATTTCAGAACCCTGGAGAAGGGGGAAGGCCTCCCCTTATATAGAAAAACACAAGCTAAAGCTTGCTTGACAAGCTAAAACTTGTTTGAACCCATCCATACACGTGTATAGAGGATACACAAAGTGATCAACAGCTGGCACCAGCTGGAAGAAAATTTTCTGCAAAAGCAGAAAAAGGGGCCTCGGCCAAAAAAATGGCCGACCAGCCATTAAAGGTGCCAACCGGCCATTAATGATGCCGACCGACCACCACTGATGGCCGATGGAAAGAGGTACCAGCCGATAGGCACAGGGCCTGGCCGATGGGTTGTAGGGTTAGCCAACAAGCCACCCCCTTCCCTCAGAAACAAAGCCACAAGCTCTTGGTCCACAACCAAACACAAAACAGACAAGTTGAGAGGCTCCAAAGCAAGGCGCACAGCCGAGACCTTCAGGAACTCAGAACGAACATGAGCATGAATGATCATCGAGTGTTCAAACGATGATGTCCAAGTCTTAAGGACAGTCAAAAATGGGGTGTCTACAAAATGCAGTCCCCAGAACGATTAAAGAGGTTCAAAGGCTTACTGGTAGAGTCGCCGCCCTCAATCGTTTTATTTCCCATGCAACGGATAAGTGCCTCTCCTTTTTTAAAGTACTTCGGCAAGCTTTTGAGTGGACGATCGAATCCAAAGAGGCCTTCCAACAATTGAAACGGTGCATGGCCAACCCCCCTACTCTCTCAGGCGCTCACGGGTGAGCCCCTTTTTCTCTATTTAACCGTATCGAGCACCGCAGTCAGTGCGGCCCTCATTAGGGAGGACGACTCAATACAACATCCGGCTTATTACATTAGCCGGGCTCTCAGGGAAGCAGAACAAAACTACCCCTTGCTGGAAAAAATGGCCTTGGCCTTGGTCATAGCCTCAAGACGACTCCGACCTTACTTCCAAGCTCACTCCATAGTGGTCCTCACTGACCAACCTTTAAAGAAGATCATGCAACAACCAGAGTTATCCGACAAACTTATGCAATGGTTAGTCGAGCTCAGCCAATTTGAAATCTCCTACCGACCTCGAACAGTGATCAAAGGACAGACGGTCGTCGATTTTATCCTGGAATTCACTAATTCCACTCCAACCACGGCCCCGCCGCCCAAGCATTTCAACACTGAGGCAGAAGATCCCCACTCTTGGACCCTTAATGTCGATGGATCATCCCGCAAAGAAGGATGTATGGCTAGTCTCATCCTCACCGCCCCCAAGGGTAGTTATTTCAAGTGTGCTCTCCGCTTCCTATTTGACACAAGCAATAATGAGGCCGAGTATGAGGCCCTGATAGCAAGTCTTCGCCTACCCAGAGACATCGGCATGAGCCATATCCGAGTGTTCAGCGATTCCCAGCTGATCATCGGACAAATCACGGGGGAATTCGACGCCAAGGACGACACAATGCGAGCCTATAGGGATATTGCACTCCCCCTTGTTCGCCTTTTCAACACTTTCCACATCAAATACATCCCTCGATCAGAAAACTCTAAGGCAGATGAAATGGCCCAATTAGCTTCGGCTAACCAGTCGGACCTCAGCCACGGAGTTCGCCTTGAATACTTGGCACACCCGACTACTTCGCCAACCCAGCTGGAGGTCCACTTCCTCGAAAATGAACCTATCCCATGGGCAGCGGACATCCTTCTATTTTTGACAAGTGGGGAGTTACTAGAAGACAAACATCAGGCCGCCAAAGTAAGAGCCTGATCATTCAACTACATCCTCATCAGTGGCCTCCTGTACAAACGAGGATTTTCACACCCATACCTCAGGTGCCTCAGCCCTTCCTTAGCTACCTATGTGACGAGGGAAGTCCACGAGGGTGTATGTGGTAATCATTTGGGTGTCAAGTCACTGGCCCATAAATTACTCCAACTGACTACTTCTGGCCTACTCTCAACCAAGATGCCGCTGAGTTCGTGCTTCAGTGCGATAAGTACTAGCGCTTTGCCAACATCTCGCATGCTCCACCGGCAGAACTGATTACGCTCAATAGTCTCTACCCCTTCACCAAGTGGGGCATAGACTTAGTTGGTCCATTGCCCACTGGTAGGGGCCAAACCAAGTTCGCTGTGATCGCCATTGATTACTTCACCAAATGGGTGGAAGCGGAACCCCTCTCCACAATCACCGAACGGAACACAACCAGATTCATCTGGCAGTCGATCGTATGCCGATTTGGAATCCCCCAAGCCATTATCTCAGACAACGGCAAGCAGTTCGACAATGCCAAGTTTAGGAAATTTTGTGCAGAGCTCCACATTCAGTCGTGCTTCTCTTCCCCAGGCCATCCCCAAGCCAACGGGAAAGTCGAGGTCACCAAACACTCTCTCTTAAAGATCATCAAAACTAAGCTGGAAGCTGCCAAAGGACTCTGGGCTGAGGAGCTGCCAAACATACTTTGGGCCTATCGCACTACCACCCGAACCCCTACTGGGAAGACCCCCTTTCTCTTAACATGCGGCGTTGAGGCGGTCATCCCAGTGGAAATTAGCCTGCCAACCCTGAGGGTTCTGCACCTAAATCCGGAACTAACAGAAGACTTGCGTTGGGCTGACTTAGACCTGATTGAAGAGCTCTGAGAGACAGCTGCTGTCAGACGGGCCTCATATCAACCAAAAATGAGAACACACTACAACCGCAAAGTTCGACCAAGGGAGTTCGCAGTTGGGGACCTAGTTTTGTGTGAGGCGACCCTCGCCACCAAAAATCCCGCCAAGGGCAAGCTAGCCGCCAAATGGGAAGGGCCTTACATCGTTAAAGCCAGACCCCGTCCAGGCACCTACTGACTCCAAGACATGGAAGGCAGAGACCTCCCTCATCCATGGAACGCCGAGCACTTGAAACGTTATTTCCAGTAAAGTGCCATGTCTTGTTTTTGTATTGATCATTTGCCGTATTTTCTTTTTGACAATCTACACACTTGGTTATTTTTGTCGTCTTCATACATGGTGTAAATTTGTGATCAGTAAGGTACGCCTTGAATGACAATGATTTTTTATCTCCGTTATCTGCATTACGTTTCAACAACGACTTGTTCAACAGAATTAATTAAAGCCTCAGCCAGACAGAGCACCAAGTGCTTAGCCAGTCTGAGTTAATTAAAGCCTCAGCCCGACTGAGCACCAAAGGCTCAGCTAGACTGAGTTAATTAAAGCCTCAGCCCGACTGAGTTAATTAAAGCCCCAGCTAGACTAAGCACGAAGGACTTAGCCAGTCTGAATTAATTAAAGCCTCAGCCCGACTGAGCACCAAGGGCTCAGCCAGACTGAGTTAATTAAAGGCTCAGCCAGACTGAGCACGAAGGGCTCAGCCAGTCTGAGTTAATCAAAGCCTCAGCTCGACTGAGCACCAAAGGCTCAGCCAAACTGAGTTAATTAAAGCCTCAGCGAGACTGAGCACGAAGGGCTCAGCCAGACTAAGTTAATTAAAGCCTTAGCCCGACTAAGCACGAAGGGCTCAGCCAGTCTGAGTTAATCAAAGCCTTAGCCAGACTGAGCGCGAAAGGCTCAGCCAAACTGAGTTAATCAAAACCCAGGTAGAACTCGAATGAAGACTTCAGCCGGTCCACTTTCATAATTTAATATTCCAGCGTGGCGACCATACTTAGTCAAAATCCAGGCCCATACTACAGCATTTTTTAACATTTTTTACATTTATAATTTAACATACAGATCCATAGTCTTTCATTTCTAACTCTAACATTTCCATGTATGCCCATTTTTAACGGTTTTTGCATTATGGTTTTCTCACAAGTTAGGCTGGCTGCCCATTTCTAAACTTTTTATATCACAATCTGCTAACAACTTTTAACCATCTTTCATTGAATTCTGCTCTGCCATGTTCATTATTTCCAAGTCATAGCAACAACAATAATACCCAAAATTCGTTGTTTTATTTACACACTTTCATACACTTCGCTGCCAGAACTGCACAAAATTACATAAAAAAAAAAAAAAACACACACACACACACACACAAGGAAAACACAAAATTTTTACATAGATCACTCTTCCTCACTAGAGGCTAGATCTTCCTCAATCCCCTCGTCCAGGGAGGTCTGGGCAACGTCGTTTTCGTCTATCTTGACGCGGCTGAAGTCCACGTCTGGGAACAACTCTTCCGCCTTATGTTTAAAGGTTTTCCAGCCGCTGTCCCAGAACTCAGCCATTTCATGCTTGTAGAAGTCCGACCGCTGGAAGCTCTGGATTACTTCTTCTTCACTCCTACTTCCAACGGCCGCTCCCAATGGCCCAGCCCCCCGATCCCCCTCTCTTGCCAAGCTCCTGGCGACTGCGGCATCAATGGCTATTTGAAATTCGGCAGACTCCTTGAATTGCTCCACCACCACCTTGCACAGGTCGAGGTACGCCGCTCTCTCAGACGCCAGTTTGGCTCTTTCCTCTGCCAGAGCTTTCTCCAGCTCTGCGATCCGCTAATCTGCCTCTTCCTTCTCCTTGATCGATTGAGCGCGTAGCTCCTTATTATTGGTCATAGCCTCATCCCACCTTTTATTGGCAGTGGTGCAGGCTTGTCGGACCAACTCCAGCTGCTTCTTCTCGCCTGCCAGTTCGAACTCCAACGATATCGCCTTACGGCGCTCCATCTCCAGTTCTAATTTGGTTGCGAGTAGCTCAGAACCGGCACGCTCTGCTAAGTTGCCCTGCACCACTGCCAATACTTTCATCTTCTTCGCACTTTGTGCTATCTCCAGCCCCTTAGCACATGCACTCTACGCGGCTTTTCTCCAACCCCCACTCTCCATCCTTAAACTTTCCAGCTGCGCCTTCGCCTCTACCAGCTGGGCCTTCAGTGGCTCGACCTCCCCTTTTGCATGCGCCGCTTTGCTCAACAAGGCCCCTACCAAGGTCGTCACCTCCATCTGGGCCGAGCAAAGTCCCCTTAGCAGTTCGGCCTCTGTAAAACTCGCCATCGAACGCACGGCCGCGTCCTCTACTACTCACAAGAGCCGGTCTGCGGCAGTCCTAGCTTTGCCTCCTTCTCCCACCAATCGACCGGACACCGCTCGAGCATGGTATATGGCGGTCCTCAACCTGGCCCCACCTCCTTCTCCTTGAGGTACAGGGGCCCCCTTGGGCGGTTGCTCCATCCCATGTTCGGACCCAGTCGCGCCACTCTTCACTTATGTACCAGGGCTATGGCATTCCCTACCCCATCTATTGTTTCCTCCAACTCCACCTCTGGGGTTACCTCTGCCATCTCCTCCTTCATCTTTTTCAATGCTGGCCCCTTCTCATTTTTCTCTACCCTCTTCTTCTTCTTCTTCAACACAACTTCCACCTCCTTTTTGCCTTTTTCCTTCAATGGATCCACTGGGGGCGGTAGTGGCTCAAAACCGCCCAAGTCCTTATCCCCCAGCGACTTGGGGTGTGGTCAGATTCGCTCCCTCATGATCGGTTTCGGCGAATGGCCTAACCGTGACTCTTTGTATTTATCAGCCTTGGCGATGGTCGTCCTATCCTCCGCCTCTTACGCCCTCCTCCTCGTCTCCAACTCTGCCGGTGCAAGGTCCCCACCGGTCCGCTGCGGTCCCAGCCCCGAGGCATACAAGGCTGAGGGCTGAACGAGGTCGTCCCACTTGATGCCTTCTTTCTCCCTCCACGCCTTCACCTTTTTCACCCTCTCTTCTGTCTCTGCCTCCAACCTTGGCTCCACCGACTTGGTCAGAACCTTCCACACTGTGCGCACTCCCATTCTCCCATTTGCTGACACATAAAACCACCGCGGCCTCCACCCTTTCACTGACGATGGCAACCCCGCCACCAGCCCCTTACCCGCCACCGCCTGTAAAGTCACCTAAGTTTCTTGTTAGCCCGAAGTCTTGTAGCAAAAAAACTCATCCACTGTCATCGCAGCTCCCCCATTCGCTTGTGGCCACGCACTCGCACAGGCCAATAATATTTTCCACGCATTCGGCATCAGTTGACCCGGTGCCACCTCCAACTGGTTTTGCATATCCACAACTATCTGCGGGAGCGGCAACCTCAACCCTCCCTTTAACGACTCTTCGTAAAAGGAAAACTTCATCGGTCGGGCGTTGGATGGCCTCTCTTTTGACGTCGGCAATTTTAACCCTATCTCTGCAGGTATCTGATACTTCTCACGCACCTCCTCTAACTCCTCCGCTGTAAACGTCGATTTGTCGACCTTCGTATGCCAGTGGTCTGGTCTTACTTGGCTAATTGGCTTCACAGCCACTATTAGCATGGATGAACGAGGTCACCCCGCGGACTTTGCCCCAGTTCCCGTCCGTTTCTCTGCCCTGTATTGCTCTGCCAACTCCACTGCGTCGTCGTCACCCAAAGAATCTAGTTTCATGGTCGGCACTTCTTCTCGAGCCATTTTTCCTACGTATCTACGTATTGCTTCGGACGCTGGCACAAAAAAGTTCGCAAAGTGTTGCAGAGGTGTGTCACACGAGACAAAGGAGTTCACCTCAGGGATGTGTTGGTTTTTGGCGATAAGATAGGTAAAACGAATAACTCCAAACGCCCACGGTTTGCCTATATTTCAAGGGTCAAGATTAAATTTCGCCAGTTTGAAAATTTTCAAAAAAAAATTTCAAACCCGCCTTTTACCCTATCCCTTCGTTTCCTGTTAAACGCATTACCTTCCCCACCATGGGATTCCGCCACGTGTACAACCATGATCCACTGCCCCCTTCCCCTACCCTGTCTATTCCACTTCACTTCACCATGTGCCCTGCCGCTCCTCGAGCCCCGCGCACCACCACTTCCCCTTCTCACTCGGCCACCTTCACGGTTGGCCCTCCTCACGGTCAATCCCTCCACTCGGCCACCCTCGCGGTTGGCTCTCCTCACGGTCGGTCCGTCCACTCGACCACCCTCGTGGTCGGTCCCTCCACTCGGCCACGCTCGCGGTCAGCCCTCCTCGCGGTCGGTCCCTCCACTCGGCCACCCCACGCGGTCAGCCCACCTCTCAGTCGGTCTTCTCCACGTCGACCTCTCACAACCCTTATTTTCTTCCTTATTCCCTTCGTTGGACTAAAGCTGCACTTAGGAATGTGGGACTACTGACATAGGTGGGCCATAAAGGACATGGCCCACCACTTAAGGCCCAGTTCATGATTCAAATACTAAAACCCAACATTCTTGAAGCCCAATGTTACACCAAGCACCAATGACATCTAAACACTTGGCAAGTGAATAACCAACCACATCAGCAGACAAAGATCCTGCAGAGTTATTGCACCACACATCAGCCATTAATGAGTTTTCTTGCAGCATTTATTACGATAACCCTTCACGTCGGAACAAAACAGCCTCACCATGAACAAGGCAAGCTAGAACATAGAATTTCGGCTAACATGACAGCTCAGAGTGGACAAGGAAATGATGAACAAAGGATATAAGCAAGCTTCGATAACAAGGAGAAGGTTAAGTTATCTATCTCCATCCTCTCTCTACATCTTCACTACACTCACCTCTCTAACTTGCTTGTCGGAGGGTTCGCTGGGGGACTTCCCGTTCCCCGTTGAACTCTTTTGCAGGTTTCTCGGTGGACTCAACAATCGGATAACGGTTGGGGAAGCGTGGACCAACCTGACCCGCTCCATCTATGGCTAGCAGTATCATCATAAATGAATGATGTTAATGTTAGCATTTGTTCCTGGTTTGATTTGCATGAGCAATGCTGCAAGACACATAAATTTCAAAATAAAAAGGTACCTAGTGCAAAAAAAATAGACACAGAATGCATTAATCCTGCCCTTTTTTTTGACAATTTTTGTATACCTAAAAGCTTTCATTCAATAAGTACAAGTAAAATTAAAGGTACATTATATTTGTTATTTGTCTTTTATGACAATTGATTCTTATAGTTCTAATGGCATTAATTATACCATTGAATTTTTAATATTGAGTCAATTTAATAACCAAATAACTCATTTTTAGAAATTGAATTGAAATTAAGAGACAAAATAGTTCATCAGGAGGCTATGAGGAGTGTTTGTCTTTGCTTTGGTTTGTTGTGTTTAGCCACATTTGTTTCTTTCTGTTGTATCTGTTGTGTGTCTGCTAGTTGAGTTCTCCTCAACTAGTTTTAGGAGGAAGTACCAACAAGCCCGATCCTGAAATTTTCAGAGTCCAAAACCGATAATCAACTAATAAATATCATTAGATCTTTTGAGGCCTTTCACATTTTTTTTTTCATTCAACGAAAAATTTAACACAGGTAGCAAGAAATTAATTCTTCTTGATGATGCAGATTTGTATAAAAACCAATATTATAAAAACAATTGAGCAAAAGACAAGACATGTTTAATTAATTGAATAGAAAAAAAGACCTACCTATGTTGTGCTGCTGCTCTGCATTCTTGAGAAATTCGTAGTGCTTTGTTGTGCCGCTTCTCTCAAATTTTTGAGAAAATTGAATTAAGAATTAGGGTTAAGACTTAGATATGGAGAGAGAATTGGCCCTTTTAATTTTGAATAAGTCTTTTAATTTTTTAATAGATCAATTTATTTTAAATTAGTTTGGGCCTTCTTTAATTTTTTTTTAGACTTAAAACATACCTAATATATTACACTAAATTATAATAGGAGGGGGCTCATACATAATATATTACACTAAACTATAATAGGAGATGACCCTTTTTTTTAGTCTATTTTGAATGGTCCTAAGCGATGGCGTTGTGGGCCTATGCCCAGGGCCGGCCCTGAGTGCCAACCCAATTGGGATAAGTAGATTTCACTACGATGTTTATAGCACTTTTTGTGTCTATCTTTATTGATGTAAAATGTAAAAGATCTATCCTTAGTTCTAATTCAATAAATTTGATTTTTGCTAATAAAAAAAAAAAAAAAAGAAAAGACAAAAAAGTTTAATTACTCTCTTCCCAATGGAATCAAGGGGTTAGCATTCAATTTAAAATGGTTCATTCCTTAAAATCTATTAATTGACTTAATTTATTAATAAAATGAGTTATTAGTTATATAATTAGAAATTTAAAGTGCGTGATGTAATTTTTAGAATTACAAAAGATAATTCGTATTTTAAGCAAACATTAGAGTGTATTTATAATTTATCCTAAATTTTTTGAAAAATGGATCAGATTCAAAATTTATTATTATTTTGTAATTTTGTATTTGTTTAACATTTCCCGCAATAGACATCTTCAAAAATTTATTTGTAGATTTAGAAATTTTTGTTTTAATAATTCTAAAGCGACAACATTTTACGGGTTGTTTGGATGGATTGTTTTAGTGATTTTCATCTTTGGGATTTTTTTTTTAGCTTTTCAAAAAAAATTATAGTTTGTAGGTTCTATTTATTTATTTTTTTTTTTGGGGGGGGGGGTGGAAGGAAGTCTACGGAAAAAAAAAGGTTAAAAACAGTTAGCTTTTTTAATATTTTGTTGATTTTTTTTTTAAATTTTAAATTTTTTCATTTTTTTTTTAAACTTATTAGATTCTAAAAAAAAAAAAAGTAAAAAAAAATTGCCATAAATTTAAGGAAAATTTACTTATAAATCTCATATGAAGGAATGTTGATCCATATAGTTCTAAGAGTTTTTCTTATATACTAATTAATCATTTTTATTTTAGAAAGTTGTACTTATTTGATTTGCTACCATTTGAGTTTAAATGGATGCCCTTTTGTGATTCATTTTTTTAGTTTTCTGATTCATTTTTTGGATGAAAATGGAAAGGTGAGATGTGAAAGATTCTTTTTATAGGAATTGGTGGCTTAAGTGTTAATTGTCGAGCATTGAAATCTACATTTCAGTTAGTGTGGTTTTTTGGTGTTGCATTAGATTATTACGTTTACAAAAGTACACTAAGGAGTTTTTGTGTGTTATATTGATTGAAATGTTACATTTGACAAAAATATACTAAGGAGTTTTTTTCGGAATGTTACGTTGTTACGTTTGAAGAAAGTACACTAAGTAGTTTTTTGGAATATTACATTATTATGGTTGAGAACACTAATGAGTTATTTAATGTGTTACATTGGAGTGTTAGGTTTGGAAAAAATACAGTAAGGAGTTTTTATGTATTACATTAATTGAAGTGTTACATTTGAAAAAGTACACTTAGGAGTTTTTTAATATATTACATTGGAGTGTTAGATTTGAAAAAAATGCACTAAGAAATGTTTGTATATTACATTGATTGTAGTGTTACGTTTGGAAAAGCACACTAAGGAGTTTTTTTAGAATGTTACATTGTTGCGTTTGAGAAGAGTATACTAATAATTTGTTTAGTGTGTTACATTGGAGTGTTATGTTTTTTGAGTGCTACATTAGAATGTTACGTTTGGAAAAAGTATATTAAAGATTTTTTTTTTTTTAAGTGTTACGTTTAGTAATTTCAACATTATGAGAAAACTCACATTTATCCCTCAACACATAACACACGTACGTTTATGCTTATTAGAATGAGATATTTGGGTCTATAAGAAAAAAATGGAGAACTAAACAATTCATAAGATCACTATTTGAGATTTATTGGTATGTCACCCTAAATTCAAAAACAAATCACTAAATCAAAAAAAATTCTAAATATATATATATATATATATTTTTTTTTTGTTAAATTACAAATACACCATTGAGATTTGCTTAAAATATGTATCATTCTTTATGATTTGAAAAATTACAAATATCCCTTGTTAGAATTTTTCCTTTAACAAAATTAATTGGAAAAAATAAAATTCATAACTATTCTTCTATACAATGATGAAATTACTTGAATTAATAATTGAAATCATAAACAATTATTAATTGACTTAATGATTTGTTAATGATAAATGCTTCATTCTTCCAATTTTTCCCGTACACTCCCTCCATTGATGTGGCAAAAAATACTAACCAATCCGCTCTCTTCAAACTCTTCTCTCTCATTTCAAAATTATTTATCACATCATTGGAAAAAGTTGGGGGGAAATTTTTTTAGAGAGATGTAACGTTGCTCATTATTAATAAAAAAAAAGACATTTATTATGAAATTAGAAATTTTAATAAATAGAATGTAATTTTTGAAATCATAAATAACAAATTATATTTTTATCAAATCTCAAAAGTATATTTATTAAAAAATGAACTTTTTAAGTGAATGCGACGAAATGTTAGAGAAAAAGCCAAGAGTGAATAAAAATTATACAAACTGTTCAAAAAAAAAAAAAGTTATACAAAGGTTTACCCTGGTCGGAATGGTGTATGCTCCAGTTGCCCAATGATGAGTCGAACGGTGCCGCGCAACCACAGATGGGGGTCGAGTTTTCTTCCACTAATAATCCAATCTTTAACGAAGACGTTGACTCCGTTGAACTTTCCTCCATTCTTTTACCAAACAAATAGAGAGGAAATCCAAATGGAAAATCAGCTTCTCCTCTTACAACTTACAAGTTTCACACAACTAATCAATTTAAAAAACAGAAAAGCAAAAATAATAAAAAAATTAAATTAAATAAATAAATACAAGATCTATTATTATTTTTTATTTAAACAGACGATTTGTTTTATTATTCATATTCCCAACAGAAATTGGTAGTAGTTATTATTGTTAAACAAAAATAAATAGGAACAATAAGTACACCTCTTGTAAGAAAAAGAAAGAAACTTACAGAAATTACTTTGCTTGATTAAAGGGCTGCACAAATGCAAGTCACACCAGCTCTTCAAAAGGGAAGACTATTAATTTTTATTTTAATAATTCATGGTAGCATAGTAAGAGCAGCTCTAATGGCTTGCCATTGGAGTTGCTATTGTCATAATTTGACAATTCCAACAAAGCTATGTGTTCCAATAGTAAGAAATGGTAGTTGTTAAATTTGAGAAACGTCAAAGATTGTGTCAAATTTGATACAAGCTTTAGCGGCTGCTATTTGTGTCCAAGAAGTGTAGCAAAGCAACTGTTTCTCTTCCTCCCTCCCTCCAGTTTTTGTTTGAAAAAATATTTATGAACCAATTTCTATCATCGTGAGGATAGTCGTTAAAATGTCGTCCCACAAAGTAAAAAATAGGCTTTTAGCAACAAAATTTTAAAATTGTCACTAATAAATACACTTTTAAGGACAAAATAATTTGGTTCCAAAAGGATAATATTTATCACTAATATCCAATTTTCGTTGCTAAAAATATAATGACACTTTTTGGTTATAAAAATATTTTGTCCCTAAAAAGTAATTTTGTCGATAAATTTTTGTCTATAAAATCTTAATCTTTTGTAGTGAATAAAAAAATTTAAAATTTATTTGTAAAAATAGTTATTTATAATTAGAATTCCCAATTTATCTCTTTTTTCCTTAGAAAATCAATTTATACCATAAAATATATTTTCATTTCGTTTTCTACTATTTTTATTTTTCATCATTTAATTCTATCTAATCAAACGGGTTCTAAATAAATTAAAAACTCACGGGCCTTGGGAAATGATCCATCTTAATGAGAAATTTTCTAGGCCCATTTTATTGGGCCAAATCATTTTCTAGGCTCATATTTATGAGAAATTCAATATCTATCGCGTGTAAATATTCAATTTCCTTTTATCACATTTTATTATTATTTGATATTATTAGCTTTTAATTATCCACGTGTATTTTTTTAATTGTCAAATATAAATAGCACCCATGCTCATTACGAGCTATGGTATCTAATTATTAATTCAATATTTCACGATTTATAGGATGTCGATCTACATTCTTATTAGTCACACTAGTTAAATTTATACTTATTGAATTGAGCATAATTGCTTATTATGGTGATTTGATTCTGTGGATATATATACAAAATATATTGGTGTGCTATTGGTTTCAAATTCTAGCATTAATGCGGGGGCATGTTTACAATCCAATATCACCTATATTATCATGTAAAATATGTTATTTGATTGTCAAAAATAAATAAATAAATAATGGTATTTAGATTTTGAATAATATTTTCTTAATTGTTGCCGAACTCATGCCCATCATGAGATATTATATCTAATTACAATAATGTAATATATATTTTCATCTCTCCAAATCTCTCCAATAAAGGGAATGCAATAATCGCTTGAGAAATCATATATAGAATTGGGATGGGTCTTGGTGAGCAATTGTGTCTCTCAAAGATCTTAGACCTTGCTTCCCACAGAGCAAGATAAGAGGATTTCGTGCAACAACGTAAGGTTTTCTCTTTCTCTTCCTTTATTGCCTATTTTATGTTTCAATTGTTAGATGTGATCATGCAGACGAATACTTGGGGATTTTGAAAGAAGTGTTTGCAATTCTTTTTTTTCTATTTGACACTTGCAAATTTTAGCAAGACATTGAGACAACACAGCACAGTAAAAATCAAGTAGTAAGCAAGTTTAGACACCACAATATGAAGCAATCATTTTTTAGGAAAACTTGTAAGCAAGCGTAGACACCACAGACATAGCTGATAATATGAAAAGCTTGAGCCTTCATTCTTTTTTGTATAGAATCAGTATTATTTCCAAAATCGATACCATAAGCTGGCCTAATGTAGAAATTAGACCAAGAACTTCTACAAATTCAATAGGCTTTTTTGTTTTTCTTCAACCATGCAACTTCTACAATTGCTAGTCACTTCAACCACATAAGTGTATGTTATATTCTTGTCATTTCCAACTTGTTTTGTTGTGGCACTCGTACATTTTAGCAGGACATTGAAGATAACACAGTAAAAATCGAATTGTTGTTCCTTCACAAACATGTAAAACACTTTGAAAAACATGCAAAAATTTTGAACTTCAATTCCTTGAAAATTTTGTTAGTGAAGGGAAACACTTTGGACTTCATTTCCTCAAAAACTTTGCAAGTGAAGTGAAACACTTGGAAAAACATGTGGAGCACTCTCAACTTAGTCCGCCAAGCCCAACAACACCTTTTAGTTGGATACTCATTTGGAAAGAATCTATTTCTTGTATTATATGACAGATGCTAGCAAGTCGGCATTTTTTTTAATATTGAGATTGAGATGAAAAATACTTAAGATAGTAAGATGCTAGCAAGTCGGGCATTTTTTTTTTTTTAAATATTGAGATTGAGATGAAAAATACTTAAGATAGTAATAAAAAAATAAAGTTTAAAAGCAATAAAAAAGTGTATTGAAAAAAATAAAGAATATCTTCTGTACTTGTGTTTGGAGACACTTGTTAACAACATTCTTATTATTATTACATACTCCCTCTATTCCAAAATAGTGGTATTTTTTGGAGAATCTTTTTTTTTATATAGTACAATTATTATATTTTAAAAATATTAATTTTTTAAAATTACTCTTTGATAGTACATTTTTTTGGGAATATCAATTATCATAATTATATTTTTTATGTTATTAATGAATTTAAAAGAAAGGCAAAATAGTAAATTCATATTATTTTATTCCGTAATTTTTGAAAAGGGACTAATATTTTGGAACGAAAGGAGTAAAATATAACAATTTATGATAAAGTCTTTGAGGTAGAAAGTCTCAAACTACTTTTTTTTTATTTTTTTTTTATTTTTTATACTTTTTGTTTTCTTAAATCATTTAAATTACACTAGTACTTCTAGGGTATTTAATGGAAAATATTATCCATACAAAAGAATATTTTTATTTTTAAAATTATGAGCAGGGCTGGCTTTGAGATTTACAGGGCCTTAGATGGATTTTGAAAGTGGGGCCCTCCTACATATATATATATTATAAAAAGAATTACGGATAAAATAATAAGCTAACAATAATTTTTTTTTTTTTTTATTTAGCAGCTACAAAAAGTTTCCTTACACATATAATCATTAAAATTTATGGGCGAATTACACTAACAGTCCTTATAATTTGATGCTTGTGTCACTTTGATCCCTAACTTTTCAATTATAACACATTTGACCCTAAACTTTGAATCTTATTCCAAATAAGGACAATTGAAAATATCATTGCATAATTTCAAGGGTAAAATCATCAATTTAACAAAATATAAACTAATTTGACAAAAATAAATGTCAAAAAAATATTTTTGAATTTTTAAAAATTGATATTCTACCCACAAAAGATAAAATTATGTAAATTTGATAAATCTTTTAGACATTTTTTTTTACCAAATTAATTTTTGTTATGTGTTTGGATGATGATCATGTAATGGGTAATTGTTTTTATTTTCATTAAATTAGTTTTTATTTTTTCAAAATTCAAATATTGCGACAACTTTAATATTATTTTTAAACCAATCCAATAAATCAAAAAATTCAAAACTAAAAATATTTAATATATTAAATATATTGATTACACATTAAAATCTTAATAACCACTCATTACATGATGATCATCCAAACACATAATAAAAATTAATTTGGTAAAAATAAATAAATAAATGTCTAAAAGATTTATCAATTTTACATAATTTTATCTTTTGTGGATAGAAATAATTTTTAAAAATTTAAAAATATTTTTTTGACATTTATTTTGATCAAATTAGTTTATATCTTATTAAATTGACGATTTTGCCCTTGAAATTAAGCAATGGTATCTTCAATTGTCCTTTATTTGGAACAAGATTCAAAATTCAGGGTCAAATGTGTCGCAATTGAAAAGTTAGGGACCAAAGTGACCGGACTCCAAACTATAGGGACTATTAGTGTAATTCACCCAAAATTTATTTTCATATATTAAGATACGAAAAAATCATTACAAAGACTCAAAAAAGATAAAATAGGGTCTCATTGTTTTATAGTTTAGCAATAATCAGTACAAACAACATAATTTACTAATATCTGATAATGGAATGATTATATTATTGTAATATGATATCTGATAACACAATTATAATCCGCACAAATCACAATCCACTAATTATTTGATAACAAAACACAAATTATTGGGAAAAATTGGGAGAAAAAATTAAGACAAAATTATTAAATTAAATTATGATAAAGAGAGAGGGCAAACAAAATTAGGGCAAACAAAATTAAGGACATGAAATTAGGGTAAAATTATTCAACTAAAATATGATAAAGAAAGAGGACAAAAAAATTAGGAAAATTTACCCATAAATCCTATATGGTGGAATGATGATCCATTTAGTCATAAGAGTTTTCTTATGAACCAATTAGTCTCTTTTGTTTTGAAAAGTTGTATTTATTTGATTTGGTGTTATTTGAGCTTAGGTGAATGCCCTTTTGTGATTTAATTTTTCAATTTTCTAATTTGTTTTTGAGATAGGAATGACAATGTAAGGTGTAGAAGACTCGTTTTGAAGGATTGATGGCTGAAATGTTAGTTGTTGAGCGTGGAAATCTATATTTCTGTTAGTATGGTTTTCTAGTATTACATTGGAGTGTTGCATTATAATGTTATGTTTGGAAAAAGTATACTAACGAATTTTTTAGTGTGTTACATTGGAATGTTACGTTTAAAAAAAGTACATTAAAGAGTTTTTGTGTGTTATATTGATTAAAGCGTTACGTTTAGGAAAATTACAATGAAGAGTTTTTTTGAAATGTTACATTCTTACGTTTGAGAAAAGTATATTAAGGAGTTTTTTTAAAATGTTACATTGTTACGTTTGATAAAAGTACATTAAGAAATTTTTTAGTGTGTTACATTGGAGTGTTACGTTTTTTGATTGTTGCTTTGGAGTATTATATTTGGGAAAAGTATACTAAGGAGTTTTTTTGAAATGTTACGTTTAGTAATTTTAACACTATAAGAAAACCCACATTTGTCCCTCAACACATAACACATGTGCGTTTATGCTTAACCCTTTATATAATTCACACTAGAATGGGACCTTTCAAAGGGAGGACCAAATAGCTTATAAGATTACTATTTGAGATTTATTGGTGCTTCACTCAAAAAATTAAGATAAAGCTATTTATTCTATTAAAATCTTGACATTAGACTCTATTTGGACTCATTATATCATATGTATTTCTTTGGACTAATTATATAAATTTTGAATTGGGCCTAATAATGATTATATGTATATAATTTGCCCCAACAGATTTTTTTGAGGGGCCTTTTAGAGTGGGCCTCAAACAATAAAAAAAAAAAAAAAAAAAAAAAAAAAACTGGGTTTTGGACTTTTAGTATAATATAAAATTAATTAAATTTGGAGCTTTATTTTAAGCCAAAATTTGAGGGCCCTAGGCACAAGCCTTAGTGGCCTTAGCCCAAGGCCAGCCCTGATTATAAGTCATCTTAATGGTCTTATGGTTTAAACTGATAAAATTAATACTTGTCACATCATTTTGTAATGATTTTATATATGGGTATATATTTTTGGAAAAATTTCAATTCAAGTTAAATTCTAAAAATTAATAGAGATAAATAGTAAATTTTACAAATATTAATTAGGGAAAAATCTATTTTACCTCCTTGTGTTATTGTCTTGGAGCACTTCAACCCCCTCACATTTAAAAATAGCCAAGAACCTCTTGTGATTTTATCCATTTTGCACCTCGACTCTTCCACGATCTTAAATTCCATTTAATTTAACAAAGAGTAGATCTCATCTCTCTCATTTGAGAGTTGGCTTGAAAAAAAATTCAAAGTAAAGTCAAAATATATAATGTGAAATAACAAATGTGCCGTTATCATCATCTTTTTTCCCAAACTAATATGAAAACTCTAATCCTAACCCTTTTCCTCTCTTTCCTTCCGGATACCTACATTGCTCAACAGACAACAGAAAGATTCACTATTTTAAGTGGTAATTTTTGCCAAAAAAAAAATATAAATAAAATAAAAGATTGTGAACCACTCACTATTTTCTATTCATTTTATCTAAACCAGTAACATTTCGTGAGGCAACAAAGCAATCACCTTTATGCATCTAAACATCCCAATGATTTGCTTGGAAGCAAAATTGTCATGCCCCAAATTTACACGGTCTGGCTCACATGAATAAACCACCCCACGATAAACAATAGATAACAACTCTCATGTAAATGAATATAATATATAGTCACGCAATACATATGTTTATCCGATTTTATACATTCCTAGATGTAGCATTTAAGTCGAATGGATATTCTGTAACTAAAACATACACAGATGTTATAAAATCAAATTAAACGCCCTGAGGCTTACATTATACACAAGGGTGTAACCCTTACAAGAATGGCACATGGCCAATAAATAACATAAATGGCCCTTGGCCTACAAATAATAGAACCACCCTACACGGTTCCGAACACATCTTCATGTCTCAGTCGACATCCACACATATACACCTGAAAAACATTTTCATCCACGTAGGGTGAGCATAAAACCCAGTAGAGAGATTTCAAAAACTAAATATACTCCACCAGCATAAATGATCATGATGCAATACATATATACAATATGCCCAAATGCATTTCCAAAATCAATTTGATTACTCAACAAAATCCTTTCTTTCTAAATACCAAAACCTTATGTTTAATCAAAACGTTTTCTGAGTTCAAATCATTTGTTTGATATAAAATTCCTTTCCAAAAACCAATCCCAGTATCTCAATACCAACCAGCAAATACATTGCTAAATCAAATGCGAATACATCACTAGACAATAACAAATATGTTGTTAAAACCATTTTCCAAACATCTTGTTCCAAACTAACATGATAGTAAATAAAATGGGTAAATCTCCAAAACAGATACAACCTTTCACGAATATTTCGTCCACGGGAAACTGTCAGATGGCACCTATGTAAACATAGTCTATACAAGCGCTACTATTGCCATTTTACAGATATTTCGTCCGTGGGAACCGGCACCCAGGTATATGCGCAGTTTTCGGGACTTTTACCCTAGTCACACAAGCCAACTTATCTGATGTAACAACAACTTTCTCACAAATTCACTATTTGATTTACCCTTTCAATAGTACAATACATGCAACTCAAAATATTATTTTTCCAAAATAATGCAAATGTTCCAAAACATAATGTAAGAAATTGCAAAACCTCTTTTCAAAACGTATCGTTTCAATTTCCAAAATCCATTACATGGTTCATGATATGAATGATTTCAAATTGCCTAATCCACATGCAATTTCTAACACACGGCAATGCTATCCTCCACTGATAGACAAAATAGTTATCTCTAATGCAATAATCAAAAGATATCAATATAGATATATTTTCTCAAAAGAGTAACAACAACCATTTCCAAAATCCCACAACCATTTTCTTTCCATCTCTCACAAAACAAACATCATTTTTCATTATTTTCCAACACAAGACAAAACCCATGGTTTTAGAGCAAAACCTCATTTTCTTTCAAAATCACTTTTGAGTAAAGGAAAGCCACCATGTCAACATATCTAAACCAGTAATACAAAATCATAACTTTGTTCAAAAACTTATAATAAAAAGAAGAAAAAAAAAAAAAAGCAACTCCCTTTTACATTTCAAATCCAAACCTAAGCTTAATCAAAAACACCAAAATCCATAGATCTTTTTGTAATAACAAATAACCAAGGTAAAAATCATACCAAATGACTACTGATTATAAATAGTAAAATAGGTCACAAATATGCTACCGAACTCACATTGAGTTTAAGAAAAAGACCCAACCTCTTGAAGCGAAGAGGAGAACTCTGAAAAACTCAAAGTTGATGAAATCACAAAACTCATGGATCAAAAGAAAGCCCTTGACGAGATCTACAAATTTTCTCAAAGGACCAAGGTGAAAAGATGCCTCTAACCAAGTAAATCTAGAGATCTATATAAGAAAGTTGAGTTTCTAAGAGAGAGAGGGATTCACGGTTTAAAGAGGGAAGAGAGAGAGAGAGAGAGAGAGAGAGAGAGAGAGAAGAAAAAGTGAATGAAAAAAGTGTGTTTGAGGTCTATTTATAGTGGTAGAATAATAGCCCTAAAGTCAAAGGAAAGAATAAGTCAAACCCCCAAAAAGTAGAACTCAAAATCAAATAAAAAACCTAGAAATTTACTCACAGGGGTTGACCTTTCAAACAGTGGTGTCGACCCTTCAGGAAGAAAAGCTGGGAGACTAATGTGGGCAGAGAACAAGGGTCGACCCTTGGAACTAGTGGTGTTGACCCTTTATTTCAAAATGCACCCAGAACAAAACAGCAATGGAAGGGTCGACCCTTAGAGCCCCTGGTGTCGACCCTAAAAACCAGCAAATATACTAAGGACAGGGTAGCAAGGTGGTGTCGACCCTCAGAAAGGCTAGTGTTGACACTAGAACAGATTTTCCTAATTCCCAAAGAGCTTTCCAACATAAACAAGCGCGAATGAACTATCCCAACAAGTTTAGATGATCGAATCGTATACCTCCAAAACCAAGAACAACAACTCCAAATAATTCCAAAATGAAAATAAAGCAATTAAATACACTCTCCAATAGTTTAAAAGACACTAGTGCTACAACCTCCCCATCTTAGGAAATTTCGGCCACGAGTTTTGAGGAACGCCAAAACCAAGAAGGCCACCCAATCTATAAAAGAAACACAACGCTAACCTAAGCTTAGATCCATCTGGGGATACATCTCGGTCGAACACCTCGAGGTCCCGAAGACACCCAAACACCAAGAATGGTAAGAAAACCTCACCGATAACTCTTCGATCCATATAACTTGCTACGGTCTACGAGACAAGAAATAACTAGAATCACAATAACAACAACAACAACAACAGCAACAACAACAAGAACTCCTCGGACTCTAACACGTGATCTACGCCTCAACCACCAACAATACTCAAATAGCTACCAAGTGCTCCACACTTGGACAAGGAGAATAAGAAACCTATCACACACAAAGTTCCCAGTCAACTCTCTCGTAGCACGAGACCATGAAACAAAACAAGATTAATCCTAACAACATTATGGCACATCAATGCCCGATAATTCCAAGCCCATGCAAAATAAACACATACCACATAGCTAACAACTTAGGCTAGATCAAAACAAGTCTCCCACACAAAGTTCCCAGTCAACTCTCTCGTAGCACGAGACCATGAAACAAAACAAGATTAATCCTAACAACATTATGGCACATCAATGCCCGATAATTCCAAGCCCATGCAAAATAATCACGTACCACATAGCTAACAACTTAGGCTAGATCAAAACAAGTCTCCCAAATACAAGATAGAGCACAATCCATTCAAGTTAAAGAAAATTCCATATTTTTCCCATTTGTTTCAAAACACTTTGCTTTCCCAAAAGGTGTTCAAACTCGTACTGTCACAACCCAAACACATTTTCAACCGTTCACAACAAAATCCCAAAGATTTCAAAACCATCTTTCTGAAATCATATATGTTGTTTATAACACAAAATCATTTTCATTTTGTTTTTGATTTGTTAGATTCAGCTTTTATTTAACCGAAAACTTACATTTCAAACCTAAAACCGTTTTAGTTCAAAAAGACCATCCAATGCCACAACATCAAAAGATAGATTTTTGTTTTCCTCAAAATTACTCCTTTTTGTTCCTCCGGTGACTTACAACACAGTCACCTGATAAAATCCATCACACCCGTGGCGACGCCACAAAATTAACACTAATTTCCATGGAAAAAAAATCCCTGGAAAATTTCCAAATGCCAACAACTCAACATAACATGAGTGAAGAAATCTCACACCCACCAATCACATAATGACACAAAAGCACGTCATAAGACCAAAGTTTACAACCGTAACCCCAAACAAGTTACCACAAACTCAAAGCAACATCCTAGCTGTCCATACAGAACTTACATGCCACACCATCACACCGTTCAATTATACAACCCTCAATTCCAACTTATTTCTGAGGTGACTATATGTCAACCAACCTGAATACGGACCAATCAGGTAACTACACAACAACCTCACACTAGCCTCTAAACACCGATATACCACTTAACTTCGCATAACCCAACATCAACACCAACACCAACACCTTGCCCAACCTTACTAGCTCCGAAATGGAGTTCCATACTCAACCTCACATGTTTGTTGAATCATTCTGGATTCCTCAAAGTTAACCTACAGTACTCTGGTTCTCAATTTACCCATCACATATATGCCTAAGTGGCATGCACATCCTCACTTTACCTTTGAGTCCGAAATGGATTTCTCAAGTTAAAACACAACACACCCCCTTAAGTCAATGCACACTCCAACACTTCACACCACGCATATAAGGACCGATAAGGTCAAAAGAACTCTGATAGAGCGCACCGATCACTCCACACAATCTTACTGATTTACTAGGAGTTCCACTATCTAAACCAAACAACAAACAACAACACTAATGTGACTCAGTACTACCGGACATTAGACCACTCTTAATAGCACATTAAACACACTATTGCTACACCCAGGTAACCTCCTAGGATAGTCCCATGACCAATCCCCTTCGATACACCCTCAAACAACCCCCAACCATTCACCGGTACACATCACACAAGGTAAAACCCCATTACTTACTGCACACCATTTCACCCTTAACTCCAAATGGGTTATCTCAACACTAATGCCCTCACCCTGCCAATGTATTCACAATCACTACAAGAAATTACACTTTTGCCGACTAAAAATTTGGTCGGCAAAAGTTATTCACAACCAATTTTTTTGGTCGCCACTTTGGTCGCCAATTGAGGGTTGGCAAAAGTAATTGGTGACCAAAACTTTTGTTAGTCGGGAAAAAGTTAGATCTGCCGACTAAATTTTTGGTCGCTAAATATATCATTACCGCGACTAATTCATTTAATCACTAAAACACTTTGGTCACGAAAAGTGATATTTTTCCGACCAAATATGTTTGTCGCCAAAAGCAAAAAATCGGCAACCAACTATTTTTGTCACCAAAAGTTGAGGAATTGCCAACTAATAATTTAGTCGCCAAAAGGTAAGAAATTGCCGACTAATGATTTTAGTCGCAAAAGTGCAGAATTTGGCGATCAATTATTTAGTCGCCAAAACTTTTCTCAACCAAATATTTTGTCGCCAAAATACATTAAACAATCAATGACTAATTAGTTAGTCGCCAAATCTCTTCTTTTTTTTTGTTTTTTTTTTTTGAACAATCAATTTTTGTTTATAAACATTCAATCCAATATTGAACAAAATTCATTCAACCCAACCTAAATATAACATTAAAATTCATCGTATTTTCCTGCTCAATCCCAAACTTTACAATCATTCCATTCAAAACATTAATTGAGACAAGTTTTAAACATCCATCCATTGAAAACTAGTAAGTAATTGAACAAAAATTAAACAGAAAATCAATGAAGGAATCCAAAAAAAAAATTAAAACAGGAAGGAATATATATGGTTTTGAAGCATCAGCCTTGTGCTTGATCGTTTTTGGAAGTCACCTACAAATAAAATAAGAAAAGTTATAATCTAGAAAAAACATCCAAAATGAAGTATTCTCATAAAAAAAAATTAACCACATGGCAAAAAATTTATATGATTACATTACAAACATTTGATGATGACTATACCACAATTAAGTATTGGCATACCTAAACAATGAGACAAAGCAGCTCAGCAAGTCTCGCCAAGGTAATCCTTCAGTAATACTTTGAGACAACAAGGATGTTCTGCAAAAAACAATAATGTCTTGTAGATGAACCATTGCAGCATATAATTGAAATATATAATTGAACATGAGTGAAAGATTACATGTTCTATTACTCTCTGTCTCAAATCTTCAGCTGCTTTTGTTTCTCTCTCCTTTTGCTAAGCCCATTTACAACAAGAAATTATATGCTTCAAGTGTCCTTGATATCTTGTATTTACTTCAAATTTTTATTTTTTTTTTAATTTTCCTTTTCAAATATTTTTAATCCATTTCAAATACACTTGAGATTCTTAGTCTAACCACCACTATTTATATATACACACACCATAGATGCAACAAATACCTATAGATGCAAAGGTAAAGAGGAGCAATATGATTACCATAAATGGAAATGTTAAGGGAAGGGAATGACCTATTATGACATGGGATGTGGTAGTAAAAAAAGGATAAAAATTTATTTAATTTAATTGAAGATATAGCCTTTGACAGAGCAGGAGGGTGACAAAAGATTCATGTAGCTGACTCTACTTGATTGGAACACCAGGCTTAGTTTAGTTTTACACACCAAATTGATCCATTTAGAAAACTTATTCTGATATCTTCAGCTGTCAGATATATCATTTTAAACCTGTCCATGATTTATACATTTGAATGGAGTAGTGCGGTCCAATTGATATGAACAATAAGTGCATTCAAATACTAATGCAAAGTGTAACCATTCCAGTGGGACACTAATCTGTTAATAGAGTTCAAATTAAAACAAAATTCAAAATCTGTTTTTGATAGATAGACAACGGAGACAATCTAACCTGATTATTTGAAGCCTGTTCATGTATCTGATGTGGTTACATATTCAAATCCATCATATTTGTCTTCGTATTGGTATGCCCATCGGCATTGGAATTCGTAGCTGACTCTGGAACCCTGTGATTCTGCTGGTTCTCTCCCATCGTCAATCCGAGTTGCTGATTCTCTCCCCTCCTGTTCTCAGTTGGATCCTCCATACGGCCAGGCTTATCCCCGAGAAACTAAAGATAAAACCGAGGGAAGAAAAAATTGTAAGAGTCTTAGCATAACATTCAGAAGAATAAATATGATCCAGTTCTATCCCACAGAAACAAACCTCAATTCTCTGCCTCAATACAAGATATCTTTCATGGGTTCTTTTACCTCCTACATGAACAATCATATCACACTACAAACAGAGGGAGCTTCCATCCACCTCACAGTAAAAGAAAGCTGCACATGCACAATTCAGAGAGAGAAACATAAGTTTAAACCTTTCTGACCCTCTTACAAAAACAGAAAGCATATTTGACATTATGAAAATCTGCATACCAGGTGCATTTTCACATATGTCACAGCGAAGCACAGCATTGGGGTCAGCAAGCCCGACCCTTACATGTCGATTAGCAAGCTTATTACACCTGTGGACCTGCAACATCGATTTATGGGATTTTAAAGATAGCGGTAAAGCATCTCTATAAAATTTGGAAAGAGTGGCAATCCAAGAGGCTATCTTTTAAGCACAACCAAAATAAACTCTAGCAAATTTTTGTGCACTCTACCCCAAACAAAACATAATCACCCCCAAGCCTTTCGCTTCTAATTAAAAGATAACTAGATACCAACGATTGGGCTTGTGCACTCTACCCCAAACATTAACAGAGTCACTCCCAAACATAAACTTTGGTTCTATTTAAACAGATAACTAGACACCAACATTTGGGCAACAAACAAGAGAAAGCATCAATCAATTTCAATTTTCAACAACTGATGTACCATACCCATGATAAGTAATTGGAAGTTAATACTTTGCAATGAATAAACCAGTTGACTCAGTCAATTCCATATTCAGATGGTATTTTCTTATTTACAATCAGTTTCAGGATCTTAAAAGCCCAACTCAAGTTCAACCAATGGTAGACAAATAAGAATTACATTGTTAGGGGAAAAGTATTGACCTAAAGGGAAGGGGCCAGTTAACACAGAATCATATATAGTTATCCCATCAAGTAAACTATACACCAAAGTTAAATTAGGCAAAAAATATTTTGTAACAAAGTGTATGCAAGAAAATAGATAAATCCATTTGAAATAAATAGACCATAAAACTCAAAGAAAAATGGGGCCATTAAAGTTTCATGAAAACAATGCCAATTCCTTGCCAAGCTTAACATCATCTTGGTAGCTGCTCTGCTTGCCTTGGCTACTCCCACAAAAGACACAAATACTGTTGAACACACAAAGATATGTACACACATAGCTAATACACGCAAACTTAACTTAACAAGACATCATAATATTAAAAACAAAACTTAACTTACATCACATGTGCCTAAAGAATCTTATGGTTAGGGTCTCTTTTTATATAAATTATTGCTTTATTACCAATCATGATGCTCCACATAACCATCTAATCATTATTTATGCACAACAAATGAAAGTGAATTTACATAAAAGAAAAAAAGATTCATTGTAATTTCCATCAGCTAGGAATATGGCTATTCATGACATGAGTGATACTGAGCAAGAAAACAAAATTTACATGTGGCTTCCTAATCAGCTCCTTGAGAATAGAATGAAGTGTTAACCGGAGTTCTTTGAAGATGACAACAATTAGGGCAGGTGCTACCAATTTGGATAGTACGTGTATTTTTAAAAATAAGCCACCCATTTTTTATTTTGTTTTGTGAAAAATAAGATAAATTGAGCAAATTACGTTCATTGAATAGATTTAATTTTTTTATGGAATATATAAATGAAGAATCCTACAAAATAAACGTTTGAATTATCAAAACAGAACCCGTAATAAATTTCACGAGCCAAAATAATATCGTCCAATTCAGATCTAAACTAGAGGCAATACAGATCCTATATATAAAATAAATGCACAAGATGACCCTTCACCATATTGTTCCCTTAATGCTGTGGACACTAAACATTGATTTGTTTGGTGAGATAACCAACATTACTCACAACTTAAAACAATATCATCACTTTACTATTATAACCTCCAACAAAGACATAACACCTAATAAAAGTAGGAAAAAAAGAAGTGGGAATAAAAAGAAAGCTAAAGCTGAAATGAACAAATTCGAATCATCACATTTAATTAGGTGATTGCCTTCAAATTCAAAAACATATTGAAAACATAATGAGAAACATATATAGTCTTCAAGATCTTGTTTCTCATTATGTTTTCAATGTGTTTCTTCTCAACAATATATGTTTAGTACCACCTAATTAACTGTGATGATTCGTTACTCTGTCCTTTTATGTTACTCTGTCCTTTTAGCTCCTTCTCAAACAATATATTGCATATTTACCAACAAAAAACAAGCCCTAATATGTTACTCTGTCCTTTTAGTTCCTTCTCAGCAATATATTGCATATTTACCAACAAAAAACAAGTGGACAACAACCCAAGCTCATTTGTCTCCCAGTAACCAGTAAACAAAACCATGAAAGGACAAACTGTACCTTCACCGTTGTCATTGGCTGATATCACAATGAAGATGTATTTGAAGAGAGCCATGAGAGTGAATGTCCAGAAAATAAAGGAAAGCACCCCATAAATCTCTTCATCATCCTCATGAAGGCTCAGCTTCCCTGAGAAGGTGGTCTTGTAAACATACAGAGGGGAGGTACTGAGATCACCATAAACCACTCCAAGGCTCTGATATACTAAATTAAGCACAGTGGAACATGATGGTGCAGACGGTGGAGACCGATCTGAATCTCTGAGAAAAAAGGTGATATTTTGACATTTGTATTGTGCTACCAATACTCATGTATGAAGTCATATGATGCACTAGAAAGGTGAAACACTTTACCAGTTTAGTTGTTGCAACCTTCACCATCTTGTTCAACAAACCCAATTTTCAATAGGTATACCTATATATAGAGAGTGACAGACATGGGGACAGAGCATTTCAAGAATGTCAAATTGTAATAAATGAAATTCTTCTTCTGTTTTTTCTTTTTTTTTTTTTTCCCTTCAAACATTCACTCATTAGGGTTTTGAAAATTAGGGAAAACAAAAAAATTGGTTTTGAAAAATAGGGAAAACAAAGGAAAATAGAGAAATTGAATGACAGAGAAAGAGAGGACCCATACTTGATCTCGGGGTTGTTTGAAGATAGGCGAACTGGTAGTAGCAGAAAAGTGGTGATGGTGGTGCTGTTAGGTGCGAAAATAGAGAGCAACCATGTGAGTAATACAGAGAGAGAGAGAGAGAGAGAGAGAGAGAGAGAGAGAGAGAGAGAGAGAGAGAGATATAACATACATACCTAACAATGGAGGCCCAAGTACTTCTCGAAGCACCACTGATGCTTGGTCGAAGAAGCCACACACGCGACTGCGATAATGGAGGAGGAGCGACTTTGGTGACTGCAATGGAGAAGGAGAATCGATGATGTGGTGCGTGTGAGGAGTGGTGAGCGGTATATACTGTATAAAAGAATTTGAAAATTTCACTCGGCTGTTATCGGACATTTTTTCCCTACCAAACTGTTTGGTCGGCACTGTGCTTCACTTAATTTAAATTACATTCAAAACAGTATCGTTTTGTTATGTGCGACCAAATTACTTTGGTTGGTAATTTATTTATTTTTTTAATTTTCCTGCTTTTGTTTTGCTCTTCCATATTCAACCTTTGCCGAGCAAATTTCAATTTTGGTCCCAGGAAACTTTATTTTGGCAACGTTACATAGTACTCTAATAGATTTTATAATAATTTGTGCTATAAATGATTTGTTTTTATTTTCTAAAATTAGGAATCAACTGAATCATAATTTTTTGTACTAAAATTACAAACTATTACATCAACATCCTGCACCGAGCTGTTATACATTATTATAGAATTTTGCTTTGTTTTTATTAATAATGTTTTGCAATAATTCTTATGCTTAAATTTAGCCTCTAAAATTAAAATTATCTTAATGTTGATCATGTTTTTTTTTTTTAAATAAAAAATTGTAATTAATAAGTGCCTCATCTCTAAATAAGTATTTCATTCGACGACTAAATAAGTTTGGTAGCCAAACCTAACTATACGGTGACGAAAAAATGTTTTAGTTGCTGAAAATAAATATTTGGCTACCAAAACGTTTTGGTTGCCAAAGGTAAAAACAATTTTTTTTCTTTTTATTCGGCGACTAAATAAGTTTGGTAGCCAAAACTAACTATACGGCGACGAAAAATTGTTTTAGTTGCTGAAAATAAATATTTGGCAACCAAAACTTTTGGTCACCACAGATAAAAACAATTTTTTTTTTCTTTTCATTCGGCGGCTAAGTAAGTTTGGTAACCAAAACTAGCTATACGGCGACGAAAAATTGTTTTAGTCACTGAAAATAAATATTTGGCAACCAAAACTTTTGGTCACCAAAGATAAAAATAATTTTTTTTCTTTTTCATTCGACGACTAAATAAGTTTGGTAGCCAAAACTAACTATACGGCGACGAAAAATTGTTTTAGTTGCTGAAAATAAATATTTGGCGACCAAAACTTTTTGGTCGCCACAAATAAAAACAATTTTTTTCTTTTCATTCGGCGACTAAGTAAGTTTGGTAGCCAAAACTAACTATACGGTGATGAAAAATTGTTTTAGTCCCTGAAAAATAAATATTTGGCGACCAAAACTTTTGGTTGCCAAAGATAAAAACATTTTTTTTCTTTTTCATTCGGTGACTAAATAAGTTTGGTAACCAAAACTAACTATACGGCGACGAAAAATTGTTTTAGTCGCTGAAAATAAATATTTGGTGACCAAAACTTTTTGGTCGCTACAGATAAAAACAATTTTTTTCTTTTCATTCGGTGACTAAATAAGTTTGGTAGCCAAAACTAGCTATACGGCGACGAAAAATTGTTTTAGTCGCTGAAAATAAATATTTGGCGACCAAAACTTTTGGTTGCCAGAGATAAAAACAATTTTTTTTTTTTCTTTTCATTCGGCAACTAAGTAAGTTTGGTAGCCAAAACTAACTATATGGCAACGAAAAATTGTTTTAGTCGCTAAAAATAAATATTTTGCGACCAAAACTTTTGGTCGCCAAAGATAAAAACAAATTTTTTCTTTTTCATTCGGCGACTAAATAAGTTTGGCAGCCAAAACTAACTATACAACGATGAAAATTTATTTTAGTCGCTGAAAATAAATATTTGGTGACCAAAACTTTTTGGTCGCCACAGATAAAAACAATTTTTTTTCTTTTCATTCGGCGACTAAATAAGTTTAGTAGCCAAAACTAGCTATACGGCGACGAAAAATTGTTTTAGTCGCTGAAAATAAATATTTGGCGACCAAAGCTTTTGGTCGCCAAAGATAAAAACAATTTTTTTCTTTTTCATTTAGCGACTAGATAAGTTTGGTAGCCAAAACTAACTATACGGCGACTAAAATATTTGTTTAGTCACCAATTGTGACATTTTTAGTGACTAATTTTTTTTTAGTCGCTAATAATCAACATACCCTGACTAAAAAAAATTAGTAGTTAAATATTGAACTTTTGCCGACTAACATAATTTTTGGTCGCCAATTTGACAACTTTTGGCGACCAAAATTTTTTTAGTTGACAAAAGTGGTCGCCAATAGTGTGTTTTCTTGTAGTGAATCCTGACCAAGTTCACAACAACGAGTTTCACATATTTATTCTCTCTCTCTAAGCCAACTCGCAGGAGCCTACTACGTTACAACACCACCATTAATACGTAACAACCCAAACCGGACAACAAGTAAACACCACACTTCCATCCATCAATGACCAATAGAGTCAACTCTTTAATCCACATTCTATCTCATCACCCATTATACAAGTACAACCAAATCACTAAGTCCCCTGGTCAATCTACCGATTGCTAATACTCACCAACAATTACCTTGAACCAAACCCCGACACATACACACAACACTTATAAGGCTCTATACCGTCTTAACTTCACAGAAGAACAAAAGAAGTTCTCAACCTCCTCCACCCGATTCATAAAACACTACATTCCCAACTACTCTCTCAACCAACCAGGAACGCTACATGAACCATAACATGGCCCACCTTCTTAAACAATCATTTCCTCACTGTCATTTCAAACCTCAACCAATAAACACTAAACCACTGTGACCCTACACATTGGTCACACACCAACCATGGGTTACATACCCGGCCAACCCTTCCAAAAACATCTCTTAACTAAACCAGAATTGAAATGCACATCTCTTGCGCACCCAATTACAATAAATAAATTCTAGAGCTTAGGGAATGTCTGCAGTACCATTGCTTGAAGTACAACACAAGGTGTTCAGAACACACCACCCACCAAACACTAACAACCAATACTATGGTAAGGGACTAACATCCATTCACAAGAAACAACCAACCAGATGACACCAAGATCCGCTAACATTACCTACCCTTAAGGTGCAAGTCTATATCCAATAAAACTATACGCTATTCTCAAAATACGAGTAATCCTCAGTCTCTCTCTGTATACCCAAAATAAAGGAATACTCCACCCTTGTATACATCCCTACACTACATCGTACTAGTTCACTAGGTCAACCCTAGACTAGCCTGCCACAATAATTCATTGCCAAACACTAACTCAAATCCAATCACACCATCCACGATCTTCTAACACACATCGTGCCTTACTGAATTGCCCACAATAATGATAACTCTACCTAGTATTCAACCAATTGCTTCACCCAACTATAGGAAACAACCATGCCTATTCCAACCAATCATACATCATCTACAATGAAGAACTCATGGCCTAAATAGCCCAGCTAACTTCACCAACCCCGAGGGAAGTCAAGCCACAACACTACATCCCAATCAACCTCACTCCACAATATGGACTTCTTGGTTATCAACACCGAAGTCAAAACCATACACCACCACTGCCAACACGTATAAGCTCAAGCCTAACTTTTCGTGTTTTAGAAACTCTAACACCACTAACACCTCTTCTACGGGTTATAAAACTTAAAACAACACACTCAATTGGGGGGGATACATCCCACGCTATACCTCACACCTCTGATCACTCAAGGTTATAACTAACTCTAACACATACTAGTCCACAGACTAACAACGAACACCAAACATACACGATACCACCCAAGTGGGCATCACACGTTGTCACAAAGAAGTCAAAAACACTACCGTCTCCCAAAGACGTACCAACCACCACCAAGGCAACCAATACCAACTCACAACGCTAATTCGTAACTGATATAGCCCACACCAACGTACCCACTCCGAGTCCACTACCATCGTCTAAAACATCTCTATTAAAGAGAAAACACGCAACCTAGGACACAAAACACAAGTACCCTTCGTTGAAAAATTAATACAATACCATCATATAAGCAAATACTCAAACAACTGCATTTAAACTCCAATCAACTCACACATCAGCTACACATAACACATAACATATAATCATTCTAAGTCTACAAAGATAGTTATTCATTCCAAAGCTCGCTTAGATTTCCCATTAGAAACAACGTTGATCATGCGCGTTTTCAACAAGACTTCCAAGTTAGTCGACTAGACACCAAATAATATCTATGAGTCTCAACACCATAACCACATAAAATGCAACACATAAACATGTCATCACTTAGCACACAATATACAAATGTCCTCACCGAGCATGATAAACCCACTATGGCTAACCACTTCCCACAAGCTCAAGATTTTCAAATCCGGTTAGCTCTAATACCAAGTTGTCATGCCCTGGATTTACATGGTCCGACTCACGTGAATAAACCACCCTACGACACACAATAGATAACAACTCTCATGTAAATGAATATAATATATAGTCACACAATACATGTGTTTATCCGATTTTATACATTCTTAGATACAACATCTAAATCGAATGGATATTCTGTAACTAAAATATACACAGAAGTTATAAAATCAAATTAAACGCCCTGAGGATTACATCATACACAAGGGTGTAACCCTTACAAAAATGGCACATGAAAAATAAATAACATAAATAGCCCTTGGCCTACAAATAACAGAACCACCCTACACAGTTCCGAACACAGCTTCATGTCTCAGTCCACATCCACAAATATACACTTGAAAAACATTTTTAGCCATGTAGGGTGAGCATAAAGTCCAGTAAAGAGTATTTCAAAAACTAAAAATGCTCCACCAACATAAATGATCATGATGCAATACATATATACAATATGCCCAAATGCATTTCCAAAATCCATTTGATTACTCAACAAAATCCTTTCTTTCTAATTACCAAAACCTTACGTTTAATCAAAACATTTTCTGAGTTCAAATCATCTGTTTGATATAAAATTCCTTTCCAAAAACCAATCTTGGTATCTCAATACCAACCAGCAAATATATTACTAAATCAAATGCGAATACATCGCTAGACAATAGCAAATACGTTGTTAAAAATGTTTTCCAAACATCTTGTTCCAAACCAACATGATAGTAAATAAAATTGGTCAATCTCCAAAACAGATACAACCTTTTACGAATATTTCATCCTCAGGAAACCGTCAGACGACACCCATGTAAACGTAGCCTATACAAGCGCTACTATTGCTATTTTACGAATATTTCCTCCGTGGGAACCGGCACCTATGTATACGCGCAGTTTTCGAGACTTTCACCCTGGACACACATGCCAACTTATTTGATGTGACAACAACTTTCTCCCAGATTCACCATTTCATTTACCCTTTCAATAGTATAATACATGCAACTCAAAATATTGTTTGTCCAAAACAATGCAAATGTCCCAAAACATAATGTAAGAATTTTCAAAACCTCTTTTCACAACATATCGTTTCAATTTCCAAAATCCATTACATGCTCCATGATATGAATGATTTCAAATTGCCTAATCCACGTTCAATTTCTAACACACGGCAATGCTATCCTCTACCGATAGCCAAAACAATTATCTCTAATGCAATGATCAAACGATATCAATATAGATATATTTTCTCAAAAGAGTAATAACAACCATTTCCAAAACCCACAACCATTTTCTTTCTATCTCTCACAAAACCAACATCATTTTTCATTGTTTTCCAACACAAGCCAAAACCCATGGTTTTAGAGCAAAACCACATTCTCTTTCAAAATCACTTTTGAGTAAAGGAAAGCCACCATGTCAACATATCTCAACCACCAATACAAAATCATAACTTTGTTCAAAAACTCATTTAAAAAAAAAAAAACTCTCTTTTACATTTCAAATCCAAACCTTACGCTTAATCCGAAACACCCAAATCCATAGATCTTTTGTAATAACAAATAACTAGGGTAAAAATCATACCAAATAACTTTCGAATATAAATAGCAAAATAGGTCACAAATATGCTACCGAACTCACATTGAGTTTAAGAAATAGGCCCTACCTCATGAAGCAAAGAGGAGAACTCCGAAAAACTCAAAGTCGATAAAACCACAAAACTCATGGATCAAAAGAAAGCCCTCAATGAGATCTACAACCTTTCTCAAAGAACCAAGGTGAAAAGATGCCTCTAACCAAGTAGATCTACAGATCTATGTAAGAAAGTTGAGTTTCTAAGAGAGAGAGAGAGAGAGAGAGAGAGAGAAAAGAAAAAGTGAATGAGAAAAGTGTGTTTGAGGTCTATTTATAGTGGTAGAATAATAGCCCTAAAGTCAAAGGAAAGACTAAGTGTAGACACCCCATTTTGACCAGCCCTAAGACTTGGGCATTTTATTTTGACCAACCTCACCCATTTTTGGCCATCACTAATATTTTGGTAATTTGTAGTGTTTTATAATTTTATGTGTGTTTTATCATTTTATGTGTGTGTATTAAATTAGGTGTGCGCATGTTTTTTAAGTGTGTTATAAGTGATAACTATTTTTAAAACAAAAGAAAAGAAAAAAAATAAAAAAAAGAAAATTAAAAAACAAAAAAAATATATATGAAATAAAAAATATAAAAGGCGGTGGTGGAGAATATATCATAATGTGTTGAGTGGAATTGTGGAATATAATCACCAAGAAGGCACTGATCAACCTAGTAGAGGATATAGTTTTAAAGAGGGGAAATGGGTTAGGTGGAGAAGGCACTCGGCAGTGGAAAAATAAAAAAACAAGAGGGGAAATGGGTTAGGTGGAGAAGGCACTCGGCAGATACAGAGGATATAACCAAAACACATACACTCGGGCAAGGGGGGTAGATGGATATTCATTGTCAAAATGAGGGGAGAGCAGCTCAAACAGGGGGAGGATGTAGAGACACTCACAGCTCACGGGTGGAGGGAGATACATGACACGGGGAGAAGCTCACACACAACACACAGCTCACATGCACACAGGATGAGATACACGGCTTGAGAGACACATGAGAAAAGAGAGGGGAAGGTGGTGAGACACACATACTCACGCTACACTAGCACACTCATCACCACGGCAGAGACCCACGACATACACACTCACCATGGACTGATACACATTGTCACAGCAGTTGGGGGGAAGACACCACGCACACACAAACAACACCACCTTGGCGTCTCTCTCTCTCTTCACCATGCAACACCTCACTCTCACACCTCCCACCCACGGCAAACCCACAGACCCATGCATCACACACCCATCATTCACACACACACTCGTGAGACACCCAGCGGCAGCACATGCACACCTCACTCTCACACCTCCCACCCACGGCACACCATGCACGCACACACCCACGGCAGGGCATAACACATCAGTCTCTCTCTCTCTCTCTCTAGAGACCCATGCATGACACATGCACACACAATACACACACAGACTGTACACCAACCTGCATTCTCTCTACCTCCATCCATTGTGAGCTCTCTCTCTCTTAGCAAGACCCACTTCAACTCTAACACACACCATGCACACTCACCTCTCTCTCCCGTGGGTTTGATAATGACTTGAACAACAAAACCAACCTTTCTCCCTCTCGGCAACTCTCTCTCTCTCTTTGATCTCTCTCTCTCTGATCTCTCTCTCCTCACGGATGGTAACAAAACTCCCTCACGGATGGTAACAAAAGAATTTCAGGGAGAGCTTTGGCTGTTGGGTTCGGTGGGGAGCATGAGAGGGTGAGGGAGTGAGGGTTTGAGGCCAACATATGGATGGACATGGACTACCAAACTTGAGTTGGTTTCACCTGGATCAGTATGGGCTTCAAGGCTTGAGTTGGTTTTGCTTGGGCTTCAAGGAAGTGGATTCAATTTGTGGGTTAATATACAGGGCTTGAGTTGGTTTTACATGGGCTTCAAGTGGGCTCATTTTGTGGTGTGTCCCTGCTTCATTTTATTATTTATTTTTTATTTATTTTATTTTATTTTTTGAGTGTTTGTGAGGATTTTATTTTTCATCCCTTCTCTCTCTCATCGGATCTGTAATATTCAAGGGTTGTAATAATTCCCACCTCGCTTCTTTCTATCCCATTCTTTAATCGCTTTCCCTAACTGTGTGTATGTATATATCTTGACATGTCATGCATATCCCTGCTTTACATTTATGTCTCATGCATTAAGATTCGGCTACATTTACATGTGTGGATTTAATCAATTCTTCTGTGATTCTATGTGCTATTGTATGTTTTGAGATGATTCACATGCCGTATGCTAGAAGCCGAATCTTTAGTGCATCTCATGAGTGAATTGCATTAGGATTCTGTATATAAGATCATGCATATTTTACTAACTTTGTTTTGTAGCTTGTTCGCGGGTCGTCAAACATGTAAGTTTTTATGCTTTAGCATCCCGTTTGTGTGTGCTTTTCTTACTATGTTTAAGCATCCTACCATGTGGCTATTTGCTTATGTGATATAACTGTATGAATGCCAGTGGATGGAGGTTGTGTCGCTTCATTTGGAATGATGTTGATTTTCATGTCAGTAAACTCCATTTATTTGGGTTGTATATTTTCAAAACTCTTTCAAAAACTACATGAAATCAAGTTGTTCCAAAATTGGTGACATAGTCTATACTTGTATGTTTCACATAGTAAATTTTAGGATTTATTAAATAATCAGAACATGGACATATAAAGAAAATAAAAGTCATATCATGGTTTAGTAGAGGCCGATCTTTTGATCGGGTGAGCGGGGGTGCTCATTATTGACCTTCCCTCTCATACCTAAGGTTCCGAACCAAGCATCCTTGGTTACGACGAACAGTGGCCTTGGCACCGAGTCATGGGTTTCCTAATTTCCCAAAATATTAGGTGGCGACTCTGAGATCTGATGACGCAGTCCATTTTTGACAAAATTGCAATAAAATGGATTTTCAATAAAAGTTGCCAAATCTGGACTCTCATCTACGTTTCACATTGCACTCGTGAGACTTGAGATCAAAGAGATCTCGGGAGTCTGAACTGTTTAACGCGCGCGGGTACCCCCCGGGCATGTTACAGTTTCTGGCGACTCTGCTGGGGATTTATGAAACCTTGACTCGAACTCCATGATATGACTTTTATTTTCAATTATATGTTTATTGCATTGCATGCATTGTGCACTTAAAGTCCCTGTGTTGCCCAGATGTTGGTGGGAACACAGATACACTTTTTGTGACACTATATCTATCTTTACGATACTTTAGAGGCCTTGTGTTATAACCTTTTGAGATTTGTCAAAAGGGTAGCTTTGCTATGTAGCCCTGCTATCTAGCTTTGCTATCTAAGGTTCTCAGACTCCGAAGAGAGGCTATTTGACTCTTCTGATTTCCTGGGATCTTTATTGGTTATGACCCAAAGGACTCTTTGGTAACGTCACCTTGACTTTAACCCTTAGAGTAGAGCTAACCTTGTACATATAGTGAGCTATTAGGACAGGATGCTCTCCTATTTCTAGGATGTATGATACCACTTGTCTGAATAGTGAAACCCTAGATCATTTCAAGCTAGGACAGGATAACCCTTACCCTCCATAGGGGTGTTTGTTCTCTTTCCTGCTATGTGTTATGTGCAATGTATTAGATCTATACAGGGGTTCTCAAATTCGAATGAGTGGTTCAGGTTGTTCAGTTTAGCACCATTACTTCAAAAACAAAAAAAAAAAAAATAACAAAAACATAAAATCAAAAATGTAAAAAATAAAAAATAAAAAAAAGGGGCCGAAATCCCACAAAGTCGACCATCTCTGTGATTGGGGAGTGACCACCTGTTGATTGCACGGGCTTTATTTTGAATGTTGTCGATGGCCCACACTTTGGCTGGCAATTTGAGAATGGTTTTATTCTGAGTTCTGAATTGAGTATTGAGTTTAAGTTTGACTCCACCAAGTTTGTAGAGTTAGAGTCAAGCTCGAGTCATTCTAGTGAGTCAGAGTCTGGTGATTTCAAGAGTGCTAACCTAGACATTTCTGTCTTGTCTAGGTCTTCTTTGTCATTTTCTTTTGAGTCTGTGTCATTGCTGAGTCATAGTCTCTTTTCAAAAAAAACATACAAAAAAAATGCCATAGAGTTTGCCTACTTCTCTGTGCCTTTAAATCCTTGCATTGACCAAAGTTTTTCAAAACGTTTTCCAAAAACTCTGATAAAAACAAAGAGGAAGAATTTCCTCGGGATTTGCAAATTTTGATCAACTGAGAGGAAGAGAGGTGTGCTAAGCCTTTGATAAATAAAATCATTTTTGTTAATGTGGGTACTGAGAAGGATCCTGGCTTGGTCCAAATTGATTTTATCTTGTCTTCGTAAGAGTACGAGTGATTAGTCACTTTGTGAAAAGATTTCAAAAACTGTTTTTGCGTGGTCCTATGAAGACATGCTTGGAATTGATTATACAGCATAGGATCCCTCTTGACTTGAGATCCGACTTCCTTAGCTCCTTAGCTTTCAAACCTTGATTTGAAGTATTCCATGATCAATCAAAGTATAAGGCTTGCGTAGCCAAATTGGAAATAGCCCTTGAACTAGGGGCAATGATGTGATTCAAATGGAGGCAGCCCTTCAACTAGGGGCAATAAGGTCGAATATGATTTAAATGGGAACAGCCCTTGAACTAGGGGCAATGATGTGATTCAAAATGGAGGCAGCCCTTAACTAGGGGCAATAAGGGAGAATGTGATTTCGATTTGAAACAGCCCTTGAACTAGGGGCAAAAGTGTGAGGCTTGCATAGTTGAAATGGAGGCAGCCCTTGAACTAGGGGCAATAAGGTACCACCCTTGAGAGGCTCGCTGGGCCGAAAACCCGGAAGGGCGACCCAGGCAAAAGTTAGAGCAAAAAAAAAAAAAAAAAAAAAAAGGAAAAAAAAAAAAAATGAAAAGCTCGCAAGGTTGAAAACTCGAAAGGGCGGCTTTGGCAAAAGTTAGAGCGTAAAAGGAGAGTGTCAATACCCGAGTGAACCTTAGCCAAAACTATGTAGGGCCAGTGATTCAGATTGGAAGCAACCCTTGGACTAGGGGTAAGAAGGTCGGATGTGATTTAGATTTGAAGCAGCCCTTGAACTAGGGGCAAAAGGTTGGATGCGATCAAAGAGTTAAAACTGAATCGTTTCCCAATGAAGACCGCCTAGAAAGGCCAAACCCAGAATTTGAGAGAATGAATTTTATTAATGAAGGACAGTCGAGTTCCTATCCACTACACTAGGGGCAACACTAGGGGCAAATTCATACCAATTCAACCTAGTCCGTACATCATCATATCTACCGGTCAAGTGTAGCAGTTGTTCTTATAGTTGGCTTAGAGCTTCCCCAATCAACATGGACAAGTTAAAAAGTAACCCTTGAGAGGCTCGCTGGGTTGAAAACCTGGAAGGGCGATCCAGGCAAAAGTTAGAGCAGAAAAACAAAAAAAATAGAAACTCAAAAGAAAAAAAAAATGAAATAAACAAAATGAAAAAAAAAATAGAAAAATGAAAAATGATAAAAAGCTCGCAAGGTTGAAAACCCAAAAGGGCGGCTTTGGCAAAAGTTAGAGCACAAAAGGAGAGTGTCAATACCCGAGTGAACCTTTGCCCGAACTACGATGGCCTGATTCCTATCTTTGGGATACGTAGGTAGCTTCATCTTGAAGTTCGCCCCAATAATTTTTCAACTCATTCATTTTGTCCATGTTTGATTGGTGTATCTATAGTCGACTTGGTTGTCCTATCCCGTGTTTGATTGGTGTATTTCATTCTGTTCAGTTCAGTTGGTTCGAGTCAACTTGGTTCGGTTTGGTTCGGTTCGGTTCGACGGTTCGGTCCAGCTTTACTTGGCTTCACTCGGTTCGGATTGGCTTGGTTCAAATCGGCTCGGTTCGGTTATCCCCTTTGATTATCTGGTTTGGGACTATGCACCTCAATGATCGATTCCATGTTAGTTGAGTAGTGACCAATTGCAAAAATAGGGTTTGATTAATTTGAATGAAGCTGACTAATTTTTCTCGAAAATTGTTCCATTTTTTGCAAAACTTGGACCATTCTTTGGATTTAAAAAAAGGGAAAATTTTCAGTGCTCACAGTTTAGCTTACATGATTTAAAACAGAAAATGGAATAAGTATGCTAATCTAACTCTCATGTTGATCAAAACATTTTTACAAAAAAAATCAAAAAAATCAAGGCAATGAATTAGGGGCATAGTTGAGTTAGTGATTCTGTCTTCTCCACCACTCGAGTCAACTCCTCAGTGTATATAAGTGTGTATTCGTACCAGTCAGTGTATTTATACCAGTCAGTGTATATCAGTGTGTCTTCATACCAGTCAATGTATTTATACCAGTCAGGGTATTCATACCAGTCAGTGTATGTCAGTGTGTATTTATACTAGTTAGTATATTTATACCAGTTAGGGTATTCATACCAGTCAGTGTATATAAGTATGTTTGGATAATTTTTGCTTCTTTTTTCTTACGTTGAGTCAGTGTTATTTTTATTCAGGTCAGTATGGATCAGTGTCCAATTCAGAGTTCAAATTTCAATCATTCTCAAATGTGCTCAAACAAAAGTATTTCAAAATCAGAGTGATGTGCCAGTCACGCCATTGATGTACAAAATCGAAACTTTTTATTATAGTCAGGGGAGGACATCCCCGATTACAGAGACTCCAAATAAAAAAATAAAAAAAACAAACACAAATAAAAAAAAAAAAAACAGAAAATACAGAAAAAAAAGAAGAAGAAAACCAGAAAAAAAAAAAAAAAAAATATATATATATATAATACAAAGTCCAAAAAAAAAAAAAGAAGAAGGATCTTGTTCTTCTTCTTCTTCGCCGGTGCCGGCCACAGGCCAACTTGCTTTTTGTCGCTCTTCGAAGTCCCTTCTCCGGTGTTTCCACCAAGAACTACCACAGTGTTTTCGCCGACAGAGTCGGCTCCCCGCCGACCATCAAATGAGAGGTACGAAGGTCCCCCAAATCGGGCCATAGAGGTGGAGTGCCTTTTCAGCTCCTTGTTTTCAGCCTTCAGCTCCTTGTTTTCAGCCTTCAAGGCACAGATCTCTGCCTGTGCATCTCTGTACATGCACTGGAGTAGGGAGAGTTGGGCATTGAGCTGGTATACCTCACACGCCTTGCTCTGCAGACGGTGAGACAGGTTGGTGACCGCCGCCACTGTCTCCATGCAGGACCTCAACGTGTAGTGGTTAGCCTCGATATCATTTTGAGTAGCCATCACTTGCTCAACTGTTAGTGTGGAAGACTAGGTTGAGTAAGAGCAGGGGCACTTGGCCCAGAGGAGCTCGATGGACCATTAAGATCCGAAAGAGAGAGAAGGGCGAGACGAAGCCATGTATAAGAGAAGAGAAGGCAGAAATGACAGAAAAGAAGGGAGTCACAGAAGAATGGTAAAAAATAGAAGAGGAAAGAAGAGAGAAGAAGATGGAAGAGTGGGAGAAGAAGAAGAAGAAGAGAGTGGTTAAGAAGAAGATGGAGAAGATGGCAGATACTGAAGAAAAGAAGAAGACGGAGAGAAAGACAAAGAGAGGGAGAGGGCGAGGCAAGCGTCAATCGAGGCCTGCTTTTGTCGGCTGACGCAAAAGCTGGGCCTCGTGTCAAACGCGTGTATCAAAGAAGAGAGAGGCGCGGGAGAGTTGTGTAGGCATATATGTATATATAGTATATATATTGTATAGCTATGTAATATAGGTATTGGTTTGTACATTTGTGTCACAGGTGTGGCTTGGGTTCAGTGGTTTGGCCTAGTGAGTTAAGGATTGAAAGGCTGAGTCCGAGGTCAGGGGTTCGAACCCCACATCGAGTCTTTCTTTGTTTTGTTTTTGTTTTGGTTTTGATATATATATGTTTTGTCCACCTATATATAGATATCTATATTTGTTTAAGTTGTTTCTGTCACTCGAGTGGCTTGGATTGAATGGTTAGGTCCAGTGGTTGACGAGTGAGAGGCTGAGCCTGAGGTCAGGGGTTCGAACCCCACATTGAGTGTTTCTTTTGGTTTGTTTTGTTTTTATGTATATATATGTCTTGTATAGTATATATATATATATTTGTTTGTATAGGTTGTCACAAGAGTGACGCGGCTTAGTGGTTAAGGACTCGGAGGCGAGCTTGAGGTCAGGGGTTCGAAACCCCACATATGTCCATCCATTT